>OW121740.1:139717754-139845254 GCA_933228675.1 Stomorhina lunata | reverse complement strand
TGAGTGATATTTCTAAATTTAACACAACTTTATGGTGGGTATATAAGATTCGGCACAGCCGAATATAACACTCTTACTTGTTTGTTTTATTTTTAACAAATAGTTTTTTTTTTTACCTTGTATTAGTGTTATTGCTTTATTTTCCTTTAGTTTTTTTATTGCTGTCTTTCTTCCTTTTATTTTTCTTTGCGTTTCATTTAGTTTTAGTTCCTTTACATTAGTTTAACATGTTTTTCCACATATGTACAATTTTATGTTGTTTTTGTATAATTTTTACTATTTTTTTGTGGTCTTAAGGAAAATTTGTTTACCACAATTTCCCCGCAATTGTGGGATCCTCTTTAGAATTATTTAAAATTATATCGTAGCCTAGCTTCAGTTCTTGTAAGATTTAAAATAGATTTAAAATCGCCTAACTAAACTTAAAGATTTCTTAGTAGTTATATCAATAGATCTGGATTTCCCTTGATTTTGAACTGTTGAGTCGTTGTCATTAGAATTTCCAATAAACCAGCCAACTTAAACAAGAATAAAAGTTTTCATTTAAATAAAACTTTTATGTGTTAGAGCATACACTGCCGGTCATTAGATTACTACACTTAAAGAGTGCTCTAAATAAAATTTGTAGTTGGATTTTCTTAAATAAAAATCAAACCTTTTAATATAAAAACTCTACAAAATACGCAAATATAATGACATATTATACAAAATCATTTAGCATTAAAATGTTTACTTAGTACTCGGGTTTTGCAAAATTATCGACTTTTTTCGGAAACCCTCCCATTAAAGATTTTACAGTTGCTTCTGATACCTTTTTGGAGCATGTGTTCCACCTGCGCTTAAAATCGGACATGTTCTTGGAAATCGTTCCTGTGTTCTTCAATTCCTTTTTTACCAGAGCCCAATACCTTTCCACAGGCCGAAGTTCTGGACAGTTAGGTGGATTTGCCTCTCGTGGTACAAAAATTCCATTATTCTTTGAGTACCACTCAAGTGCCTTTTTTCCATAATGGCATGATGCCAAATCGGTCCAAAAAAATGTAGTCACTCTGTGCTCTCTTAAAAAGGGTAACAACCGTTTTTGTAGGCACTCCTTTATATAAATTTCTGTGTTTATTGTGCCAGATGCCACAAATACTTTACTTCTTTTGCCACAACTGTAAATAGCTTGCCACACGAGAAACTTCTTAGGGAATTTTGTTTGTTTTTTTATGCGAAACTCTTGCCGAACATTGCCCCGTTTATCAGCAACATAAAAATCTTGACCAGGAAGTTGAGAAAAGTCTGCCAGTACGTATGTTTCATCATCCATCACACAACAGGTGTATTTTTTTATAAAATCAGACTTCAATTTTTTCGATCTTTTTTTTTTGCTTCTAAGTTCTTTATAGCATTGCGATCTGGAACCTTTTGTACTTTGTATGTCTTCAGTCCAGCATAAGCTTTGACTCTATGTGCAAAATTCGTAGAACATTTCACCGTACGAGCTGCTTTTCTTAAAGAAGTGTTAGGCGCTCTTCGAAAGAGTCGCTCGACTTCTTTTGCCTTACCAATATCTGTAGGACCTTTTTTCCTCCCTGATCCTGGTTTTCTTTCAATGCTCAGGTTTTCCTTATACCGTCTGATGGCATTAGAAACCGTTCGAGGCTCAACTTTCAAATTTTTAGCTATTTTTTTAAAAGTCCATGACGGATTTTTTTAAAAAGTTTTAATTATATTTTCACGAACTTTTTTTTCGCAGTCCATTTTGATTGAAATAACTATTGAAAATGAATAATTTCTAAAATAATAGTATCTGACATATCTATAGAAACTAACTTGATCAAAAAATAAATTATTTCTTGCACTATGGATAAATTTTGTCTAAAATAGTAAATGCATATTTTTTTTTAGAACACTCTTTAGTAAATGAAATGAACATTATGTTTTTGTAAGAGATATAGAACACAGAAAAATAATGTTAATATAGAATACAAGAATTTGGTTACCTTCTTTGGAAAGGGTATAGTAGAGAGGTCAAATGTGGTGAAACAGACAGGTTAAGCATTATATTGTTCAATATTGTAATTGCACGTTATATCTTTTTAATGAACATTAAATTTGCGCCATTTGCTGTTAATAAGAACAATTGTTTAAGATTTTTGTTTTACAGCTAATTTTATTTCTTTTACATCGGCGGCGTGTTAATGCTGTTGGTCCGATCGGCGATGTAGAATGTTTTGGTTATTAATAATTTTAATAGAAATTAATTAAAACAGAAATTGATGTTGCCATTATTGGGGCTCGATCCCTGACTGAATGCGATATAACAGGCTTAGTAGTCGACGTAATAAATAGCTACAGCACTACGCAATATCAACACAACTATGAGAAGGCTCCATAAGTGCATCTTATTCTTGTAAATAGTGGAACTAATAACTTGAGCAGTGTGATCATTCTAATCTGAGCTATAATAATGTTAAATATATTTTTTGCTGCTGAGTCTGATAACCTGTTCTTATTTGAAGAAAAGGTCTGCTTAAAGTTATCGGTTCTTAGTAAAAGCGTAAGGCCCGTCCAACCAGCGAAATCAATGCCGAAGCCGAATATCACGACGTCAAGGTAATGTTCTGTATTTTTGATATCAGAAGAGTATTTTGTATTAAGAGCTGTTAAAATCGAGTCAGACAATCAAATATGAACTTTACCGAAGTCAATTAATTCATTTGAGTAGAACAATAACGAAAAATAACCAGAATATTCGACCAGATACGAGGCGATATTCTTTTATCATGACAATGCTCCACTACGTGTTGCAAGACCGTTCAAAAACTATTTCGAAAACATGTTTGGCTCACCAGTCTTATAGCTCAGACCTTGCCTCTTTTGATTACCACTTGATCTTACTTTAATATGCTTCACTTTAGAAAAGGGTATTAGAATTTGGCTTGATATGCTACAAGAAAGATGGGAATTAGTAGTGGCTAATCTCTATATATCTATATATATATTATAAATGTGTTTGTAAATTTGTTTGTTTATTTGTTTGTTTGAAAGAGGTTGACTCCTAAACGGTTTGACCGATTTTGATGAAATTTTGAAATTAGATAGAACATTCCCTTAAGGTGGTTTAAGGATATGCTTTGTTTCAAAACTTGGTCCAGAAAGGGCGCAAATAGGGTAAATAGTGGACCAAATGGTGCAAAATTTAGTATTTATCATTGAATTTGATAAACCATAAAAGTTAGAATCTTCAAACTTAACAAAAATAAATTCATTACCAATGGCCGTACTTCAGAAAAAAAAAAAAAATAAAAGGATCGGAGCAGGGGATGGCCTCTTCCCCGTTACAAATAATAACATTATATATATAAAGTTATACTAATATTCCTGAAATTTTGACAGTAAGCTATGGTGTGACTGGTGGTTAAGATAGGCTAGGTTTTTTTTAAATCTCAAGGGGGCGTGACCCCTCCCATATAACTCATATATTAAAAATTACAAATATAGGTGACCGAGAGGCCCGATTTTTTTTTAAATTTTGACAGTATGTTAAGGTGTGACGGATGGATAAAATAGGCCAATTTTTTTTTGAAATCTCAAGTGGGCGTGACCCCTCCTATATAAGTTAAATATTAAAAATGACAAATATACATGACCGACCGGACCGATTTTTCTGAAATTTTGAATAGTATGTTAAGGTGTGACCGGTGGTTAAAATAGGCAAGGTTCTTTTTTGAAGTCTTAAGTGGGCGTGACCCCTCCCATATAAGTCAAATATTGAAAATGACAAACATAGATGACCGAGCTGCCCGATTTTTCTGAAATTTTCACAGTGTGGTAAAGTGTGACCGGTGGTTAAAATAGGTTTTTTTAATCTCATCTCCCTCCCATATAAGTCAAATATTAAAAAAATATGGAATATGGACCGATTTTTCCGAAATTTTTACAGAAAGGTGTGGCCGGTGGTTAAATCTCAAGTGGGCGTGAAATTTTGACAGTATGTTAAGGTGTGACCAGTGGGTAAAATAGGCCAGGTTGTTTTTTTAATCTAATGTGGGCGTGATCCCTCCAATATAAATCAAATATAAAAATTACAAATATGGATTATCAAAACGATTTAACCAAATTAATTAAAGTTTTAAATGTGGATATTTTCATACTATAGGATAGTTTTTCGCTTTTTGAATTTTTTGAAAATGAACCAAGGAGGACCTGGGAATCGAAAAATGGGGATAAAATTCCCGTTTTCTTTAAAATTGCATCACTTTAGAATGGCTGGACCAATCACGACATTTTTTTCTATAGTCCAAGTTAGGATTCTACATAAAGAAAAACTTATAATGTCCACTTTTTCGCCCTCTTTTTTTCATTTATCTTAAGTCGGAAAACGGCTGCACGGATATTGCAAATATGATTAATGTTTGATAACAGCTTGACTGAAGATTGTTTGAAGATTTTTCATGATTATTTGATGGTTGTTTGACATTTATGGGCCCATTGCAAGCAAACATTAATTTGCAGTACTGCCAATCACTAAAGTCAATTAAATACATATGCAAATACATTCATAAATGATTCAGGTAAAAAATTATTAACAAATTTTTCTTAATGTTAATTTTTAAAGAAATAGTTAACACAGCAATAAGTAAAAATCTTTTACTATCAACCCGGGCAACGCCGGGTACAAACAGCTAGTGATGGATAATATTTTTGAGACTGGCATGTATTGAATCCATATGTTTCACATAACAAATAGACAAAATAAGCCATTATATAAAATCGCCTTGGTATAGCAGGTTAGTTATCCTAGCCTAGCAAACCAGAGGTCCAAAGTTTGATCTCTGGCCAAACCCACCTGAAAAAACTAAATTTTCAAAAAAGCGGTGGTTTACCTCATAGCTCAGCTAGCCACTGGTTATTGAGTATTATACTATGTAAAACTTCTCTAACTAATGCATTTGCCGTTCGAAGCCGAAGTTAAAACGTAGGACCCTTTCAATGAGTCTAAAAATAGAATCGGATGCAGCTCATTGTCTCAGAGAAGTACCACTTATTCCAATTGAAATGCTGTCGTGGAAATTATTATTATTATTGTAATTATTATATCACAATATTAGTAGACAATTATTCAGTAGATGTCGTAATCAGATGACTAGTAGTGTATTTAAAAATTATTTATAAACAAGTAAAAATGTTATATTCGGCTGTGCCGAATCTTATATACCCACCATCAAGTTGTGTTAAATTTAGAAACATATCTCATATATCTACAAGGGTGAAGCTAATTCAAAATCTGGACCAAAACTGAAAAAATCGCTAAGCTAATTGGTATTGTTGGTAAAACCTTTGGACTAAATTCGGTTGTCGTAGCTTTATAGTTAAACATTTAAAAATATTTTAGTGGTTTCCCAAGTATTTACTTTGATCAAAATTCGGTCTCATAACCGGGTATAGTTTTACATTAATAAGTTGTTAAATACTTTTCGTTGTGATTAATATGTAGTTAGGCTAAACACGTTAATAGTTATACGGCAGGTCCATATATTTATTTATGAGTTCCTAATGCACTCATTATATATAAAGTCTGGGCTGAACATTGATTGATGCCTATATAATTTCATAGGTGCAATCTTAATAGAATGTACCTCCAAATCTTTTTGATTGTAGATATAAAAAGGGGATGTTATATATAATGGGTGTTTTTTTTAGAGGTATAGAACTTCGAATTGAAATAAAACACAAGAAAATCGTTTTAATGTCCATCAATTTGGTTTTATTGGAAGGATAATTTTATGCCATTAATGTTTAAATATGATTTCGGGCATGTGGCCGCCGCGGCTGGCTCGAATAAAGCCAATTCTACAGGTCCAATTTTCAACTACTTTTTCGAGCATATGGGGCCGTATGTTGGCAATAACGCCACGAATGTTGGCTTCCAAGTCCCCTAACGTTTCTGGTTTGTTGGCGTAGATGAGCGACTTCACATATCCCCAAAGAAAATAATCCAGTGGTGTCAAATCGCACTATCTTGGTGGCAAATTGACAGGTCCATTCCGCGAAATTATGCGCTCATCGAATGTTTCCTTCAATAAATCAATTGTGACGTGCGCTGTGTGGCATGTAGCGCCGTCTTGTTGGAACCACAACTCATCCACATTCATGCCATCCAATTGGGGAACAAAATAGTCGGTTATCATGGCTCTATACCGGTCTCCATTTATGGTAACTGACTCTCCAGCATTATTTCGGAAAAAGTATGGCCCAATGACTCCACCAGCCCATAGAGCACACCAAACAGTCAGTTTTTGTGGATAGCGACTCAAGGGTCTCATGTGGATTCTCTTCACTCCAAATGCGGCAAATTTTGCTTGTTGACGTAGCCATTCAACCAAAAATGAGCCTCATCACTGAACAAAATTTTGCGATGAAAATCAGCATCGAGATCAATCTCATTTTCGGCCCATACACCAAAATCACGACGCATTGCATGGTCTCGCGGCTTTAATTCTTGCACAAGCTGGATCTTGTAAGGTCGCAAACCAAGATCTTTGCGCAAAATCTTCCATAAAGTTGATGGACAAAGCTCCAATTGCTGTGCACGGTGGCGAATCGATTCATTCGGGTCCTCTTCAACACTTTGTTCTACAGCGGCAATTGTTTCTTCGGTGCGCACTGTTCGACGTCGCTGCGGATGCGTATTATCACATAGAGTAAACGTAGTGCGAAAACGATCCATGGTTAACCGAATTAATTGCTCTGATGGACGATTATGTCGACCATAAAATGGACGGAGCTTGCGGTAAACTTCGCGAACTGAACCATTATTTTCGAAATAAATTTGCACGATTTGCAAGCGTTGTTCTTTTGTCAACCTGTTCATGATGACTTGACAGCTGACAAAATGGCCGCCAGTTAAAAAAGTGATGCCAACTTAAAGTTCTATACCTCAATAAAAAACACCCGATATAAGAATTATAGCCAAATGTTGACCGATTGTAACAAAATTTTACACACTGGCTGGTATATGTATAGCTTATTCTTGCAAAATTTAGTGGCCATAGCTATCATAGTCTCTAATTTAGTAGCTTTTAACTGGCCTTTGCTAAAATTTTTGGTTTCCGTGAGTGTTTTTTATATGAAAGCTAAAGTCAAATATGAATTGATTCCTATAAAATTTGATAAACTGATCAAAAATTGCATAAAACTTCCCATTCTTTTTCAAGATATCCAAAATACTTTTGTAAAATTTTGTCCCTCTACCTCTTTTCGTTAAGGCGCTATCGTGCTTTTATCTGACGGACAGACGGACATAAACAACCTTTTCTTTATGTATTTTTGTGTTTCCATAAGTTTTTTTTATATGGGAGATATGGTCAAATGTTGACCGATTGTGAAAATTTTGCACACTGGCTGGCATTGACTGCTTAATTTAGTCTTACTAGCTCTTGTAGTTAAGGAGCTATCACGATTTTATCTGACGGACAGACGGACATAAATCCCCTTTTCTTTTTGAATTTTTGTGTTTTCGTAAGTTTTTTGTATGGGAGCTAGGTCAAATAGTGACCGATTGCAACAAAATTTTGCACACTGGCTGGAATTGATATATAACTTTCTTGTGCCAAATTTAGTGGTTATATCTTAGATTTATTGGCATTTAAGAGTATTTTAGGTGAAATTTAGGCTGTTTTCGTAAGTTTTTTGTATGGGAGCTATGACTAAGTGTGAACCGATTTCGATGAAATTTTATATGCTGCCTAGTGCTTATGTAAAACTTCTAGATACCAAATTTTGTCATCATAACTGTTATAATTTGTCATTTATTAGCAAATAAGCGATTAGCCTAGACGAGGTTATACGGGAGCTATGGTCAAATGCTAAGCGATTTTGCCCGATTTCAATACCAACATTTTCTCATAGATGAAGAATGTTTTTGCTAAGTTAGCTAGTTCTTTTCGTTTAGACGTTATTGTGATTTCAACAGACAGACGGACAGACAGACAGACAGACAGACAGACAGACAGACAGACAGACAGACAGACGAACAGACAGACAGACAGACAGACAGACAGACAGACAGACAGACAGACAGACGGACATAGTCTTAGAATTTCATAAGGATTCAGAATATATATCGTTTTTGATTTTTGAGCCAATATTAAGGAAATTACACACGGAATGACAATCTCAATATACCCCCCATTCTTTTTGATGGTGGGTATAAAAATCCCTTATTTAGTCATCATTTAATATAAACGTTAGATTAAAGTTACAAGCTTCTTCACATAAATACATCTACAATTGTCTTTATTAACAAAATTAACTCAAATTAAATCAAAAACTAAAAATCAAATGGAATTTTTTTTTAAAAGATTATTTATTATTTTAAAAGATTATTTAATGATATCTAAATAAAGGGTGGGTTATCATTCGGTTGAAATTTGAAGCAACAGTTATTTCGAATCTGACAATACTTATCTCATTTACTCGATCACAAAATACAGTCGAGATTTTATTGAATGAACGAAATTTTATCAATCGATTTATTGAGCCAAATGTTTCATGACTATTTAATTAGCCAAGATGTTGATGCCAATTGGCCTCTAAGAAACTGCAATTTGACACAATTAAACTATTTTGTGTGGGACGCCATTAAAGACATGTTTTATACCGACAAACCGGAGATAACTAAGCATTTGAAAGCCAACATTATTCATGACATTGTAAAGATGTTAGGACATACACTCGAAAAGGTGCTTGAAAATAGGGCTGATCGAATGGGGTACTATGAGGTCAGCCGCTAATGCCATTTGAACGAAATAATATTTCATTTATAACCGAAAAATTGCACTTCACAACAAAAAAAGTATTTTACAAAATTATAAATCGTTTTTGTTTTATTTTGTAGCAGTTGCCACTCCCTTTAAAAACACTTGTTTAAAAATATAAAAATGTAACATAGATTTTTCATTTAAATTTTTGGAAAAAATTTTGAAATATAAAAAATAATTTTTAGTCATTAAGAATTCCAGATTCAATAAACAACTTTTTATAAAAAATAAAATTGTTTCAACTAATCTTTATAATTGGTGACCCCATCTCCTTCACGCATTAAGAAGATACATTTGGACTATGCCACGAAACACAGGTCAAGAATCCGTGGCAGAACCTTCTGCCACCCCATCTACCATATCCATTCGAATTCCGCGATTCTGGAAAGAAAATCCAACAATCTGGTTTGCACAATTGGAAGCACAATTCCAAAACCATCAAATCGTGAGTGAAAACGCAAAATATTTCGCAATCCTGCCGGAATTAGATCCAGATGTATTGTCTCAAGTAAGTGACATTATTTTAGAACACCCAAATGATGCCTACACGAAGATTAAGACACGTCTCATAGAGCACTTCTCAATATCTGAAGAAAGACGTATAAAAACTTTGCTAAACGAAATGCCTATAGGTGATAAAAAACCAAGTTCCCTACTTCGAGAGATGCGTAACTTAGCTAAAGGTGGTGTAAAGGATGAATTCCTACGTACAATGTGGCTTCAGAGTTTGCCATTTCAAACTCAAGCAATTTTAGCTACTTCATCAGAACCTTTGGATACTCTTGCTGGAATGGCAGATAAGATTGGTGACATCTCTACATTTTCTTCCAATAATGTATCTGCCGTTCAAAGTTCGGATGAATTTAGTGAAATACGTCAACAAATTTCTGCTTTAACCAATGCTGTAGAGAACCTTAAATTCCTTCGAAATCGTTCTCGTTCTAATACCCGTAGGAGATCACAAAGATCTCGAAGCTCTTCACCACAGATATGCTATTATCATCGCAAGTTCGGAAACAATGCTCGTTGCTGCCGTCAACCTTGTTCCTTCAATTCTAAGAACTTGGGAAACTCCCGAGGCGGTCACTAAGCATGACTAGTGACCGAAGCCAACATACAAATCGTCTTTTTATTTACGATACTCATCTTAAAACAAATTTTTTGATTGATACAGGTGCCGATATTTCGGTCGTGCCCTTGTTTAGTCAAAGCACAAAGAAAAATCCTGAAACATTCAAACTTTTTGCTGCAAATGGTTCACCCATCAATACGTATGGTGACACCATTTTATCTCCTACCCTTGGACTTAGAAGAAATTTTCTCTGGAAATTCATTGTCGCTGACGTCAATCGGAGCTGATTTTTTGCAACATTATGGTTTGGTGGTGGATTTAAAAAAGAAGAAACTAATTGACAATGTCACTGGTTTAAACTCATCTTTTCTCCTTAAAAAAGCCGATCATGTCCAAATTAAAACAGTAAGCAAAAGTATTCCTTACTATAATTTAATTACTCGTTTTCCAGATGTTACCAATCCCTCAACAATGTCATCCAAAAGGAAACATAATGTTCAACACGTCATTGAAACTAAAGGGCAGCCAATAACATCAAAAGCACGACGACTATCACCGGACCAATTAGAAGTTGCAAAACGCGAATTCGATTTCATGCTTAATCAAGGTTTGTGTTCCCCATCCAAAAGTAACTGGTCCAGTCCTCTTCACATGGTACCAAAAAAGAATGGTCAATGGCGTCCATGCGGAGATTATCGACGATTAAATGCAATAACTGTCCCCGACAAATATCCTTTACCTCATATCCATGATTTCGGATATGGATTAAATGGTAAAACTATTTTTTCAACAGTTGATTTGGTGCGTGCTTACAACCAAATTCCCGTGGCTCCTGAAGACGTACCCAAGACCGCCATTATAACGCCTTTTGGACTCTTTGAATTCCATTATATGACCTTCGGGTTATGTAATGCTGGCCAAACTTTTCAACGATTCATCCATGAAGTTTTACGTGGTCTTGACTTTTGCTTTAGTTATCTGGATGACGTTCTTATTGCCTCCTCCTCTGAAGAAGAACATATTCAACACCTTGAAATGCTATTCCAAAGATTCAATGAATATGGTATAGTTATTAACTTGGAAAAATGTAACTTTGGTAAATCGGAAGTCCAGTTCCTTGGCCACATGGTTAATAAAGATGGCATCTACCCTCTACCCGATAAAGTAGCTGCAATTGAAAACTTCCCTAAGCCTAAAAATGTAAAAGAAGTACGACGTTTCTTAGCTATGGTGAATTTCTATCGTAGATTTATTCATCATGCTGCTGAAACCCAAATACCACTTCTGGAATATCAAAAAGGTAATAAGAAAAATGACAAAACTCCAATAAATTGGACACCCGAAGCTGAAAACGCTTTTAATAAATGCAAATCAGATTTAGCAAACGCAACGCTCTTGGCACATCCAATGGATAACAAACCGATTTGTGTAATGGTTGATGCCTCTGACCATGCAATAGGTGGAGTCCTTCAACAGCAATCCGGTGAGGGATGGTTTCCACTTAGCTTTTTTTCAAGAAAATTAACGGAAACCCAAAGAAAATATAGTACTTACGACAGAGAATTGCTGGCCGTTTATACTGTGGTTAAATATTTTAGACACATGCTCGAAGGACGCCATTTTATCATTTTCACTGATCATAAGCCTTTAACGTTTGCATTTAAGCAAAATCCTGAAAAAGCTACTCCTCGGCAGTTTCGTCAGTTGGATTTTATATCGCAGTTTTCAACCGATATTCGTCATATAAGTGGTCATGCTAACACAGTTGCAGATACCCTTTCAAGAATTTCTACTATTAATGTACCTACAAATATTGACTTCGAAGAATTAAGCAAATGTCAAAAAAATGATCCAGAACTTCAATTAATTTTAAGAAATAACTCAACATCACTTATTCTGAAGTCTATTGTAATTTCTCAAGATAAACCTGATCTCATTTGTGATATTTCAACAAATAAAGCCAGACCATTCTTACCAGCCGTTTTTCGAAAAATAGTATTCAATTCACTTCATGGATTATCACACGGTGGAATAAAAGCAACTACAAAACTTATTCAAGATCGTTTTGTTTGGCCAAATATGAAGAAGGATATACAATGTTGGACTCGAGAATGCATACAGTGTCAGCGTTCAAAAATAACTCGGCACATTCATAGTAATATTGGTACGTATCCTAAAACTTCTGAGCGTTTTTCCCATATCAATATAGATTTGGTTGGTCCATTACCATCCGCCAATGGTTACTCCTACTTGTTAACTTGTATCGACCGCTTCACACGATGGCCTGAGGCTATTCCTTTGGCTGACATAACAGCCAATAAAGTTGCTGAAGCATTATATAATGGATGGATATCTCGTTTTGGTGTCCCGTCTAAGATAACTACTGATCAAGGTCGTCAATTTGAGTCTCAGCTCTTTAAGGAACTAACACATATTCTTGGAACCAAGCGAATAAGAACAACAGCTTATCACCCTTCATCCAATGGAATGATAGAACGATGGCATCGTTCGCTGAAAGCTTCCATAATGTGTCATAATAATAAAAACTGGTTAGAAGTTCTTCCCACTGTACTTATGGGACTACGATCAAGTATTAGAGAAGATGTGAACGCTACTCCTGCTGAACTTGTTTATGGATCAACCATTCGCTTGCCATGTGACCTGCTTCAAAATTCTACAGAACTGGTTCCTAATAATAACTTCGTCCTAAACCTTAAAACTCAAATGAATATGCTTAAACCGGTTGAAATTAAACATAAGTCTAACAAAACCGTATTTCTACATAAAAATTTGGAAAACTGTTCCCATGTTTTTGTTCGTCATGATGCAGTAAGAAAACCTCTTCAACAGCCGTATGATGGACCTTATCGTGTATTGAGAAGGACAAATAAGGTGTTCACTTTGGACATAAATGGTACAAGCAAAGAAATAAGTATTGACCGCCTGAAACCAGCATTTGTCTTTAACGATGAAATTATTGAAGAACCAAAAACTGTAACCATTCAAGTAGCATCATTAAGTTCGTTATTAAGTAGACATGCAAATAAATTTCTGTTAAAGAAGAGTTCAAGAATTCCAAAAAGAGTTAGATTTTCAAGAGTTAATTAACTAACTCTCTGGTGGGGGAGTATATGTAGCAGTTGCCACTCCCTTTAAAAACACTTGTTTAAAAATATAAAAATGTAACATAGATTTTTCATTTAAATTTTTGGAAAAAATTTTGAAATATAAAAAATAATTTTTAGTCATTAAGAATTCCAGATTCAATAAACAACTTTTTATAAAAAATAAAATTGTTTCAACTAATCTTTATAATTTTAAATTTAAAATTTTATATGACATCGAGGAAATGACTTTAATTTAATATAAATTTTGTTAAAAAATTTCAAATTAAGCAAATTAATGTGTTGATGCTTTCACGAAATTTGTTGGAAAAATAATATTTTTAAAAATGTACTCCATAATTCATAAACAAAAAATGAAGCTATGACAAGCTTATAATTCAAATTTCGCATAAAAAATACCTACTAAGTATAAGCCTTTCATAACTTTTTTAATATATAGTTTATTATTTAGCGGTTTATTTCTGATGATAAATTTACCCTTAAAACTGTAACCTGTAAATTTTTCAAAATTCTTGAGTATTTAAGCTTATAACTTTATGGGAATACTTAAAAAAACTGCTTAATATTTTTACCAAAACTAAGCGAAAATAGAAAAAAAAATTCATTGCCATCTTGGTAACAAAAAAGTGAAAATATACTTTCGTTCCTTCTACTTTTTCTACCTTCTCCTATAGATAGTTCTTTCTGTTCACGTTCATATTTAAGTATCTATAATTATGACAGTGCAATGTCATAAACCGCTTAAATGTTATACCACTATCAAAAAATAAAATACAACATTGAAAAGAGTAAGAAATTGTTATAGTCGGTCAAGTTCGACTATATTTCTCCACTAAGGTCAAATATACAACATTTCCAGCAAACTTATATATATTTTTAATTATTGGAGAGATATCAACATTTAATTTTCTTATCACATCAACATTTATATTATTTCCAAAAAATTTTCTATATAAAATTTTTATACCGACAAATTTTTTATATAAAATTTTTATACCGAAAAATTTTCTATAAAAAATTTTTTATACCGAAAATTTTTATCCTGAAAGTTTTGTATATACAATTTTTATAGCGAAAATTTTTCTCTATATAAAATTTTTATGCCGAAAATTTTTCTACATAAAATTTTTATACCGAAAAATTTTCTATATAAAATTTTTATACCGAAAAATTTTCTATATAAAATTTTTATACCGAAAAATTTTCTATATAAATTTTTTATACCAAAAAATTTTTTATATAAAATTTGTATACCGAAAAATTTTCTATAAAAAATTTTTATACCGAAAAATTTTCCATATAAAATTTTTATACCGAAAAATTTTCTATATAAAATTTTTTTACCGAAAAATTTTCTATAAAAAATTTTTATACCGAAAAATTGTCTACATAAAATTTTTAAACCGAAAAATTTTCTATATAAAATTTTTATACCGAAAAATTTTCTATATAAAATTTTTATACCGAAAAATTTTCTATATAAAATTTTTATACCGAAAATTTTTCTATATAAAATTTTTATACCGAAAAATTTTCTATATAAAATTTTTATACCGAAAAATTTTCTATATAAAATTTTTATGCCGAAAAATTTTCTATATAAAATTTTTATACCGAAAAATTTTCTGTATAAAATTTGTATGATGAAAAATTTTCTACATAAAATTTTTATACCGAAAAATTTTCTATATAAAATTTTTATTCCGAAAAATTTTCTATATAAAATTTTTATGCCGAAAAATTTTCTACATAAAATTTTTATATCGAAAAATTTTCTATATAAAATTTTTATACCGAAAAATTTTCTATATAAAATTTTTATGCCGAAAAATTTTCTATATAAAATTTTTATACCGAAAAATTTTCTGTATAAAATTTGTATGATGAAAAATTTTCTACATAAAATTTTTATACCGAAAAATTTTCTATATAAAATTTTTATTCCGAAAAATTTTCTATATAAAATTTTTATGCCGAAAAATTTTCTACATAAAATTTTTATATCGAAAAATTTTCTATATAAAATTTTTATACCGAAAAATTTTGTATATAAAATTTTTATACCAAAAAATTTCTATATAAAATTTTTATACCAAAAAATTTCTATATAAAATTTTTATACCGAAAAATTTTCTATATAAATTTTTTATACCAAAAAATTTTCTATATAAAATTTTTATACCGAAAAATTTTCTATATAAAATTTGTATGCCGAAAAATTTTCTATATAAAATTTTTATTCCGAAAAATTTTCTATATAAAATTTTTATACCGAAAAATTGTCTATATAAATTTTTTATACCAAAAAATTTTCTATATAAAATTTTTATACCGAAAAATTTTCTATATAAAATTTTTATTCCGAAAAATTTTCTATATAAAATTTTTATGCCGAAAAATTTTCTACATAAAATTTTTATATCGAAAAATTTTCTATATAAAATTTTTATACCGAAAAATTTTCTATATAAAATTTTTATGCCGAAAAATTTTCTATATAAAATTTTTATACCGAAAAATTTTCTGTATAAAATTTGTATGATGAAAAATTTTCTACATAAAATTTTTATACCGAAAAATTTTCTATATAAAATTTTTATTCCGAAAAATTTTCTATATAAAATTTTTATGCCGAAAAATTTTCTACATAAAATTTTTATATCGAAAAATTTTCTATATAAAATTTTTATACCGAAAAATTTTGTATATAAAATTTTTATACCAAAAAATTTCTATATAAAATTTTTATACCAAAAAATTTCTATATAAAATTTTTATACCGAAAAATTTTCTATATAAATTTTTTATACCAAAAAATTTTCTATATAAAATTTTTATACCGAAAAATTTTCTATATAAAATTTGTATGCCGAAAAATTTTCTATATAAAATTTTTATTCCGAAAAATTTTCTATATAAAATTTTTATACCGAAAAATTGTCTATATAAATTTTTTATACCAAGAAATTTTCTATATAAAATTTTTATACCGAAAAATTTTCTATATAAATTTTTTATACCAAAAAATTTTCTATATAAAATTTTTATACCCAAAAATTTTCTATATAAAATTTTTATACCGAAAAATTTTCTATATAAAATTTTTATACCGAAAAATTTTCTATAAAAAATTTTTATACCAAAAAATTTCTATATAAAATTTTTATACCGAAAAATTTTCTATATAAATTTTTTATACCAAAAAATTTTCTATATAAAATTTTTATACCGAAAAATTTTCTATATAAAATTTGTATGCCGAAAAATTTTCTATATAAAATTTTTATTCCGAAAAATTTTCTATATAAAATTTTTATACCGAAAAATTGTCTATATAAATTTTTTATACCAAAAAATTTTCTATATAAAATTTTTATACCAAAAAATTTTCTATATAAAATTTTTATGCCGAAAAATTTTCTATATAAAATTTTTATGCCGAAAAATTTTCTATATAAAATTTTTATTCCGAAAAATTTTCTATATAAAATTTTTATACCGAAAAATTTTCTATATAAATTTTTTATACCAAAAAATTTTTTATAAAAATTTTTATACCGAAAAATTTTCGATATAAAATTTTTATACCGAAAAATTTTCTATATAAAATTTTTATACCGAAAAATTTTCTATAAAAAATTTGTATACCGAAAAATTTTCTATATAAAATTTTTATACCGAAAAATTTTCTATATAAATTTTTTATACCAAAAAATTTTTTATATAAAATTTGTATACCGAAAAATTTTCTATAAAAAATTTTTATACCGAAAAATTTTCTGTATAAAATTTTTATACCCAAAAATTTTCTATATAAAATTTTTATTCCGTAAAATTTTCTATATAAAATTTTTATACCGAAAAATTTTCTGTATAAAATTTTTATACCGAAAAATTGTCTATATAAAATTTTTATACCCAAAAATTTTCTATATAAAATTTTTATGCCGAAAAATTTTCTATATAAAATTTTTATACCGAAAAATTTTCTATATAATTTTTTTATAAAAAAAAAATTTTCTATATAAAATTTTTATACCGAAAATTGTGTATATAAAATTTTTATACCGAAAGTTTTGTATATATAATTTTTAAACCGAAACATTTTCTATATAAAATTTTTATACCGAAAGATTTTTTATATAAAATTTTTTATGCCGAAAAATTTTCTATATAAAATTTTTATACCGAAAAATTTTCTATATAAAATTTTTATACCGAAAAACTTTCTATATATTTTATAGGAGCTTTTGAACTGATTGTTTGTTCAATTAATGCTTAAGTTATCGACTACTTATCTGTGTAAAGTTTTATCTTAAACTTTAATTTTCGATAGAATTATAAGCGTTTTGTGATTTTCGGGTTTTTTGATTGTCTTTTAAGAGTCGGTTTTGTATTTGAGGTATGATCATATATAGGCCGATTCCAGCTAATCAGAAAAGAAATACTTAAAAAAATACTTAAAATGTAATTCTAAGTCTATCGGTATAGTTTAAAGTAGCTATTAGAATATTATGTATATGTGTTACAAACATTAGCACAATACCAATATACCCTTTTCACCTATAGCAATGAAGTGTATTAAATTTTCAAGAAATAACAACAAAAAATAAGGAAGAAAAGGAAAATAAATAAATAATATTTAGAGAGACACACACAAAAAACAGAAACTATGAAACAATCATAAATAACTAACAAAATAAACATTTTACGTTTTGCTAACCCATACAAAAGCAAACAATTTACGCGCAGTCTAACTAGATAAACATTAGGAGAGCTCCGATTTTATTTTGCAAAATATTAATGAAATTTATAAGAAATGAAAATTAATAAACAGAATTTTTAAAAATATTCTATAAATTTTTTGACAAATTCTATTTAAACAAAAGTATTTTTGTTTTTATTCCTTTAGGAGCCATCCTAATATTTACATATATGTCAATGTGTAGCTCTTGAATTATAAACAATTTTCCACATATTCATTTGTAGTCATGCAGAATGTAACGAAACACGTTCTCGCTAATTCCCATTTACACACAAATGCATTTTTATTCTTGTACAAGTATTGGTTGGATACTCAATAAACTATTTATGTTGTTGTAGTTTTACTGCTAACAATAGAAGGACGGACTTTTATTAAACCGCTAAACAAAAATTGCAGACATAAATTTTAACTTTTTGATACAATAAACCCTTTTTATACCCAACATTTGAAAATATAAGTATTTTGGGTGCTTTTTCAAGAGCTTTCGTATTCGTTCAAACAATTTTAGTGAAATGTATGAGATTTTTATTTGAGTCTAAAGAACTAGTTACTTATATGACCTATATTTATGTTTTGATATGGAAAAAGGCCGGGCATATTTTATAATTATATGAGCTTCGATCTTCTCAATTCCAAGCTTTAAAAAATTTTCTTCTACTTTGTCTTTCCATCAAAGTTTCGGACATTATCTTCTACGAGTTCTATCAGAATCATTTTTGAACACTTTTCTTGCTGGTGTATATTCATTCTTCCGCACAATATGTTCTAGCCAACGCAGCCGCTACTGTTTAACGCATCTTACAGTTCGGTGTAAACTTTTCGTGGCATCTTCCTCCCAAAAACTCCAAGAATACCTTCATCCGCTTGTGCAAGCAGCCACCATTTAATAACACAGGCAGTATAAGCCTTTTATAGAGCCTAATTTTAGTTTTTAGAGTGAGGGCTTTTTTCCTTAACTGCCTGATCAGAGACCCTTGGGGTCCATTGTGATCCTTCAATGATAGAGAAGAATGAGGAAAGAAGAAGACTATAGTATGTAGATAATAGGCATAAATAGAAATAAAAAAAGTTAAAAACTATTTATTTTTTGGGGTCATTTTGGTCCCTGTTTGTCACGATAGGGTTAATATTTATCGTTTATGTGATCTTTGTTATTAACTGAAAAGTTTTCTAGAGGAAGCAAAAGAAATATTGTTTGAATCACAGCAATAGTTAAGATATTCCTAAAAAGTGGAAATTCGCATAAAAAATGATTTTGACCCCGGTAACGGAAGGGTTAAGCACTTCCAATTTTGATAAAAATATATCTACTGATTCTACGTGATGTAACGCATAATTAATAAATATATCTTGGCTAAAAATGTAAACAAATATAAAATTATTAAATTTCCCAAAGAAAGCTACTTTTTCCGAAAACCTTTGACTATAAGTCACAGGCACGAAAAAACGGAATAAGCTATCGGCCCATTTTTTTTGCGTTATTAAACCTAATGCATTTCTTATATAGCACTGCAGTTTGAATAGCAAATTTCCAAAATTCGCTTTATAAAATTTTTCAAAAACATAAAAAGGTCATTTAAAAATCACATGTAAAAAATCTCATCATCTTTTGCGTCATCAAGGATAATAGAAGATATGAACCAATTTTAGCAAAATTTCATATTTTATGACTTACAGGTCAAAGATAAGTAACAAAAAATATAAAAGTAGAAAAAAATTTAAATCTAGCAAATCTTTTTTGTAGGTAAATTTTTTATTGTAAGTCGTTAAGGAAAAATGCTATAACTCTAAAATCGTTTGAGTAATTTTTTTAGACATCTACTTTAAAAAAAAGCTTTACATAACAAATAATTGCTCACTTTTTTTATAAAAGTTAACTTAAACATCATTAATCTGGCAAACCCTGAAAAACAATACCTCTTTTTCCCCTTGTAAAGGCATTTTTCGACTTTAGAGCCTGGGCGCCTCGTGTTATCGTTGTCCGATTTGGCTCAAGTTTCTTAGGTTAAAGTTTCTCACCAAATCTTATATTCTTAAACGAGCAATAATTGTATATATATATATATATATATATATATATATATGTATATATATAGAATGGCTATCTCGAAAACGGCTCTAACGATTTTGATAAAATTTGGACAGTGGGTATCTTTTTTGATGTATAGGTCGAAGAAGAAGGGACTTTTGGAACTTTTACCTCTAAGAGGGTAAAAACGGGTAAAAAGGGGAAAAATCGAAAACGCTATGTCTCCTAAAGTAATAGGTATAGAAACAAAATTAAAATTACGTTGGTGAAGGGTGAAAATAGTTTTTTTGGCACCTTTTTAACCCACTCTTATATTTTAAACTAAAGAATATAGAAAGAAACTTGGTACTGCAATCAATAGATGTAAAAAAAACATGAAACACGTATTTGGTACTTTTTTGGTTATTCTAGCCAAAATGGGTAAAAAAGGGATAAAATGATAACTTAACATCTCCAAAGTAATATGAATAGGAACATTATACATTATGTTAAATGCGTTTTAAAAAATTGTACCGAATTCAATTGGCACCAAAAAAGTACCAAATATACATATGGAACTTTTAGAAATTAGGGAATAAAAAGGGGGAAAAATTAGTATTATTTTAAAGAAATTAATGTTTGTCTGTATGTATGTTCTTTATAGAATAGTAAACTGTGAATTTGATTGTGTTATGCTCTTTAGCGAAGATGTTGCGGATAAGCCGGCGAAGGTTTTAAAGTTGATAAGACTAATTTCCGACAGATGGCGCCACTGAAAATTACTAAAAATTAATTAAATCGTAAACTGTGCTATGATCTTTAGCAAAGTTGTAGCGCATGAGCCGACGAAGGCTTTTTAGTTGGTATGAATAATTTCCGACAGATGGCGCTACAGAAACTTACTCAAAGTCAATTTAATCGTAATCTGTACATTTATTCATACAATCCTTAGCATATGAGCCGACGAAGGTTTCTTAGTTGGTATGAAGAAATTTCGACAGGTGGCGCCTCTGAATTTTACTCAAAGTCAATTTAATCGTATTCTGTACAGTTAATCATGCTATAATCTTCAGCAAAGTTGTTACGGATAAGCCAAAGAAGGTTTATGAATTGGAATTAGCAAAGTCCGACAGGTGGCGCCACAGAAAATTACTCAAAGTGAATTAAATCGTAAACTGTGCATTTGATCATGTTATAATCATAAGCAAAGTTGTCACGAATAAGCAGACAAAAGTTTCTTATATGGTATGAACAACTTCAGGTGGCGCCACTGCAAACTACTCAAAATGAATTAAATCGTAAACTGTGCATTTGATCAGACTATAATCTTTAGCAAAATTGTTGCGCATGAGTCGACGGAGGTTTCTGTTGATTCTGTTTCCAAAATTATTCAAAATGAGTTAAACTGTAAACTATGCGAACTATGTGTTGGTCGGACAAAATAAATCAAATAATTCAAAATTAACTAAATATTTCTACAATGTCTTTCCTCTAAATTTATTTTAGCACTTTATAATAGAAAATATATAAAAACTTTAAAATTTTCCTCAAAATGCATATCATAAAGCTCCGAGCAAGGCTCGGTCAACCAGGTACTGAAACATTAAAAGAAGCAAGAAAGTACTATAGTCGGTCAAGCCCGACTATACGTACCCTTTAACACTAAGGTCAAAGGTCTATTCTTTTTCGTGCATAAAGACAAGTGCAAAATTTGGTCATCATACAAACATTTTTTTATTGGGACTTTTATTAGAGCTTTTTGAGAGATTTTTGTCTCATTTAGTGCATTTTGATAGAAGAGTTTTTATGGGAGCTATGGTCAAATATGGACCGATTTAAACGAAATTTGTAAAGTGATTTTGGCTTTTAAAAACAGTATCAGCTTAAAATGAAAAAATATTGATATTTGTTGGCAAAATACCAATTCCGAGAAGTGAGACCTATGGAAGGTACCATAAATTACACTGTGCTAGTTGAAAAAATCGACAAAAGGGAGACCTAGTGGATAAAGATAATTCGGGTACGCTGAATACGATGGTGCTAACCGTTTTTTAAGGTTAGCTCCAGTTTTCGAGATATAGCCTTATTTAAAAAATTTAGGATTTTGTGCAATAAATATTCGCATAACTCAAAAACTGTTTGTTTTCTTGAACTTAGTAAAAAAACTAAAATTCAGCAGCAGAATTATCTTTCAAATAGACTAATTATTTTTTAATCTGAGCAATCGTTTTGGCAATAAATTTTTTTGTTTGAAAAAAAATTTTTGTTTAATAAATTTTTGATAATAAAAATTCAAAAATATTTATTATTTCCAAAACGACTATTCGGATTAAAAAAATAGTTAGTCTTCCTTAAAAATAATTTTGTTGCCGAATTTCGGTTTTTGTTATTTAATTCAAGAAAAGAAACAGTTTTCGAGTTACTTTTTGTTGCCGTCAGATGGCACCAAAGAACCTTTTTTGTTCAAAAACATTTTTTGGCGGCTTCACAAAAAAAGGTCTCCAGAAATTAATTTTTTCGTAGATTTCAAAGATTTTTGTTTTTTTTTTTTTATAAATGGTACATAAGAAAAATACAAAAATTTAGATTTCGAATTTAGTTTTAATTTAGTAATGTTTTGTAGAATAGAATTTTGACGTTTTTGTTTTTTTTATAATTTGTTTCAAATTTTAATGGAAAATTAAAAAAAATAATATATCAAATATCATATTTTTTGTGTTCTATTTTAGACCATTATCTTATAGATACAAAAAAAAAAAAATCTCTACCACTTCGGTCCACTATTACAAGATACGAGTATATGAATTTAAAAAAGTGTCTAAAATGATAAATTTTTTTTTATTTTTTTATGATTTCACTTTAATTTGACACATTTAGAAAAATATGAGTGACAACTACTCTAAGACTTATGGCCTGTTCCACGATCTCGAAAGAATGCTTTCTTTCTTATCCTATACGAAAGAAATTTGTTTTTCGTTTCACTAACTTTATTTTATGCGAAAGATAATTCGAATCATTCAAATTTCTGTTTCACTATTTCGAACAAGTTACCAGCAATACGAAAGCAAGTGTCAAAATGAGTCACTTGATATTTTGCTTTCGAGTAGAAACGAACGAACGGCTTCGAAATAGTGAAACCAAAATTAATTCGAATTCGAGTTACTCACTTTCTTTCGAGTAGATTTTCTTTCGAAATCGTGAAACAGGCTATTATTTTGAGTTTTGTGATTTTTGTAGATTTTTCAATATTGAAGTTTATATGGGTAGTAGGCGTGTTCTTAGACTGTATTGTTAAGATTTTGCTTACAAATATACCTATTCGTCATCAAGTTACACACCAAATTTCAATTATATACGACAATAACTTAAAGATATATTTTTCATTTTGTGATTTTTTATTGATTCTTCTAGATTTTAGGACACATCTAGGATGCACAAATATCTTTGACATGTCCTTAGGCCGATTTGGTCGAAAGTACACCAAATTTTATTTGTCTGAACTAACTCACATAGGAGATATTTTTAATTTCGTGAATACTATTTATTTTTTTAATATTAATAAAGATGTGGGCGGTAGGCGTGTCCTATCACCGATTTCTTAAGATTTTGCGCATAGGTATATCTATTCGGCATCACATCACGGGTGCTAACGTAGTTTTCTAGGTGATACCATAAGGAGGTTAGTGTCCACAGTTGAGATAAAGGATAGCCAAGATAGGTCTGGAATTACCATATTAAGGCCAATTAGAACCGTTGCTTAGTAATCTAAAAGCTTTTTAGATTACCTAATGTAAGTTAGCGGTATTTAATCCGACTTGACAGTTATAACAATTTCTTTCTTTCCAGAGACCAGGGGCCAAATTACCGCATTCGATATCGATCGAAAACTCAGACTTTTAAGTGAATATTGTGAAGTATACTCTAGGGTAATTTGGGCCCAGGGGCCAAATTACCGCATTCGATCGATCGATCGAAAACTCAGACTTTTAAGCGAATATTGTGAAGTATACTTTAGGGATGTTCAAAGTTACTACAACGCAAAAAGTTTTTGAAATTTGGTATCCATTTTGATTCGTTTTAAAAAATAGTACCTGGTAGACCGAGCCTTGCTCGGAGCTTTATGATAAGCATTTTGAGGAAAATTTTAAAGTTTTTATATATTTTATATTATAAAGTGCTAAAATAAATTTAGAGGAAAGACATTGTAGAAATATTCAGTTAATTTTGAATTATTTGATTTATTTTGTCCGACCAACACATAGTTTGCATAGTTTACAGTTTTACTCATTTTGAATAATTTTGGAAATTATTCATATCAACAGAAACCTCTGTCGACTCATGCGCAACAACTTTGCTAAAGATTATAGTCTGATCAAATGCACAGTTTACGATTTAATTCATTTTGAGTAGTTTTCTGTGGCGCCACCTGTCGGACTTTGCTTATTCTAATTCATAAAACTTCTTCGGCTTATCCGTAACAACTTTGCTGAAGATTATAGCATGATTAAATGTACAGCATACGATTAAATTGACTTTGAGTAAATTTCAGTAGCGCCACCTGTCGAAATTTCTTCATACCAACTAAGAAACCTTCGTCGGCTCATGTGCAACAACTTTGCTAAAGATTGTAGCATGATTAAATGTACAGATTACGATTAAATTGACTTTGAGTAAGTTTCTGTAGCGCCATCTGTCGGAAATTATTCATACCAACTAAAAAGCCTTCGTCGGCTCATGCGCTACAACTTTGCTAAAGATCATAGCATGATCAAATGTACAGTTTACGATTTAATTAATTTTTAGTAATTTTCAGTGGCGCTATCTGTCGAAAATTAGTCTTATCAACTTTAAAACCTTCGCCGGCTTATCCGCAACATCTTCGCTAAAGAGCATAACACAATCAAATTCACAGTTTACTATTCTATAAAGAACATACATACAGACAAACATTCATTTGTTTAAAATAATACTAATTTTTCCCCCTTTTTATTCCCTAATTTCTAAAAGTTCCATATGTATATTTGGTACTTTTTTGGTGCCAATTGAATTCGGTACATTTTTTTAAAACGCATTTAACATAATGTATAATGTTCCTATTCGTATTACTTTGGAGATGTTAAGTTATCATTTTATCCCTTTTTTACCCATTTTGGCTCCAAAATCAAAAAAAGCACCAAATACGTGTTTCATGTTTTTTTACATCTATTGATTGCAGTACCAAGTTTCTTTCTATATTCTTTAGTTTAAAATATAAGAGTGGGTTAAAAAGGTGCCAAAAAAACTATTTTCACCCTTTTTTACCCCCTATCGGACATAGTTTCCAAAAAGTATCAAACACCTGTCCGCTTATTTTCAAAGCTGTTTAAAACGTAATTTTAATTTTGTTTCTATACCTATTACTTTAGGAGACATAGCGTTTTCGATTTTTCCCCTTTTTACCCAGTTCCAAAAGTCCCTTCTTCTTCGACCTATACACCAAAAAAGATACCCACTGTACAAATTTTATCAAAATCGTTAGAGCCGTTTTCGAGATAGCCATTCTATATATATATATATATATATATTTATATATATATATTTATATATATATATATATATATATATATATATATATATATATATATATATATATATATATATATATATACAATTATTGCTCGTTTAAGAATATAAGATATATTGTTCAATTAAAACTCTTTTACTATTGTTCATCTTTTGGGAAATAACTTAAAAAAATACAGTAAACTGTGCATCTTTTATATAATTTTGAATTTCCTTAAAGTATGCTATACAAAATGTTTTGAAAACATCTTAGATTTCGATCGATATCGAATGCGGTAATTTGGGCCCAGGAATTTGTACTCAAATCTAATATAATTGTTTACCGGGTTCTCCATTACACACGTAAGTAAGGGGAATTTTCGTTTTTTTTTTTCTTCAATGTTTTTATTTAACTGTTTTGATATTTTTTGTGGGTTTTGCTAAAAAGAGCAAACAAAACAACAGAAAAATAAATTGTTAAAACAACAATAATTTTTTTGTTGCTGTAATTTTAGTTTTTGTAACACTTAACACCATCATACCATACCACCAACATACGAGTACAACAGCCAACAACATACCACTATCGAACTCGCAACCATACCACAAAACCCAACCAAACATGACGTTTTAAAGGCCTGAGATTTCGTTTCCTTTTTTATGAATGAAAATGAAAAACTTTTCGAAATTGTTGTTTTGTTTGATTTCTGTTTTTTTTTTGTTTTTTTTTTTCGCTTTGTTTGAAAATTCCATAGAGATTTTATTTGTTTGTTTGTTGTTAATGTCTGAGTTTGAGTGTTTTGTTTTTTATACTTTTTTGATTAATCAGTCAATAGTTGGGGAGAACAAGGTTCTTTAAATTGGCTTCCAGGCTTATGACTGATTAAGTAGCAATGATTTGTTTAGGGGATTTTAGAAATATTTGATTTTGTTAAAAAAAAACTACTAACAAAAAGTAAATAAATGTTTTTTAATAGCCAGCCACAGAGATATGAGGTTAAAAGTATCTTAACTCAGTTTAGGACGTGAGAAAAATTTTAAAATATTTTCCAAAAAAAATCTTAGAATATCAGATACTGAATTGGCAACAGATAAGAAAGAGCTCAAATATCAGAAAAAAATATATATGTATAAATTTTTTTAAATTAACATAATTTTTATTTTTTTATGATTTATATTTCCTTTTATTTAAGATATTTTTTAATTTGTCATTTTTATATATTTCCATATTTTTTTAAAAATTTTCCTTTTCTTTTTTATGTTTTTAATTTGATGACGAATTCATTGTTTGAATGCCAGACAATTTAAATGTTTAACACAAAAAAATATGTATAAAAAATAAATTAATGAAGCAACGTCACGCTTCGTTGATTACTTTGTGTTGTCTTCATTATTTTGTATTTTCTTAAATATATCTTTAGTATTTCTATTTTATCTTATTTATGAGCAAATTTTTTTCTAATCTTGAAATACATATACGAGGGCAGGTGAATAAATCCGTCTTTTCTGAAATTCACACCTGAGGATAAATCACCGCATTCGATATCGATCGAAAACTCAGACTTTTAAGCAAATATTGTGTAACATATCTTAGGGATTTTCAAAATAATTTAATTTACAAAAACTTTAATTAAAGTTGTATTCTAAACATATCCGTTTGTTAATAAAAAAATTTAGTTTGAATTTTTTTTTCTCTATGCGGGAACTTTTGACAAATAAGTTATACTGTAGTGAATCTTATATGTTTAGAATGTCCTAAAAGTGTGCTACATAAATCTTTCAGAAATATTCTGCTTTGCAATCGATATCTAATGCGGTGCACAGTGGGGTGAATGGTACAGAAAGTGGCGATTAATTCATAAAAGTCGTAATTTTAAAATATTGTTATTTTTTAATGATAAATATTAATAAATACATAAAAGCCCAATATTTAAAAGAACAAATTTTGAAAAAACATAAATTGTTAACCTTTTATGGGCTTTTTTCTATTTTGGATAAAATGGTCTTATTTGACTATTTTTGCTGTAACTTTGGAATTAAAAACGATAAATTAATAAATTAAATTGTAAATTAGAGCATATTTTATGTGTCTTTAGAAAAAATATTTTTTTTTGTTTAAATAAAAAAAATAAATATTAAATATTTGTTTATGTTTAGTTTTAACAAAAAATACGTTTATTTCAAAATTCATAACTCCAAAGATTTTACTCAAAAAAGTCACATTAGAAAATATTATTATTTTTTATTTATAAATATTTGTAAACACAAAACAAACATTTCAGAAAATAAACACTAAAAAAATATAAAGCTTCTTTATTTTCTTCATTTAGTTATTTATAAAATCAATATTTACTACATAATCATCATACTTTTAAAATTTCGCGGAAATGTAATTTTTTGGTCATAATTTGAGGAGGTGCTTGGTAAATTTCAAATTTAACAATATCTTAATGCTGGATAATTTTTCGAAATTGTATGAAATTAACCCTTTCTTTCCCGGGCTCAAAAGTAAAAATTTGGATTTTTGAGTTTTTTATGACAAAATTAGGGACATTTACGAATTTATTAGTGAATTTCGGAAAATCATATAAAAATAATTATTTGATTATTGTTATATTACCATGAAAAATAAAAAATTAAAAATTTGAGCTTTGCCCCGGGAAAGAAAGGGTTAAAATTTTCCAATTTGAAAAAAAGAGTCACTATAAATTTTTTATATACTGAGCAATAATATTGATTAACAGTTTTATCAAAATTGAACAGAAATAAATTTAATAAGCACTTGTAAAATAAAGACCAAAAAATTAAATTTTTCGCCGAAAATCGGCGAATTAAAATCATTGGTACGGCGAAACTGTTTTTCATTAATTTTATTTTCCTAGTTGTATATTTTTAACTACCGGTGAAATAATTTTTATATTCTTATACTTTCTAAGTAAAATTTTCGAAAATATAAAAAATGAGTTTTGAAACCGACCTGTCGGCAACTAGAATTCATTCACAAAAACTTCCATAACTCAAAAATCGCACTAGCGCGCAACAAAATATTTTGGAATTTATTAGGTAAAATATTATACTTTAAGGCCATATAATCATTTTTTCCTGCACTCATCAGCAAAGTTGTTGAAACTCAATGTATATATTAAAATTACCAAATTTTTAGAGCAATTTATTTTTTTATTTTTTAAATATTTTTAAAACATAAAAAAAATATAAAAATATATAATAAAAAATATCTTTTTAAATGCTCATATACCTGAAGTTAACGGTTCCATTAAAAAACTTTTACTTATAAAAGTTTTAATAAAAACTATTATCACTTAAAATATCAAAATTTTTTCTTTTAATCAATTCGCGCAAAAATAACAAAAATTATTGAACTTTGAACACACACTGTAAATAAAATAAACTACCAAGAACTTTTATTTTTGCAGTTAGTGATGTAGAATTTATCTACTTTCATATGGTACCAAATATGGTTGTGAAAGTTAAAGTTCATCTTTTGAATTAATCGCCATTATTGAAGGCTTTCGCCCCAAAGTGCGGTGATTTGGTCACTGCTGAACAACACTTCCCCTTGTCAATTGATGTCCACAAGCTATTTACTTTTATTTACGTGTTGGCAGACGTTGATGACAGATTCCTAGTGATTTTAAAGAAAATGGAAAAAAGTCAATTTCGTCTTCTCATTAATCATTTTTTGTGAAAAAAGAACTACTCTGCACCATCTATTTCTATGTTAAAGAAGTATTTCTGAATTTTGATATGGTCGCAAAAGCACGGAAAATGTAATGTTATGAATGTTATGATGCTTAGTTGAGGTCTACATCCGAAGTATGTAATCACAATTAAAAATATGGCAGATTAAGGCCACCACATTATTGTCAAACACTGGGTCTTTTTGAACAGTCCTCGTACATACAAATATAGATCAAGTAAGAATTTTATAAAAATTATGAAATATTTATTTTTAAAATAAGTAATAAATAATAAATACTTGGTTTTACTAGACGAATGATTAATATTAATTAAGTTCAAACAAATTTATTCTAAATTTGCCTTCTTAACTTTGTATGACATAAACAAAATCTAGATTCGAAATTTAGGGGCGAAACCCTAACAATTTTCTCTAATAAAAATGATTCTAATTGAAAATTTTTATATGAAAAACTTTAATTTTAGAATACAAATTTCACATTACAATTTTTTTTCAAATTGCAAATAAGAAAAAGCCCCAAAAAAGCGATAGCAAAACAGTGTATTTATTTATAGCAAAAGAGTGTATTTATTTCTTAGTCTATGCCTTAGTCTATGTCTTAGTCTACGTCTTAGTCTATGTCTTAGTCTATGTCTTAGTCTATGTCTTAGTCTATGTCTTAGTCTATGCCTTAATCTATGTCTTAGTCTATGTCTTAGTCTATGTCTTAGTTTATGTCTTAGTCTATGTCTTAGTCTATATCTTAGTCTATGTCTTGGTCTATGTCTTGGTCTATGTCTTGGTCTATGTCTTAGTCTATGTCTTGGTCTATGTCCTGGTCTATGTCTTAGTCTATGTCTTAGTCTATGTCGTAGTCTATGCCGTAGTCTATGTCATAGTCGATGTCATAGTCTATGTCTTAGTCTATGTCTTAGTCTATGTCTTAGTCTATGTCTTAGTCTATGTCTTAGTCTATTTCTTAGTCTATGTCTTAGTCTATGTCTTAGTCTATGTCTTAGTCTATGTCTTAGTCTATGTCTTAGTCTATGTCTTAGTCTATGTCTTAGTCTATGTCTTAGTCTATGTCTTAGTCTATGTCTTAGTCTATGTCTTAGTCTATGTCTTAGTCTATGTCTTAGTCTATGTCTTAGTCTATGTCTTAGTCTATGTCTTAGTCTATGTCTTAGTCTATGTCTTAGTCTATGTCTTAGTCTATGTCTTAGTCTATGTCTTAGTCTATGTCTTAGTCTATGTCTTAGTCTATGTCTTAGTCTATGTCTTAGTCTATGTCTTAGTCTATGTCTTAGTCTATGTCTTAGTCTATGTCTTAGTCTATGTCTTAGTCTATGTCTTAGTCTATTTCTTAGTCTATCTCTTAGTCTATGTCTTAGTCTATGTCTTAGTCTATGCCTTAGTCTATGTCTTAGTCTATGTCTTAGTCTATGTCTTAGTCTATGTTTTAGCCTACGACTTAGTCTACTTCTTAGTTTATTTCTAAGTCAATGTCTTATTCTACTGAAGTATTACTTTCGTTTTGTGTGCGTATACTTAATATCAATTAAACAAATAACAATCATACGCCTCGTGATAATAAAGATATTTTTTTTTAAAGAAAACCGTCTTGAATATTTTTTTAACAAATTTTCATAAACGTTGAAATAATTAAATCCTTTTGAGCATCTAATTAAGCTGTCATTTTTTCAATTCAAAACAGTCTTACTTGTTTACCAGAAACCCTAACTTTTCAATTTATATTTCAACTGTATCCTAATATTCTTCTTAAATTATTTCATATCCTAATTCATTTTTAATTCATCTTCATCATACCAGAATATCTTGACATTTCATAAAATAAGCTTATAACAAAAAAGGGAAGCCTTACAACAGTATTAACTCAATTAAATAGTCACCAGTAGAAAACAACTGAAAATATTTAACTACTAACTTTATCTTAATATGGAAAATGCGTGTGACATGCGATACAATTAAACTTCAGCCAAGTCGGGATCAAAACATGTTTTGTTACCAGAGTAAAAAAAAAACTTTCAACTTCGTTATAATTTTTATAGTTCAGTGCATTCAAATGGAAATAATTAACTCAAATAACACGTTTCACTTGCTTATTAAATAAACAATAACTCTATGATTTTATATAGGATTTTGCGAATGTAATACGAGTACAATTAATGTAATACTAGAAATATATGAATAACATAATTTTGTTTTTAATAAAGTAATTAAATGACAGAGGTTACAAGTCAGTTGCAGATTTTGGTATGAAATTATTATTATTAATTATACTCGTATGATAAATATAAACAAGAAATGGAATTTTGATAGAATTGAAAGCTAATTACATAATTTCTAAATGTTTCTAAAACATTTAGTATTATACCTTCATGAGAATTTATGATGAACGATATTAAACAAATACTAAGACGTTGACTAAGACATAGACTAAGACATAGACTAAGACATAGACTAAGACATAGACTAAGACATAGACTAAGACATAGACTAAGACATAGACTAAGACATAGACTAAGACATAGACTAAGACATAGACTAAGACATAGACTAAGACATAGACTAAGACATAGACTAAGCCATAGACTAAGACATAGACTAAGACATATACTAAGACATAGACTAAGACATAGACTAAGACATAGACTAAGACATAGACTAAGACATAGACTAAGACATAGACTAAGACATAGACTAAGACATAGACTAAGACATAGACTAAGACATAGACTAAGACATAGACTAAGACATAGACATAGACTAAGACATAGACATAGACTAAGACATATACTAAGACATAGACTAAGACATAGACTAAGACATAGACTAAGACATAGACTAAGACATAGACTAAGACATAGACTAAGACATAGACTAAGACATAGACTAAGACATAGACTAAGACATAGACTAAGACATAGACTAAGACATAGACTAAGACATAGACTAAGACATAGACTAAGACATAGACTAAGACATAGACTAAGACATAGACTAAGACATAGACTAAGACATAGACTAAGACATAGACTAAGACATAGACTAAGACATAGACTAAGACATAGACTAAGATATAGACTAAGACATAGACTAAGACATAAACTAAGACATAGACTAAGACATAGACTAAGACATAGACTAAGACATAGACTAAGACATAGACTAAGACATAGACTAAGACATAGACTAAGACATAGACTAAGACATAGACTAAGACATAGACTAAGACATAGACTAAGACATAGACTAAGACATAGACTAAGACATAGACTAAGACATAGACTAAGACATAGACTAAGACATAGACTAAGACATAGACTAAGACATAGACTAAGACATAGACTAAGACATAGACTAAGACATAGACTAAGACATAGACTAAGACATAGACTAAGACATAGACTAAGACATAGACTAAGACATAGACTAAGACATAGACTAAGACATAGACTAAGACATAGACTAAGACATAGACTAAGACATAGACTAAGACATAGACTAAGACATAGACTAAGACATAGACTAAGACATAGACTAAGACATAGACTAAGACATAGACTAAGACATAGACTAAGACATAGACTGTATGTATGTATGTTCTTTATAGAATAGTAAACTGTGAATTTGATTGTGTTATGCTCTTTAGCGAAGATGTTGCGGATAAGCCGGCGAAGGTTTTAAAGTTGATAAGACTAATTTCCGACAGATGGCGCCACTGAAAATTACTAAAAATTAATTTAATCGTAAACTGTATATTTGATCATGCTATGATCTTTAGCAAAGTTGTAGCGCATGAGCCGACGAAGGCTTTTTAGTTGGTATGAATAATTTCCGACAGGTGGCGCTACAGAAACTTATTCAAAGTCAATTTAATCGTAATCTGTACATTTAATCATGCTACAATCTTTAGCAAAGTTGTTGCACATGAGCCGACGAAGGTTTCTTAGTTGGTATGAAGAAATTTCGACAGGTGGCGCTACTGAAATTTACTCAAAGTCAATTTAATCGTATGCTGTACATTTAATCATGCTATAATCTTCAGCAAAGTTGTTACGGATAAGCCGAAGAAGGTTTATGAATTGGAATAAGCAAAGTCCGACAGGTGGCGCCACAGAAAACTACTCAAAATGAATTAAATCGTAAACTGTGCATTTGATCAGACTATAATCTTTAGCAAAGTTGTTGCGCATGAGTCGACAGAGGTTTATGTTGATAGGAATAATTTCCAAAATTATTCAAAATGAGTTAAACTGTAAACTATGCAAACTATGTGTTGGTCGGACAAAATAAATCAAATAATTCAAAATTAACTGAATATTTCTACAATGTCTTTTCTCTAAATTTATTTTAGCACATAGACTAAGACATAGACTAAGACATAGACTAAGACATAGACTAAGACATAGACTAAGACATAGACTAAGACATAGGTAGACTAAGACATAGGTAGACTAAGACATAGACTAAGACATAGACATAGACTAAGACATAGACATAGACTAAGACATAGACTAAGACATAGACTAAGACATAGACTAAGACATAGACTAAGACATAGACTAAGACATAGACTAAGACATAGACTAAGACATAGACTATGACATAGACTAAGACATAGACTTAGACATAGACTAAGACATAGACTAAGACATAGACTAAGACATAGACTAAGACATAGACTAAGACATAGACTAAGACATAGACTAAGACATAGACTAAGACATAGACTAAGACATAGACTAAGACATAGACTAAGACATAGACTAAGACATAGACTAAGACATAGACTAAGACATAGACTAAGACATAGACTAAGACATAGACTAAGACATAGACTAAGACATAGACTAAGACATAGACTAAGACATAGACTAAGACATAGACTAAGACATAGACTAAGACATAGACTAAGACATAGACTAAGACATAGACTAAGACATAGACTAAGACATAGACTAAGACATAGACTAAGACATAGACTAAGACATAGACTAAGACATAGACTAAGACATAGACTAAGACATAGACTAAGACATAGACTAAGACATAGACTAAGACATAGACTAAGACATAGACTACGACATAGACTAAGACTTAAATACAGATTTTATCTTAGCTGATACTTATTCTTAATTTCAGGCTTTGTATAAGTGATTTAACCAAAACCGATATACCCTTATAAATCAAATTAATCTTAAACAATTAAGGAAATACAACGATCTTCATCATCTTAACATCAAATAAAAATTATATTTTCATTTCATTATTAATCATAAAACTAAATAAACTTCCTTCAAATACTCGAACAATGACAATCCTTTTCAAAATCCCTATTGTTAAAATTCTTTTAATTTACTTCTTCGTTATCCTTATCAGGAATCATTTAAATTGATAAGCTTAAGTCCTTCCTCACAGTTTATTGTCATGTTATTCAAAATTGCTTTCATTTGGTGCAAAAATGGATAATTTATAATCAGCAAAATATTTTTAGGAATTTCTCACTGATTAAAATCTTGACTCAAAAACTAAATCCCTTTTTAAGAAACAACAAAAATAAAGAGGAATTTCTCACGCACACTAAAAAGGGAAAATTGACAAACTAACACTTATACACTTACAAATATTTTAACAAAAAAGGATGATAAAAATACGAGTTTAACTAAATGAAAAGGATTTGAAGGTTTGGAAAATCAAAAATTAAAGAAAATAGCTAAAAAAATTTTTGTTGTTGTTTTCATAGGACTGATGACGGCAGCAGGTTGGTTGTGTTAGTCATTTGGTGCTGCCTGTGTCTGTGTGTGTTTGAATTGTGATTTGACACAAACTAAACAGTTCACTTAACACCTCAACTTTAGTCTTAGTTTATATCTTAGAATCTAAAATGCTGTTGATTCTTTGGCTGCTTCCACATTTTCCTGAAGATAAAGTGAGAGAATTTTTAAGTTTTTTGGGTCCTTTGTACATTTATTTCCATTTTATACAAATTTCTTGGTAGCTTTGCTGCTGCTGTCTTTAGCACCCAGAGCTATGACAGCAGATATGAACCCAAAATGATGTAAACGAAAGTTATAGAACAACTGAACAATAGTTCGAAGAACTTAAACAAAAAAAGACAGCATAAAGAAAAAGATTCTTAAGAAAAAAAAAAAGAAAAAAATAACGAATAAATCCGCCAAGAATTTTTTCTTGTTTCCTTTATTTTGTTCTTGTTCAATTGTTTAAAAGAACAGAAAGCAAAAAAAGAATAAAAGATGGCAAAACATTTTTATGACTCATGTATTGTATTTTAAATTGTAAGATGTCATCATATCCTTAAGGACTACAACACTTTATGTCAAAATATACTCTTACACATACACAAGCATTTTACACATTTCTAAGGCCATGTTTGTTTCTTTATGTTTTGCTTATTTTAGGATTTTCTTTTTCTTTTGTAGAATAAAAAACCTAAAACTTTTTGGGCGCAATGGAATTTTTATTGTACTTAAATGATTAACACAATTTAACAAAAGGGTAAAAGGAGACGAAGTTGATAATATTTTAGGATAAAAGGATAATATTTAAAAATAAAATTGTTTAACGTTTCATAATTTATTATAGTAAATTATTTATTGTTTTTTAAGATGTTTAATGTAATGCACAAAATAAAATTCGTGGGTTCGTATTTATTTTTCTAAAAATTTAATTTAAGGGAATCTTGCTTATTTGCATGATACTATATGTCTGTCTAACTATGTCTTAGTCTACATCTAAGTCTATGTTTAAGTCCATAGCTTAGTCTATGTCTTAGTATGTGTCTTACCCTATGCTTTAGTATTAGTATTAGTCTATGTTTCAGTCTGTCTTATTCTGTGCCCTGGCCTTTTTTACAAGAAAATCTTACTAGGTCAAATTGCAAAATCTCTGTGGCCATCATCTTATTTATGAGATAACCGTTATCAACTGTTAAGGTCCGGAAATTCAAGACGCTTTTATTGTTCATTTTTTCGAATTTCATAGATTCTCTAATTCTTGGAAACGTCTATTTAAAATTTTTGATAATGTTTTCCAAATCTTTTTTTGTAGTTAATCGAAGAGTATAAAAATTGATAAAAGATTTGTTAATTTTTAATATACGAACGATCTTAATCTTATCTTATATTCTTAAACGAGCAATAATTGTTTGTATGTATTTATATCTCGAAAACGGCTCTAACGATTTTGATAAAATTTGGACAGTGGGTACCTTTTTTGATGTATAGGTCGAAGAAGAAGGGACTTTTGGAACCTTTGCCTCTAAGAGGGTAAAAACGGGTAAAAAGCGGATAAAATCGAAAACGCTATATCCTTAAGTAATAGGTATAGAAACAAAATTTAAATTACGTTTTAAACAGCTATGAAAATAAACGGACAGGTGTTTGGTACTTTTTTGAAACTATGTCCGATAAGGGGTAAAAAAGGGTGAAAATATTTTTTTGGTACCTTTTTAACCCACTCTTATTTTTTAAACTAAGGAATATAGAAAGAAACTTTGTACTGCAATCAATAAATGTACCGAATTCAATTGATACCACAGAAGTACCAAATATGCATGTGGAACTTTTTTGAAATTAGGGGATAAAAAGGGGAAAAAATTAGTAATGTTATACCTTTTAAACAAATGAATGTTTGTCTGTATGTATGTTCTTTATAGAATAGTAAACTGTGAATTTGATTGTGTTATGCTCTTTAGCGAAGATGTTGCGGATAAGCCGGCGAAGGTTTTAAAGTTGATAAGACTAATTTCCGACAGATGGCGCCACTGAAAATTACTAAAAATTAATTAAATCGTAAACTGTACATTTGATCATGCTATGATCTTTAGCAAAGTTGTAGCGCATGAGCCGACGAAGGCTTTTTAGTTGTTATGAATAATTTCCGACAGGTGGCGCTACAGAAACTTACTCAAAGTCAATTTAATCGTAGTCTGTACATTTAGTCATGCTACAATCTTTAGCAAAGTTGTTGCACATGAGCCGACGAAGGTTTCTAAGTTGGTATGAAGAAATTTCGACAGGTGGCGCTACTGAAATTTACTCAAAGTCAATTTAATCGTATGCTGTACATTTAATCATGCTATAATCTTCAGCAAAGTTGTTACGGATAAGCCGAAGAAGTTTTATGAATTGGAATAAGCAAAGTCCGACAGGTGGCGCCACAGAAAACTACTCAAAATGAATTAAATCGTAAACTGTGCATTTGATCAGACTATAATCTTTAGCAAAGTTGTTGCGCATGAGTCGACAGAGGTTTCTGTTGATATGAATAATTTCCAAAATTATTCAAAATGAGTTAAACTGTAAACTATGCGAACTATGTGTTGGTCGGACAAAATAAATCAAATAATTCAAAATTAACTGAATATTTCTACAATGTCTTTCCTCTAAATTTATTTTGGCACTTTATAATATAAAATATATAAAAACTTTAAAATTTTCCTCAAAATGCTTATCATAAAGCTCCGAGCAAGGCTCGGTCTACCAGGTATATATATATATATATATATATATATATTTATATATAGAATGACTATCTCGAAAACGGCTCTAACGATTTTGATAAAATTTGGACAGTGGGTACCTTTTTTGATGTATAGATCGAAGAAGAAGGGACTTTTGGAACCTTTGCCTCTAAGAGGGTAAAAACGGGTAAAAAGCGGATAAAATCGAAAACGCTATATCTGCTTAAGTAATAGGTATAGAAACAAAATTTAATTTCGTTTTAAACAGCTATGAAAATAAACGGACAGGTGTTGGGTACTTTTTTGAAACTATGTCCGATAAGGGGTAAAAAAGGGTGAAAATATTTTTTTTGGTACCTTTTTAACCCACTCTTATATTTTAAACTACGGAATATAGAAAGAAACTTTGTACTGCAATCAATAGATCTAAAAAAACATGAAACACGTATTTGGTACTTTTTTGATTTTGGAGCCAAAATGGGTAAAAAAGGGATAAAATGATAACTTAACATCTCCAAAGTAATATGAATTGGAACATTATACATTATGTTAAATGCGTTTTAAAAAAATGTACCGAATTCAATTGGCACCAAAAAAGTACCAAATATGCATACGGAACTTTTAGAAATTAGGGAATAAAAAGGGGGAACAATTAGTATTATTTTAAAGAAATGAATGTTTGTCTGTATGTATGTTCTTTATAGAATAGTAAACTGTGAATTTGATTATGTTATGCTCTTTAGCGAAGATGTTGCGGATAAGCCGGCAAAGGTTTTAAAGTTGATAAGACTAATTTTCTACAGATGGCGCCACTGAAGATTACTAAAAATTAATTAAATCGTAAACTGTACATTTGATCATGCTATGATCTTTAGCAAATTTGTAGCTCATGAGCCGACGAAGGCTTTTTAGTTGGTATGAATAATTTCCGACAGGTGGCGCTACAGAAACTTATTCAAAGTCAATTTAATCGTAATCTGTACATTTAATCATGCTACAATCTTTAGCAAAGTTGTTGCACATGAGCCGAAGAAGGTTTCTTAGTTGGTATGAAGAAATTTCGGCAGGTGGCGCCACTGAAACTTACTCAAAGTCAATTTAATCTTATACTGTACATTTAATCATACTATAATCTTCAGCAAAGTTATTACGGATAAGCCCAAGAAGGTTTATGAATTGGAATGAGCAAAGTCCGACAGGTGGCGCCACAGAAAATTACTCAAAATGAATTAAATCGTAAACTGTGCATTTGATCAGACTATAATCTTTAGCAAAGTAGTTGCGCATGAGTCGACGGAGGTTTCTGTTGGTATGACCAATTTCCAAAATTATCAAAATGAGTTAAACTGCAATCTATGCAAACTATGTGTTGGTCGGACAAATAAATCAATGTCTTTCCTCTAAATTTATTTTAGCACTTTATAATATAAAATATATAAAAACTTTAAAATTTTCCTCAAAATGCTTATCATAAAGCTCCGAGCAAGGCTCGGTCAACCAGGTACTAACAGATTAAAAGAGGTATGAGCTTTTTAATAATATTGAATTTACTAAATTTGCATATTTAGCCTAAAGTCAAAAAATCTATAATTAAAAGCTTAACTTGTTTTAAGTTTCCAGAAAAATTGCCAAATTTCTATTCTATGTCTTATGTGTCGTATGAGTAATATTCAGATTTCTAATATTAAGTATACGCATCGTTTTCTATACGCAACCATAAAACAATATAGATTGTTTTCTTGCAAAATGTTTAATGCTTTTAAGATGACATCAGATATGTACAAAAAATATATTTGTAGCTTTATTTTGTATAAAATGTAATCTACTTTACGAAGTTTTTTCAGCTGCTTTTCTAAGTTTCTGCAAAAAACAGCTTTAGAAATGATGGTCCCACAGTATTTGGCGCTTGAAAGTTTTTCTTTCTTTAAAAATATTCTCCATTTTGATAAGGAAAAAGTTAAGCAAAACTAAGTTTTAGAAAAATTGTACAGCTCAAAGAAAAACAGCAGCAAATTTGGGATGTAATTAAGAATAAAGTGAGGGAATTAGAGGAGCTGAAAGGAGGAGGGCAACGTATTCGTATCTAATGAAAGTGAGTACATTAAAAGTTTTTTGATTACAAACGTGACTTTTGTTTGGAACTAAAACTTAATTCATTTGTTTTTAAGCACTTAAATACTAATGTTGTAGATACTCGTTTGTTTTAATAAAATTTAAATGATGACCCTTTTAAAGACAGGCTGAGATCATAAAACTCCAATTAAGATATTACACAGATAAATAGTAATTTAAACCAACAAAATGATAATATTTATACCCTTCACCACCATAGGTGGAAAGGGTATTATAAGTTTGTGCTGATGTTTGTAACGCATAGAAATATTTGTCTTAGACCCACCTTTTAGTATACCAATAGACTTAGAATCACTTTCTGAGTCGATTTGGGACCATGGCTATTGAAATTGGTCAAAATCGGTCCATTATTTATGGTACCTCCCATAGATCCCACTTCCCGGAATTGCTATATTGGCCACAAATATCAATATTTTTTCATGAAATTTAAAACAGATACTGCTTATCTATAATATTAATACGTAAGCACCCATTCATTATCCCCTTTTACGCTTTAATTATACACTCATTTCTGGAAAATTTTATACCATTTGAAAGGTACTTTTCCGTAGATCAGACGAATCTATATTTTATTAAAATCGGTTCAGTTTTAAAAAATAGGTTTGGTATTTAAAAATCTTACTAACACAATAAAGAAAACTCACATATAGAGTGCTCTAAATAAAATTTGTAGTCGGATTTTCTTAAATAAAAATCAAACCTTTTAATATAAAAACTCTACAAAATACGCAAATATAATGACATATTATACAAAATCATTTAGCATTAAAATGTTTACTTAGTACTCGGGTTTTGCAAAATTATCGACTTTTTTCGGAAACCCTCCCATTAAAGATTTTACAGTTGCTTCTGATACCTTTTTGGAGCATGTGTTCCACCTGCGCTTAAAATCGGACATGTTCTTGGAAATCTTTCCTGTGTTCTTCAATTCCTTTTTTACCAGAGCCCAATACCTTTCCACAGGCCGAAGTTCTGGACAGTTAGATGGATTTGCCTCTCGTGGTACAAAAATGACATTATTCTTTGAGTAACACTCAAGTGCCTTTTTTCCATAATGGCATGATGCCAAATCGGGCCAAAAAAATGTAGTCACTCTGTGCTCTCTTAAAAAGGGTAACAACCGTTTTTTTAGGCACTCCTTTATATAAATTTATGTGTTTATTGTGCCAGATTCCACAAATACTTTACACGAGAAACTTCTTAGGGAATTTTGTTTGTTTTTTTGTGCGAAACTCTTTCCGAACATTGCTCCGTTTATCAGCAACATAAAAATCTTGACCAGGAAGTGGAGAAAAGTCTGCCAGTACGTATGTTTCATCATCCATCACACAACAGGTGTATTTTTTTATAAAATCAGACTTAAATTTTTTTGCTCGTTTTTTGCTTCTAAGTTCTTTATAGCATTGCGATCTGGAACCTTTTGGACTTTGTATGTCTTCAGTCCAGCATAAGCTTTGACTCTATGTGCAAAATTCGTAGAACATTTCACCGTACGAGCTGCTTTTCTTAAAGAAGTGTTAGGCTCTCTTCGAAAGAGTCGCTCGACTTCTTTTGCCTTACTAATATCTGTAGGACCTTTTTTCCTCCCTGATCCAGGTTTTCTTTCAATGCTCAGATTTTCCTTATACCGTCTGATGGCATTAGAAACCGTTCGAGGGTCAACTTTCAATTTTTTAGCTATTTTTTTAAAAGTCCATGACGGATTTTTTTGAAAAGTTTTAATTATATTTTCAGGAACTTTTTTTCGCAGTCCATTTTAATTGAAATAACTATTGAAAATTAATAATTTCTAAAATAATAGTATCTGACATATCTATAGAAACTAACTTGATCAAAAAATAAATTATTTCTTGCACTATTGATAAATTTTGTCTAAAATAGTAAATGCATATTTTTTTTAGAACACTCTTTAATACGCAAGCACCCATTTATTATCCACTTTTACGCTTTAATTATACACTCATTTCTGGAAAATTTTATACCATTTGAAAGGTACTTTTCCGTATATCAGACGAATCTATATTTTATTAAAATCGGTTCAGTTTTAAAAAATAGGTTTGCTATTTAAAAATCTTACTAACACAATAAAGAAAACTCACATACATATGAAATTCACTATTAAGAATCAAACAAAAGAAATTGTATGCAAACATGTTTTCTTTTGTTTTTATTATTTTTGGTGAGTGGTGAGAATAAGAGAGTATATTTGTGGGGAGATAGTGGTAGACAAAGACAAAAATAAAGAGTATTTTATTACAATTAAATAAATATTTTTGTTTTGTTAAATAATAGCAACAAAAATTATTGGTATTATTTGTGGTGAGGGAGTGAAAGACAAAATTAATATTTTGGAAGATTTGACGAAAAAAGTGCTTAAAATGTAAACCTTTCAAATTCGAATTATTTGAAGTTAAATTTTTATGGAATTTTGTTTTTTGGGTTGGTTTATTGGGATAAAATCTTCGAGTGATTGAGGAATAAATATTGTGTTAAAAAATTAAATAATATTGCAGTTAAGTTCACGCATGAGATCATTAAGAGCTATTTTACAATGCCAAATTTTTTAAGAGTCACAGTAGTAAAGAGTTGGATAAGAACATTGTTATAACCAAAAAGGATGTTACCGATTAAAAAAACAGTCTTTTGAAGCAAAGTTTATAATAATTACAGATTATTATCATGAATAGGAATTAAATGATCGGTCTGAATCAAATGTAAATTCAAAACTGATTAATGTTTAGAAAATGCTATAATATCTGGAAGGCATATTAAAAGGAAAATCTTGCATTGCGACTGGAATGGTTTTAAACTGTAAGCTTCTACAGATTACAAGTACTTCGTGGTTCTCGCGGCTAATCATGCAGTAAAATGATAATAAATTTTAAATATTAGGATCTTTGTTAAAAAGTTAAATAAGACCTTGATTTCTCTATCATTTTTGTCAGTCCGTTAGTAACGTAAGTTTATCTGTTCATCACTTCACAGAGCATTTTGACATCGATAACGCAAGATGTTTTGATAAGAGCTACTTTTTGCTTCTCATTCACTTCTGAAGATGCAAAAACGGTTTATTATGGAATATCTTGAATCAGTGAACACTTCAAGAGCTACACAATTTGTAATTATAGTTTTGCCAATTTGGCCAAATCGACGATCTGTTGTATGGAGTAACATAGAAATCAAGGAGATCAATTTCTCCACGTAACCGTTTAGCCCGAGCAATTTTTAAAACTTGCTACATCGACACTGTCATCTTTGACTTAAAGCCCTGATTGTATGAGTTTTCTTTTTATAGAGAAGTAGCACTCAGGCAAATACTGCCTATACAATTGCATATGAAGTATATACGAATTGGGTAACCTTATTTGGAAATGGGATGGTAGGGAAGAGAAAGGTATATCTATTTTTAGAACAGTGAAGTTGCGCCATTTGTTGTTGTTTAGAAGCATTTTTTTGTTTTACAGCCAATTTTATTTATTTTTTGTAGACGGCGTGTTATTGCTGTAGTCTTACTGCCGTCGGAAGATGCTGTGGTAAATAATAATTTTAATTCTGTTATCATTGACTCCCAGTGGAGCATAGGGCCTTAAATTTAATAGAAATTAATAATTACAGAAATTGTTGTTGCCGAGACCGGGGATCGAACTCAGGCTCAATGTGATATTACGTGATAACCAACTAAGCCACAGCACGGGAAATTTGTATTCACAATGAACTAGATGACGGTCGATTGTGTCGACCGCAGGATACGCTAGTGTAAACTTAAATCACTGTACCAAATTTCGTTGAAATCGGTCCACATTTGACCATAGCTCCCATACAAACTCTTCTTCAAAAACGCACTAAATGAGACAAAAAATCACTAAAACGCTCGTAAGTCTAAAGATAATGAAAATTTTGAGTTTATTTTTTGCGTACGTAATTTTTGTAACAACTGTAATCAATTTTCCAAATTTCGAGATAATCGGTGCACATTTGATCCTAGCTCTCATATAAGTCCAAATGACGAAAACAGCTTAAATATATAAGTTTTAAGAAAATGTTTGTATGATGGCAAAATTTAGCAAATATTTGTCTTTATACAGGAAAAATAACACCTTTGACCTTAGTGGTGAAGGGTATCGTATGGTTGGCTTGACCGACTATAGCGCTTTCTTACTTGTTTTTAAAAAGAACAATAAAATAACAAAAGGATATAAATAGCGGAAACATAAAATTTAGAGTTGCCCACCATTAAATTGCAACAAATTAAAGATTTATAATGAACTAAAGAGACTTAAAATTGTCGTGATTTAGTGGTTGCTCAAAGAAATTTGTGGCCAAATAGTTTTAAAATATTTCCTCACAACAGCAATTATCCTCTTCAAATGAGCCTTTTAGCAAAAGTTTTCATTGCACAAAAGATAATTTAAATATTATTTAAATTGCTACTCAAAATTATGTTATGAAGTTTCTAAATTAACTGTCACAGACGTTAAAAGTAAAATTTAACTTTTTGTTCAGAAACAAATGACGTCTTGTGGTGACAAAAACTCCACAAGACACCAGAAATTCCTTTGGGTATCTTTTCTCGCTTCTAGAGTTGAACCTTATTTTTAAGAAATTTTGCCTTGACATTTTCTTATCCTGCCATCACTTACGCATTCCTTTATGGCTAGAGCCACGAGGTTGGTGTTGGTGATGATGCTGTTGCTGTTGCTGCTTCTTAAATGGATTTAAATTATTCTGAGCACAACAAGAACTAAAATTATGTATAATTTAAGCAACAGATGTTGTTGGTCATTACAGTTTATTTTTTTGGAGGAATTGGAAATTTAATATTCATACTTAACGCACTTTTATATGAATAATAGTATAACTCACAAAATCTCATCCTTATTTTTATATAGACAATTTTTATTAAAATGGTATATTATAATTTGGATATAACATTTATCTTAAATACAAATTTTCTATAGAAACAAATTTTTATTTTGGATGCAATTTTTTTGTATTTTTATTATAGAAAAATCTTATCATACAAAATTTTTTGTATTAAAGAAAATTGTAGATTTAAAAATTTTCTGGTGTAGAAAATTTTTATACAAAAATTGCTCGCATTTGATCCCCATATATTACATTTATTTATTAAGGCAACAGACAATTAATTGATAAAAGCTAAAAATGGTTTTGGTGACTATCAATTCCATGACGCGTTTCGGTGGTAGGTAAGGCCATCAACGCGTCGAGAAATTTGTCCACACATACATTTTTGGCTTGTATCAATAAATTGTAACAGATTGGGATCAAATGCGACTAATTTTTCTTTTTAAGTAATATTTACATTACGACAATTTTGTTATTTTTTGATAACAATTGACAATTTGTCAATTTAAAATTTTCCTTATTTATAAACTAATCACTTTTATTATGAGTGTCAAAGTCGTACCTTATAGAAAGACAGTTTCGTACAAGATTAATACAGTTTCATTGTTATAATACGAAACTGTTGTAGGCGCCACTACTTCAATTTTTATAATATGGCTGAATATCTTATAGAAAACTAGCTTTTTAACCCGCTTCTTCGTTTTTTATACAATTTAAGTTGACGATACTACTAGTCATTACCTAAAAAAGTACTAATATTCTAATACGCCGAAAAAGTAACAAAATCGTGTTTAATATTTTTCAATGGTCCAAAATATATACATTTTTTACCGTTGTATACCCCTAATTGTCCCAATTTTTAAAAAGTATCAAAGACTTATCTTTATTTTTATAAACTAACGAAAACTGCAGTTTTAGGATGACTCAGCAGTTTTAGGATGACTCAGCAGTTTTAGGATGACTCAACAGTTTTTGATTTTATAACGATTCACTAGTCTTAGGATGAGTCAAGTGCTTAAGGATGACTCAGCAGTTTTAGGTTAACTCAGCAGTTTTAGGATAACTTAGCAGTTTTGATATGATTTAGCAGTTTTATAACGACTCAGCAGTTTTAGGATGACTCAGCAGTTTTAGAATAACTCAGTAGTTTTAAGATGATTCACCAGTTTTAGGATTAGTTAATAGTTTTAGGATAGCTCAGCAGTTTTAGGATGATTCTCCAGTTTAAGGATGACTCATCAGTCTTAGAATTATTTACCGGTTTAAGAATGATTTAACAGTTTTACCATAATTCAACAGTTTTAGGATGACTCAGAAGTTTTATTATAATAAATAAAATCGATAAATGACGTATATCGATAGTTATACATAATCGTATATTGATTTTCATACACATACTTTAACAAATAAAATAGCCTTAGTGACATCAGGTACTTTGAGTTCCATTTTTCTCTAGAAAAATTTACAATATCTAAGTTTTTCAATATCAAAATTTTTCTAAAGAAAAATTTTCAACATCAAAAATTTTGATACTGAAATTTTTCTATAGAAAATTTTCAATGTCAAAATTTTTCTATAGAAAATTTTCAATATTTAAATTTTTCTATAGAAAAATATTCTATATGAAAAATTTTTTATAATAAAATTTTTAATATCAAAATTTTTCTGTAGAAAAATTTTCAATATCAATATTAAAAATTTTCTGTTGGAAAATTTTCGATATCAAAATTTTTCTGTAGAAAAATTTTTAATAACAGAATTTTTCTTTTGAAAAATTTTCAATATCAACATTTTTCTATAGAAAAATTTTCAATATAAATTTTTTTTATAGAAAAATTTTTAATATCAGAATGTTTCTTTAGAAAAATTTTCAATACCAAAAATTTTGGATATCAAATTTTTTCTCTAAAAAAATTTACAATATCAAAGTATTTCTGTAGAAAAGTTTTAATATCAAAAATTTTCTAAAGAAAAGTTTTCATTATCAAGATTTTTCTATAGAAAATTTTCAATATCAAAATTTTTCGATAGAAAAATTTTTAATATCAAAAATTTTCTATAATAAAATTTTTAATATCAAAAATTTTCTATAATAAAATTTTTAATACCAGTATCAAAACTTTTCTATAGAAATTGAAAATTTTTCTATAGAAAAGTTTTTCTCGAGAGAAATTAACAATATCAAAGTTTTTCTGTAGAAAAATTTTAATATAAAAATTTTCTATAGAAAAATTTTTAATATCAAAATTTTGCTATAGAAAAATTTTCAATATAAATTTTTTTTATAGAAAAATTTTCAATATAAAATTTTTTTATAGAAAAATTTTCAATATAAAATTTTTTTACAGAAAAATTTTTAATATCAGAATGTTTCTTTAGAAAAATTTTCAATACCAAAAATTTTGACTATCAACTTTTTTCTCTAAAAAAATTAACAATATCAAAGTATTTCTGTAGAAAAATTTCAATATCAAAAATTTTCATTATCAAGATTTTTCTATAGAAAATTTTCAATATTAAAATTTTTCTACACAAAAATTTTTAATATCAAACATTTTCTATAATAAAACTTTTAATATCAAAAATTTTCTAAAATAAAATTTTTAATATCAAAAATTTTCTATAACAAAATTTTTAATATCAATATCAAAACTTTTCTATAGAAGTTGAAAATTTTTCTATAGAAAAGTTTTTTTCGAGAAAAATTAACAATATCAAAGTTTTTCTATAGAAATATTTTTATATAAAAATTTTTCTGAAGAAAAATTTTCAATATCAAAAATTTTGTATATAAAAGTTTTCAATGTCAAAAATTTTCTATTGAAAAATTTCAATATCAAAAATTTTGTGTAGAAAAATTTTCATTATCAAAATTTTTCTATAGAAAATTTTCAATATCAAAATTTTTCTATAAAAAATTTTCAATATCAAAATTTTTCTATAGAAAAATTTTTAATATAAAAAATTTTCTATAATAAAATTTTTAATATCAAAATTTTTCTTTAGAAAAATTTTCAATATTTAAACTTTTCTAAAGTAAAATTTTCAATATTAAAATTTTCTCAAAAAAAATTTACAATAATACAGTTTTTCTATAGAAAAATTTTAATATCAAAATTTTTCTAAAGAAAAATTGTCAATATCAAAAATTTTTCTATAGAAAAACTATCAATATCAAAATTTTTCTATAGAAAAATTTTCAATATCAAAATTTTCGAAATCAAAATTTTTCTTTAGAAAAATTTTGAATATCAAAATATTTCTATAGAAAAAATTTCAATATCAAAATTTTTCTATAGAAAAATTTTCAATATCAAAATTTTTCTATAGAAAAATTTTCAATATCAAAATTTTTCTATAGAAAAATTTTCAATATCAAAATTTTTCTATAGAAAAATTTTCAATATCAAAATTTTTCTATAGAAAAATTTTCAATATCAAAATTTTTCTATAGAAAAATTTTCAATATCAAAATTTTTCTATAGAAAAATTTTCAATATCAAAATTTTTATATAGAAAATTTTTCTATAGAAAAATTTTCAATATCAAAATTTTTCTATAAAAAAATTTTCAATTTCAAAATTTTTCTATAGAAAATTTTTCAATATTAAAACATTTCTAAAGAAAAATTTTCAATATCAAAATTTTTCTCTAAAAAAATTTACAATAATAATGTTTTTCTATTGAAAAATTTTCAATATAAAAATTTTCTATAGGAATGTTTTTAATATCAAAAATTTTGTATTGAAAAATTTTAATATCAAAAATTTTGTATTGAAAAATTTTAATATCAAAAATTTTGTGTAGGAAAATTTTCAATATCAAAATTTTTCCTTAGAAAAATTTTCAATATCAAAATATTTTTTTAGAAAAACACTAATATCAAAACATTTCAATATCAAAATTTTTCTATTGAAAAGTTTTCAATATCAAAAATTTTGTGTAGAAAATTTGTCATTATCAAAATTTTTCTATAGAAAAATTTTCAATATCAAAAATTGATATAGAAAAATTTTGAATATCAAAATTTTTCTCTATAAAAATTTACAATATCAAAGTTTTTTTATAGAAAAATTTTAATATTAAAACGTTTCTTAAGAAAAATTTTTAATATTAAAAACTTTATTATAGAACATTTTTGATATTAAAAAGTTTTCAATATCAAAAATTTTCTATTGAAAAATTTTCAATATCAAAAATTATGTGCAGAAAAATTATCATTATCAAAATTGTTCTGTAGAAAATTTTCAATACCAATATTTTGTCTATTGAAAAATTTTCAATATCAAAATTTTGCTTTAGAAAAATTTTCAATATCAAAAATTTGCTTTAGAAAAACTTTCAATATAAAAAATTTTATATAGAAAAATTTTTAATGTCAAAATTTTTCTCTAGAAAAATTTACAATGCACAAGTTTTCTATAGAAAATTTTTCAATATTAAAATTTTTTTAAAGAAAAATTTTCAACACGTTTCACTGACGATCATTTCGTATTACAAAATGATCAATAAGTCAATAAGATGAGGAGATAAGGTCTTTAAAAGTTAATTTTGGAAGACCATTCATGCACGTAACAAAAAAATGTATAGGACACTCTAACAAAACACAGTTATTATTGTATAAAAATATGATATATACTTTACCCAGATTATCAGATTTTAGTCTTTTTAACAACCACGTGTAGATATTCAAAACATTTTACAACATTTTAAATCGCTTGGCTTTTAAATATCAAGATACGAGTGTAAGTGTTATATTACACTTAAATACTTAAAATAAAGACAGAAAAAAATTGTTATATTAAACAATAACAATTGACATTATAAAGCAAAAGGCTAAATATAAAAATGTCAATAAACAATAAACTCGTGTCAATAGAAAATAAATAGCACTTGTGTTAAAATGCACTTGTAAACTATTATTTTACTCTTCTCCTACTATCAATATTTTAGGGCGGGAGTGGGGAAATGACAATAGAATATTGGTTTTTGAATATAAAAGTATTCTCTTATTTACGTAAGAAGATATTTAAATTATTTTAATAATGATTCAAACGATAACCCAGCAAACACAAATGGATTATTATTATTATTTTTTTTATTTTTTCTACTTTTTCTGGTTTAATGGATTTTGAAATTTAATGGATGAAGAAATTAAATTTTAGAAAAATTTCTAAAATTTTTTTTGTTACATATTTCAAAGCATTTGCCTGGTTATATTTCAATGCTTATGTATAAACTTTTGCATTTGTTTAGTTTTATACTCAGTTGTAATATCACTTCTTACATATGTCATAAATATACATTAAGAGGGTTGTACTTGTAAATGTATAAACATTTACATATTAATGTTCTTATCTATGTATAAATATTTAAGTTGCATATTTGGGCAAGACATCATATTTGTCTCTTGCATAAAAGGGAAATATTTACTACTATTACTACATGAAATAAATATCTACATATGTACTTGTATATGGGCCAATCCATGCAAAAATTTACTACACCATTTTCAATTGTGATTGAGAAATTTTCAAATTGAATTGAGAAATTTTCAATTGAAATTGAGAATTTTTAATTGAAATTGAGAAATATTCAATTGGAATTGAGAATTTTCAATTGAAATTGAGAAATATTCAATTGAAATTGAGAATTTTCAATTCAAATTGAGAAATATTCAATTGAAATTGAGAATTTTCAGTTTAAAATGAGAAATTTTCAATTTAAATTGAGAAATTTTCAATTGAAATTGAGAATTTTTCAATTGAAAATGAGAATTTGTAAATTAAAATTGAGAAAATCCCAATTGGAAATGAGAAATTTTCAATTGAAATTCAGAATTTGTAAATTTAAATTGAGAATTTTTCAATTGAAATTGAGAAAAGCCCAATTGAAAATGAGGTTGGTTTTTTTAATTGAAATTGAGAAATTTTCAATTAGAATTTAGAAATTTTCAAATGAAAATGAGAAATTTTCAATTGAAAATGAGAAATTTTCAATTTAAAATGAGAAATTTTCAATTGAAATTGAGAATTTTAGAATTGAAATTGAGAAAACCTAAATTGAAAATGAGGTTGAAATTCCACTTGGGGTGTTCTCAATTTCAATTGAAAAATTCTCAATTTAAATTTAAAATTTCTCAATTTCAATTGAAAATTTCTCATTTTCAATTGGGCTTTTCTCAATTTCAATTCAAAAATTCCCAATTTCAATTGAAAATTTCTCAATTTGAACTGAATGTTTCTCATTTCCAATTAGGGTTTTCTCAATTTTAATTGAAAATTTCTCATTTTTAATTGAAAATTCTCAATTTCAATTGAAAATTTCTCAATTTCAAATAAAAATTCTCAATTTCAATTGAAAATTTCTCATTTTCAATTGAAAATTCTCAATTTCAATTGAAAATTTCTCAATTTCAATTGAATATTCTCAATTTCAATTGAATATTTCTCAATTTCAATTGAAAATGGTGTAGAACAAAATTTTACTTAACCGAAAACTTTTTATTCAGAAAAAAGATGTATCATTTTTAAAATATATACAAAAACAAATAAGAAAGTGCTATAGTCGGTCAAGCCCGACCATACGATAACCTTCATCACTAAGGTCAAAGGTATTCTTTTCTGTATAAAGACAAATATTTGCTAAATTTTGTCATCATACAAACATATTCTCAAAACTTATACATTTAAGCTGTTTCCATTTGGACTTATATGAGAGCTATGGTCAAATGTGGACCGATTATCTCGAAATTTGTCAAATTGATTACAGTTGCTACAAAAACTATGTATGCAAAAAAAGTTGTCGTTATCTTCGGATTTACGAGAGTTTTAGTGAATTTTGCCTCATTTAGTGCGTTTTTTAGAAAAGAGTTTGTATGGGAGCTATGGTCAAATGTGGACCGATTTCAACGAAATTTGGTATAGTGATTTAGGTTGACATAAGCAGTATTTGTTTTAAATTTCATGGAAAAATATTGATTTTTGTGGCCAATATATCAGTTCCGGGAAGTAGGACCTATGGGAGGTACCAATTTTGACGAATTTCAATAGCCATGGTCCTATTATCAAAAATATGATCTGTACGAAATTTCATCAGATTATCTTTAGAATAACTATCCGTAGTTTGATTACAAGGCCTACATGGGGGTCCAGCCAGACGGACGGACGGACGGACATCGCTAAATCGACTCAGAAGGTGATTCTAAGCCTATTGGTATACTAAAAGATGGGTCTAAGATAAATATTTCTATGCGTTACATACATCAGCACAAACTTATAAAACCCTTTCCCTTATGGTGGTGAAGGGTATAATGAAATTAAATTTTTGACAAAATTGAATTGTTACCATGACGAAACTAGCCAAACCTGTCCGAAGTTACCCAAAACTCACATTAAATGGTTTCAAAATTGTTACCGAAGATAAATCTATTGTAGACCTAAATTTTAGTGTTTAGATTCCCCGAACTTGTAGGAAAGCTTTGAAATTATATAAAGTGTAATTCCTTAATTAGCCTTTTATAACCGAACTTACCCAAAAAGTAAAAAAATAAAAGACCTAATAATTGTAACTTTCTAAAGTTCTTAACTTTCTGGGTAAGGATTTCTTAGAGGGAAAGATGGCAACGAAAGAACTGATATCGAGCAACTCCGACAAAAGTCGGAACTTATTATAACTACCAATTTTATTCGGAATACTCCTTACATTTTTAAGTTGTAGTTAACAACAAAATAAAAGTCAACGTTGTTATTTTGCAACTTCCAGCTATTTGACATAAATCTGTTTTTTTTTTGGAAAATTTATAACCCCAAAATATAAATTCATATGCTCATAATATGCAAGAACATGTAAAATACTTCAACTTGATTCTAAAAAAACTCCAAAAATTACTAGATAAATTTAAGTACATAAAAAAAGAAAACAAAAATAAAAATTTAAAAAAAATCTACTTCCAAAAAATTTTGGAAAAATTTACTTAAAAAAGTAAATTTTCGAAAAATTTACTTAAAAAAGTTAATTTTCGAAAAATTTACTTAAAAAAAATCTTAAAAAATTTACTTAAATGAGTAAATTTTTGAAAAATTTACTTTCTTAAGTAAATTTTTCAATATTTACGTTCTTTAGTTAATTTTTCAAAAATTTACTTTCTTTAGTAAATTTTTCAAAAATTTACTTTCTTTCGTAAATTTTTCAAAAATTTACTTTCTTTAGTAAATTTTTCAAAAATTTACTTTCTTTAGTAAATTTTTCAAAAATTTACTTTCTTTAGTAAATTTTTCAAAAATTTACTTTCTTTAGTAAATTTTTCAAAAATTTACTTTCTTTAGTAAATTTTTCAAAAATTTACTTCTTTAGTAAATTTTTCAAAAATTTACTTTCTTTAGTAAATTTTTCAAAAATTTACTTTCTTTAGTAAATTTTTCAAAAATTTACTTTCTTTAGTAAATTTTTCAAAAATTTACTTTCTTTAGTCATTTTTTCAAAAATTTACTTATTTTAGTAAATTTTTCAAAAATTTACTTTCTTTAGTAAATTTTTCAAAAATTTACTTTCTTTAGTAAATTTTTCAAAAATTTACTTTCTTTAGTAAATTTTTCAAAAATTTACTTTCTTTAGTAAATTTTTCAAAAATTTACTTTCTTTAGTAAATTTTTCAAAAATTTACTTTCTTTAGTAAATTTTTCAAAAATTTACTTTCTTTAGTAAATTTTTCAAAAATTTACTTTCTTTAGTAGATTTTTCAAAAATTTACTTTCTTTAGTAAATTTTTCAAAAATTTACTTTCTTTAGTAAATTTTTCAAAAATTTACTTTCTTTAGTAAATTTTTCAAAAATTTACTTTCTTTAGTAAATTTTTCAAAAATTTACTTTCTTTAGTAAATTTTTCAAAAATTTACTTTCTTTAGTAAATTTTTCAAAAATTTACTTTCTTTAGTAAATTTTTCAAAAATTTACTTTCTTTAGTAAAATTTTCAAAAATTTACTTTCTTTAGTAAATTTTTCAAAAATTTACTTTCTTTAGTAAATTTTTCAAAAATTTACTTTCTTTAGTAAATTTTTCAAAAATTTACTTTCTTTAGTAAATTTTTCAAAAATTTACTTTCTTTAGTAAATTTTTCAAAAATTTACTTTCTTTAGTAAATTTTTCAAAAATTTACTTTCTTTAGTAAATTTTTCAAAAATTTACTTTCTTTAGTAAATTTTTCAAAAATTTACTTTCTTTAGTAAATTTTTCAAAAATTTACTTTCTTTAGTAAATTTTTCAAAAATTTACTTTCTTTAGTAAATTTTTCAAAAATTTACTTTCTTTAGTAAATTTTTCAAAAATTTACTTTCTTTAGTAAATTTTTCAAAAATTTACTTTCTTTAGTAAATTTTTCAAAAATTTACTTTCTTTAGTAAATTTTTCAAAAATTTACTTTCTTTAGTAAATTTTTCAAAAATTTACTTTCTTTAGTAAATTTTTCAAAAATTTACTTTCTTTAGTAAATTTTTCAAAAATTTACTTTCTTTAGTAAATTTTTCAAAAATTTACTTTCTTTAGTAAATTTTTCAAAAATTTACTTTCTTTAGTAAATTTTTCAAAAATTTACTTTCTTTAGTAAATTTTTCAAAAATTTACTTTCTTTAGTAAATTTTTCAAAAATTTACTTTCTTTAGTAAATTTTTCAAAAATTTACTTTCTTTAGTAAATTTTTCAAAAATTTACTTTCTTTAGTAAATTTTTCAAAAATTTACTTTCTTTAGTAAATTTTTCAAAAATTTACTTTCTTTAGTAAATTTTTCAAAAATTTACTTTCTTTAGTAAATTTTTCAAAAATTTACTTTCTTTAGTAAATTTTTCAAAAATTTACTTTCTTTAGTAAATTTTTCAAAAATTTACTTTCTTTAGTAAATTTTTCAAAAATTTACTTTCTTTAGTAAATTTTTCAAAAATTTGCTTGCTTTAGTAAATTTTTCAAAAATTTACTTTCTTAAGTAAATTTTTCAAAAATTTACTTTCTTTAGTAAATTTTTCAAAAATTTACTTTCTTTAGTAAATTTTTCAAAAATTTACTTTCTTTAGTAAATTTTTCAAAAATTTACTTTCTTTAGTAAATTTTTCAAAAATTTACTTTCTTTAGTAAATTTTTCAAAAATTTACTTTCTTTAGTAAATTTTTCAAAAATTTACTTTCTTTAGTAAATTTTTCAAAAATTTACTTTCTTTAGTAAATTTTTCAAAAATTTACTTTCTTTAGTAAATTTTTCAAAAATTTACTTTCTTTAGTAAATTTTTCAAAAATTTACTTTCTTTAGTAAATTTTTCAAAAATTTACTTTCTTTAGTAAATTTTTTAAAAATTTACTTTCTTTAGTAAATTTTTCAAAAATTTACTTTCTTTAGTAAATTTTTCAAAAATTTACTTTCTTTAGTAAATTTTTCAAAAATTTACTTTCTTTAGTAAATTTTTCAAAAATTTACTTTCTTTAGTAAATTTTTCAAAAATTTACTTTCTTTAGTAAATTTTTCGAAAATTTACTTTCTCTAGTAAATTTTTCGAAAATTTACTTTCTCTAGTAAATTTTTGGAAAATTTACTTTCTCTAGTAAATTTTTGGAAAATTTACTTTCTCTAGTAAATTTGTGGAAAATTTACTTTCTCTAGTAAATTTTTGGAAAATTTACTTTCTCTAGTAAATTTTTGGAAAATTTACTTTCTTAAGCAGATTTTTCGAATATTTCCTTTCTTAAGTAAATTTTTCGAATATTTACTTTCGTTAGTAAATTTTTCAAAAATTTTCTTTCATAAGTAAATTTTGTGAAAATTTTTCGAAAATTTATTTTTTGTAGTAATTGTTTTGAAAATTTATTTTTTTTGTAAATTTTTTTTTAATTTTTTGAAAAATTTACTTCCTAAGGTAATACTCGAAAATTTTTAAATTTCTTATATGTTTTAAAAAACTCTTGTCATTTCCTTTACCTACCAAAAAAATCTTGGAATTCACACGTAAACAAATAAAGTCACTTATCCATTAACTTAAAGTTTGTATTTAAATTCAGTTCAAACACCGAAAAATTTAAGGGAAAATATAATAAAATCAACAGAAAAATCCATCAAATAAATGTGACAGCATGTCAACGTTGTCATCTGTATTAGTAACCCCCATCATCGTCTTCCCCCCTCATCATCGTTATCATTACCATGATTATTACTCTGGTTATTTGTATTTGTAAATAATCATATGTATTTGAAATGCCTTAAGTTACATTCATACGTGAAGTATTTGTGTAACTTTTCTCATTTTTCTACTCGTACATTTTTTACATATTATTTTCGGTTTCTTATTTAGGGGATCATGTCGTTTTTCTTGTTTTTTAGGGAAAATAAACTAAAAGATGAAAAGAGTACTCGTATGTGAATATTTAAGCATACAAATGTAAAGAGTATCTATGTTTGTATGAGTGTAGCTCTGGTGTCTGTATAAATAAGTATTTACATCAAAAAGTAAGACATGTCGGTAAATAATGTACATTTACATTATATTGTATTAGAAAATTTTTTGCTCGTTTATTTTCTTATATTTATACGAATTCCCTTTTTTTTTCGAGGGGTTTAACACAAACTTCCAATTTATCATTATCTTCTAGCAAAAAAATACAATTTCTTTTTTTTATAAATTTCCTTTTGTTTTTTCTTTGGGAAAATATTTAAATCTCTTGCTAAATCTTGGGATCTATTCCCATTTTGTGGGTTATCATTCAAATTCCGCAAATGCGGGAAAACAGATAATACTTATCAAATTGATTTTGTTGTATTTCTGGTGGTTACCATTTTGTGGCGAATCTTGGAGTTAGTTAAAGACAAATATCCTTTTTAATAAAACCAAAAAAAAAACTTTTTTTTATTCAAAAATTTGTTTGATATTCGTAAGGAGTTTTTATCTTTATATTGGTAATTTATGCAATATCTATTTGTGAATCTATTAGGGTTATTTGAAAGATATTTTTTGGTTATTATTGAAAATATTCAGCAATTTGATTTGATTGAAATCAATTGTTAAGTAGGAACTTCAAACTGAGCTTAAGCTAATTTTCTAGAATAAGAAAACTATTCAACATTTTACTGGCTTAATTATATTAAGTAAATTTTTCGAAAATTTACTGACTTAATTAAATTTTTCGAAAATGTAATGTCATAAATAAAATCTTCGAAAATCTAATGGCTGAGTAAATCTTTTAAAAATTAACTTAATTAAGTAATTTTTAAAAAATTTACTGGTTTAAGTAAGTTTTTCAAAAATTTACTGGCAAACAGTTACTGCCATAAGTAAATTTTTATAAAATTTACTGGCTTAAGTAAATTTTTCAAAAATTTACTGGCTTAAGTGAATTTTTCAAAAATTTACTGGCTTAAGTAAATTTTTCAAAAATTTACTGGCTTAAGTAAATTTTTTATAAAATTGACTGGCCTTAGTAAATTTTTATAAAATTTACTGGCTTGAGTAAATTTTTATAAAATTTACTAGCTTAAGTAAATTTTTATAAAAATTACTGGCTTAAGTATATTTTTTATAAAATTTACTGACCTTAGTAAATTTTTATAAAAATTACTGGCTTGAGTAAATTTTTATAAAATTTACTAGCTTAAGTAAATTTTTATAAAATTTACTGGCTTAAGTATATTTTTTATAAAATTTACTGGTCTAAGTAAATTTTTTATAAAATTTACTGGCTTAAGTGAATTTTTATAAAATTTACTAGCTATAGTAAATTTTTATAAAATTTACTGGCTTAAGTAAATTTTTATAAAATTTACTAGCTTAAGTAAATTTATATAAAGTTTACTGGCTTAAGTATATTTTTTATAAAATTTACTGGCTCAAGTAAGTTTTTTGTGATAATTTATGGCTTAAGCAAAATTTTCGAAAATTTACTGGCTAAGTATATTATTCAAAAATTTACTGGCTAAAGTTAATTTTTCCAAAATCTACTTGCTTAAGTAAATTTTTATAAAATTTGCTGGCCTTAGTAAATTTTAATTAATTTTACCTTCTTAAGCTTTACCTTAGCTTTACCTAGCAGCTTTAGTAAATTTTTTGCTAATTTACTGGCTTAAGTAAGTTTTTTGATTATTTATGGCTTAAGTAAAATTTTCACATATTTATTCGCTTAAGCAAAATTTTCGAAAATTTACTGGCTTAAGTAAATTTTTAAAAAATTTACTGGTTTAAATATTTTTTTTTAAATTTACTGGCTAAAGTACTTTTATCAAAAAATTACTGGCTTCAATAAATTTTTCAAAAATTTACTGGATTAAGTAAATTTTTCAAAAATGTAACAGGTAAAGTAAACTTTTCAAAAATTTACTGGCTTAAGTATATTTCCAAAATTCACTGATTTATGTAAATTTTTAAAATATTTACTGACTTAAGTAATTTTTATTTAAAAAATTTACTATCTGCAGCTAATTTTATTAAAATTGACTGGCTTATGTAAATTTTTCTATAATTTTTTTAATAAACTTTAAGAAGAAAATTTTTAAAAAATTTACATTTACAAGAAAGTTTTTTGAAAATTTATTTATTAAGAAAATTTTTCAAAAATTTATTTCTAGAGAAATAAAGAAATTTTACAAAAATGTACTTTTATAAGAAAGTTTTTCGAAAATTTAATTTTATTGAAATGTTTTTCAAAAATTTACATTTTTAGAAAATTTTCGAAATTTTTAATTTTATAAGAAAATTTTTCGAAAATTTGGTTTTGTTAGAAAATTTTAAAAAAATTTGCTTTTGTTAGAAAATTTTAAAAAATTAATTTTTATGAGAAATTTTTCTTGTATAAGAGAATTTTTCCAAAATTTACTTTTACAAGAAAATTTTACTTTTTAAGAAATTTTTTAAAAATTTACTTTTTAAGAAAATTTTTTGAAAAATTTACTTTTATAAGAAATTTTTTCAAAAATTTATTTTATTAAAAAGTTTTCTTTTATAAGAAAAATTTTTGATAATTTTTTGACAAATGAATTCAAATAAATAAATAAAATAAATAAATAAATAAATAAATAAATAAATAAATAAAAATAATTTCGTTTTAAAGAAAAATTGTTGAAAATTTACTTTTAGAAAAACTTTTAAAAATTATTTTTTTTTTAAGAAAATATTACAAAAAGTTACTTATTTAGGAAATCTTTCGAAAATTTACTTTTAGAACAAAATTTTTCTTTTATAAGATAATTTTTCTAAAATTTACTTTTATAAGAAAATTTATCGAAATTTAAGAAATTTTTCGAAGATTTACTTTTAGAAGAAAATTTTTAAAAAATTTGAGTTTCTAGGAAAATTTTTTAAAAATTAACTTTTTTAAGAAAATTTTTTTAAATTTTTCATTTGTAAGAAATTTCTCCAAAAATTTACTTTTCTAAGAAAATTTTATCAAGAATTTACTTTTCTAAAAAAATTTTTCGAAAATTTACTTTTAAAAAAAATTTTCGAAAATTTACTTTTATAAGAAAATTTTTTGAAATATTTACTTTAATAAGGCATTTATTCGAAATTTTATAAAAACTTACTTTTATAGGAATAATTTTCGTAATTTTACTTTTACAAGAATTTTTTTTTGAAAATTTCTTTATTCAAAATTTTTTCGAAAATTTACTTTTATATAAAAATTTACTTTTATAAGAAAATTTTTCGAAAATAAACTTTTTTAAGAAAATTTTTTCAAAAATTTAATTTTATAAGAATGTTTTCTTCAAAATTTACTTTTAAAAGAAAATTCTTCAAAAATGTACTTTTATAAGAGAATTTTTCAAAAATTTAATTTTATAACAAAACTTTTAAAAAATTTACTTCTAAAAGAAAACTTTAGAAACTTTTTAAATAAATTTTTCAAAAATTTACTTCTATAAAAAATTTTTTCGCTAAAATTACTCTTATAAGAACATTTTTCGAAAATTTACATTTTTAGTAAATTTTTCGAAACTTAATTTTTATAAGAAAATTTTTTAAAAATTTATTTAAAAAAAATTTACCAAAATTTACTTTTATAAGAAATTTTTTTTAAAATTTACTTTCATAAAATTTTTTTCGAAAACTTATCATTTTAGTATTTTCTTCGGAAATTTACTTTTTTATGAAAATTTTTCGAAAAATTACTTTTTCTAGTACATTTACTGAAAATTTTCGTTTTAAGTAACTTTCTCCAAAATTTACAGTTTTGAGTAAATTTTTCGATAATTTACTTGATTTTAAAAATTTAATTTTTTTATTAAAATTTTCGAAGAATTTCTTCACTTTTTATTTGAAGTCACTTTATTAAACTTTTTTAAATTTGTTCAGAAATGACTGATGTTTTTCTTCAACTTCCTCTGGTTTGAAGAAAACAAAAGAAAATCCATTGAATAAATTTATTTGAAAATATCTTGAAATGTGTGAAATACAATGAATAAAAAGAAGTTAGAACAAGTGAATAAATATAATAAAAGACTTCATGAATTTCCCTTATTCTAATGACTTTGATATATTTAAAAATTCTAAGATTTCGAACAGGTTTTGTTCTAAGTTATTTAAAAAAAGCATTAAATTAATTTATTAAATTCTTCAGTTGTGATCTCACAATAAAATATTGTAATTAAAAAGATTTTTTTAATTCCATTTTACACTTATGTACATTCTAGTAATTAAAATATGCATTTAAATCTAAAAATACTGGAATTAAACAAATCAGGCGATACACCTACGCTTGATGCCGGGGGCAGGCCAAGAATAATTGAGTGACAACATCATTTGAGCAATGAATACATTTCAATTAAATTAAATGAGTGTGAGGCAAATAAAAAAAAAGAATAGGAAAAGTTTTAAATGACAAAAAGAAATAATAACAATTGACAATTATAATAAAATTTCTACACTTGAGTTAAGAAAGTGTCAGGATGATTAAGTGCAAAACATTAGATTTCAAAGTTATTGCTCGTTTTCTAAATTAAATTTTTACTGAGGAGGAAAGTATTAAAAATATTTATTAAAAATTTTTCAAAACTTTACTTTCTTTAGTAAATTTTTCAAAAATTTACTTTCTTAAGTATATTTTTCAAAAATTTACTTTCTTTAGTAAATTTTTCAAAAATTTACTTTCTTTAGTAAATTTTTCAAAAATTTACTTTCTTTAGTAAATCTTTCAAAAATTTACTTTCTTTAGTAAATCTTTCAAAAATTTACTTTCTTTAGTAAATTTTTCAAAAATTTACTTTCTTTAGTAAATTTTTCAAAAATTTACTTTCTTTAGTAAATTTTTCAAAAATTTACTTTCTTTAGTAAATTTTTCAAAAATTTACTTTCTTTAGTAAATTTTTCAAAAATTTACTTTCTTTAGTAAATTTTTCAAAAATTTGCTTTCATTAGTAAATTTTTCAAAAATTTGCTTTCTTTAGTAAATTTTTCAAAAATTTACTTTCGTTAGTAAATTTTTCAAAAATTTACTTTCTTAAGTAAATTTTTCAAAAATTTACTTTCTTAAGTAAATTTTTCAAAAATTTACTTTCATTAGTAAATTTTTCAAAAATTTGCTTTCTTTAGTAAATTTTTCAAAAATTTACTTTCTTTAGTAAATTTTTCAAAAATTTACTTTCTTAAGTAAATTTTTCAAAAATTTACTTTCTTAAGTAAATTTTTCAAAAATTTACTTTCTTAAGTAAATTTTTCAAAAATTTACTTTCATTAGTAAATTTTTCAAAAATTTGCTTTCTTTAGTAAATTTTTCCAAAATTTACTTTCTTTAGTAAATTTTTCAAAAATTTACTTTCTTTAGTAAATTTTTCAAAAATTTACTTTCTTTAGTAAATTTTTCAAAAATTTACTTTCTTTAGTAAATTTTTCAAAAATTTACTTTCTTTAGTAAATTTTTCAAAAATTTACTTTCTTTAGTAAATTTTTCAAAAATTTACTTTCTTTAGTAAATTTTTCAAAAATTTACTTTCTTTAGTAAATTTTTCAAAAATTTACTTTCTTTAGTAAATTTTTCAAAAATTTACTTTCTTTAGTAAATTTTTCAAAAATTTACTTTTTTTAGTAAATTTTTCAAAAATTAACTTTCTTTAGTAAATTTTTCAAAAATTTTCTTATTTAAGTAAATTTTTAGAAAATTTACTTTCTTTAGTAAATTTTTCAAAAATTTACTTTCTTTAGTAAATTTTTCAAAAATTTACTTTCTTTAGTAAATTTTTCAAAAATTTACTTTCTTTAGTAAATTTTTCAAAAATTTACTTTCTTTAGTAAATTTTTCAAAAATTTACTTTCTTTAGTAAATTTTTCAAAAATTTACTTTCTTTAGTAAATTTTTCAAAAATTTACTTTCTTTAGTAAATTTTTCAAAAATTTACTTTCTTTAGTAAATTTTTCAAAAATTTACTTTCTTTAGTAAATTTTTCAAAAATTTACTTTCTTTAGTAAATTTTTCAAAAATTTACTTTCTTTAGTAAATTTTTCAAAAATTTACTTTCTTTAGTAAATTTTTCAAAAATTTACTTTCTTTAGTAAATTTTTCAAAAATTTACTTTCTTTAGTAAATTTTTCAAAAATTTACTTTCTTAAGTAAATTTTTCAAAAGTTTACTTTCTTAAGTAAATTTTTCAAAAATTTACTTTCTTTAGTAAATTTTTCAAAAATTTACTTTCTTTAGTAAATTTTTCAAAAATTTACTTTCTTTAGTAAATTTTTCAAAAATTTACTTTCATTAGTAAATTTTTCAAAAATTTACTTTCTTTAGTAAATTTTTCAAAAATTTACTTTCTTTAGTAAATTTTTCAAAAATTTACTTTCTTTAGTAAATTTTTCAAAAATTTACTTTCTTTAGTAAATTTTTCAAAAATTTACTTTCTTAAGTAAATTTTTCAAAAATTTACTTTCTTTAGTAAATTTTTCAAAAATTTACTTTCTTTAGTAAATTTTTCAAAAATTTACTTTCTTTAGTAAATTTTTCAAAAATTTACTTTCTTTAGTAAATTTTTCAAGAATTTACTTTCTTTAGTAAATTTTTCAAAAATTTACTTTCTTTAGTAAATTTTTCAAAAATTTACTTTCTTTAGTAAATTTTTCAAAAATTTACTTTCTTTAGTAAATTTTTCAAAAATTTACTTTCTTTAGTAAATTTTTCAAAAATTTACTTTCTTTAGTAAATTTTTCAAAAATTTACTTTCTTTAGTAAATTTTTCAAAAATTTACTTTCTTTAGTAAATTTTTCAAAAATTTACTTTCTTTAGTAAATTTTTCAAAAATTTACTTTCTTTAGTAAATTTTTCAAAAATTTACTTTCTTTAGTAAATTTTTCAAAAATTTACTTTCTTTAGTAAATTTTTCAAAAATTTTCTTATTTAAGTAAATTTTTAGAAAATTTACTTTCTTTAGTAAATTTTTTAAAAATTTACTTTCTTTAGTAAATTTTTCAAAAATTTACTTTCTTTAGTAAATTTTTCCAAAATTTACTTTCTTTAATAAATTTTTCCAAAATTTACTTTCTTTAGTAAATTTTTCCAAAATTTACTTTCTTTAGTAAATTTTTCCAAAATTTACTTTCTTTAGTAAATTTTTCAAAAATTTACTTTCTTTAGTAAATTTTTCAAAAATTTACTTTCTTTAGTAAATTTTTAGAAAATTTTCTTATTTAAGTAAATTTTTAGAAAATTTACTTTCTTTAGTAAATTTTTCAAAAATTTACTTTCTTTAGTAAATTTTTCAAAAATTTACTTTCTTTAGTAAATTTTTCAAAAATTTACTTTCTTTAGTAAATTTTTCAAAAATTTACTTTCTTTAGTAAATTTTTCAAAAATTTACTTTCTTTAGTAAATTTTTCAAAAATTTACTTTCTTTAGTAAATTTTTCAAAAATTTACTTTCTTTAGTAAATTTTTCAAAAATTTACTTTCTTTAGTAAATTTTTCAAAAATTTTCTTATTTAAGTAAATTTTTAGAAAATTTACTTTCTTTAGTAAATTTTTTAAAAATTTACTTTCTTTAGTAAATTTTTCAAAAATTTACTTTCTTTAGTAAATTTTTCCAAAATTTACTTTCTTTAATAAATTTTTCCAAAATTTACTTTCTTTAGTAAATTTTTCCAAAATTTACTTTCTTTAGTAAATTTTTCAAAAATTTACTTTCTTTAGTAAATTTTTAGAAAATTTTCTTATTTAAGTAAATTTTTAGAAAATTTACTTTCTTTAGTAAATTTTTCAAAAATTTACTTTCTTTAGTAAATTTTTCAAAAATTTACTTTCTTTAGTAAATTTTTCAAAAATTTACTTTCTTTAGTAAATTTTTCAAAAATTTACTTTCTTTAGTAAATTTTTCCAAAATTTACTTTCTTTAATAAATTTTTTCCAAAATTTACTTTCTTTAGTAAATTTTTCAAAAATTTTCTTATTTAAGTAAATTTTTAGAAAATTTTCTTATTTAAGTAAATTTTTAGAAAATTTACTTTCTTTAGTAAATTTTTTAAAAATTTACTTTCTTTAGTAAATTTTTCAAAAATTTACTTTCTTTAGTAAATTTTTAGAAAATTTTCTTATTTAAGTAAATTTTTAGAAAATTTACTTTCTTTAGTAAATTTTTTAAAAATTTACTTTCTTTAGTAAATTTTTCAAAAATTTACCTTTTTAGTAAATTTTTCATGTCTGGATCACGAACCCAGGCTAGATATTATATTTTATGATTTTATGTTTTTGCTCTGTCCTATTTTCAATTATTTCACAACATTTTTATTTCCAAAATATTTTCTTATCTTTGAGGTAAATGTAAAACGTTTCTTTCAAACTTAGAAGAAATGTTCAATTTCTTTAACAAAGAACTGACTTTTTCATAACCAGGAAAACTTTATCCATCAATTTTGTCATATTTTTTCTTTGTTTGGAATACGACCCAGTAAAACTTTTCATTACCAAATAATGAGTTAAACAGTTAAACTATTGAACACGAACTACTTACTCATTCGCTGTCATTACATTAACATGGGGATGTCATTGGAGGCAAGTACTTACCAATTGCAGAAAAGTAATGACTTGGGTAAGCAATTTGAAAGCAACAACAACAACAGCAACAACTTTTTTGTTGTTGTTTTATTAAAAACATATATTTTTAAACGAAATACAAAATTTTTTTTATGATCCCATGGGGGCTCGAACCCAGACCCTCCGACTGCTAGGCAGAGACTCTTCCACTGAGCTACTTCATATGTTGAAAACTTAGCAGCTTATAATTAATATAAACAATTTTTATTTTTAGATCCAAAATCATGTGAAAATAACTTTGTTTTTCCCTGCTTTTTTTTGCTTTGTTGTAATTTTTGGAAAAATATTTTTATACGATTTTTTGTAATTATTTTAAAACTTTTTTAAAATTATTTTAAAACTTAAACAATTTAAATCTTCTTTTTTGTATAAGTTTTTACATAAGATTGACTCTTACTTACTTAAATGTTACAACCTGTTAAGGTCAAAGTCCGAGCATGTTTTAGAATTCCATGGATTTCGATCTTGTGCGAATATTCTCCAATTTTATAGGCCAAGCTTTGAAAAATGTTCCTCTACTTGGTCTTTCTATCGAAGTTTCGGACATCCTCCTCCAATATTAGGTAGTGGGACATTTCAATTCTAATTTTATCCTCTTCATTGTATTTTTTTTTTCAAGAGAGGGTTACTAGCCCGTAATCCTAACCCATTATTATCGATCTTATGGGACAACTCTCGGAACATGTTAACTCACAATATTAATGGGTGTTAAGCTAGTTTAACACCCATTAATATTGTGATACCATGAGGAGGTGTGTGTCCACAGTTGAGATGAACGATGACCCAGATAAGTTGGGCTTACCAACTTAAGACCAATTAGAATCGTGTTTGGTATTCAAATCCCCTACATAATCAAAATTGACTCATGATGGTATTTTTTCATTAACGTGAGTTAGTTTTACAATTTTTTTTACAGAAGATAATATTTAAGTTCTTAAAATTCAAAAATCTTTTAATAAAAAAAAAAACTAAAAAAAAATGTTGCTCTTGGTGGGATTTGAACCGGGGCCATTCAGTTTAAATTACCATCTTAATTACAAATAAGTACTTCTGTAATAACTTATTATTTATTCGGATGGTATGTTGCAGTCGTTACAAGGTAACCAGTTATCAGAGTACTTGCCATTACCAAAGTTTTGCTGGGGAGTACACCTTATGAGTATCTAAAACCCACAATTTCGAAAAGATTCAAACTCTTTTTTACAATTTGCATACATGTCAATATTAATGACTTTATTTTCTTTAAACATTCAGAATTTTACTTCAAGCTCACCTGACCATTTATCTACTTCATTTCTGGGAAAGAAAGAAAAAAACTAAAAAATTTATCACTTAACTGGAGGTAGAAACCAAAAGAAAAAATTTCTTAAAACTGAATTCAACTAAACTTTTGAATTTGTGGTCCTCGAGTTAGCAACAAAAAAAAACCAAACACTAGGAAAATATTTTTAAATTTGTTATAAATTTAGTCTTTGTTGAAAATGTTTGAAGGTAGAGTAAATTTCCTGAGCTTAGGAAAATAAATCATTTTTATAAAAACACCCAAGAAAATAACAAAAAAAAAAAAAAACTTAAGGACTCTAACTTATGAACAAAAAGAAAATGACTTCAAATTTAGTTTTATTCTTGATTGAGTTTGTTGGGGGAGAAAATTTGATTTTAAGATTTTTCATTTTGAGATTAAGTTTTGGGAAAAAGGGTTAAGAAGTGAATTTAAAATTTGTTTTTGGAAAGTTTCTATTAGAAACTTTCTAGCTAATTTAATTTGAATTTAAGAAATAAAGAATAAGAAATTTATTGAATAATTGAGGTTTAAATAAAGCGTATGATTAATATTGTTTAGGAGGTTTTACATATAAAATAATTATTATTAATCATACGTCTTATTTTTTAATAATTAAAAATGTTTAAGACAGAGCTACTTTGTAGCTCTGACTAGAAAATTGTAATAAATAAGTTTTAATTGAAAAAAAAAATTTAAGTTTTATTGATCATAGAAATCACACTAAAATTATGTTTTTCGCTTTCTTTTCAGGTGAGCTTTAACATTTTTAAAAATTCCTAAATCTGGGTAAGAGGATTAGAGTAAATCATTATGAAAATATTTGAGTCTAATATGTTTTTGCGATAAAAGGATTTTATGAAATAGTTGGTTTTATTAAGTATGAGATGAATATTCCCAACAAAACTTTTCATTACCAAATAATGAGTTAAACAGCTAAACTATTGAACACGAACTACTTACTCATTCACTGTTTAAGCCATTACATTAACATGGGGATGTCATTGGAGGCAAGTACTTACCAATTGCAGAAAAGTAATGACTTGGGTAAGCAATCGGAAAGCAAAACAAAAGCTTTTTTGTTGTTGTATTTAAAAAAATATATTTTGAAACGAAATACAAACCTGTTAAGGTCAAAGTCCGAGCATATTTTAGAATTCCATGGATTTCGATCTTGTGCGTATATTCTCCAATTTTATAGGCCAAGCTTTGAAAAACGTTCTTCTACTTGGTCTTTTTATCGAAGTTTCGGACATCCTCCTCTAAGATTAGGTGGTGGGCCATTTTAATTTTAATTTTATTCTCTTCATAACATTTTTTTTTCAAGACAGTTTTACTAGCCCGTAAAAATGGGTTACGATCATTTTTATCGATCTTATGGGACAACTCTCGGTACATGTTAATGGGTGTTAAACTAGGAGGTCTGTGTCCACACTTGAGATGAAGGATGACCCAGATAAGTTGGGCTTACCAAGTTAAGACCAATTAGAATCGTGTTTGGTATCCAACATCCCCAACATAATCAAAATTGACTCATGATGGTATTTTTCCATTACCGTGAGTTAGTTTTCCAATTTTTTTTTTTACAGAAGGTAATATTTAAGTTTTTAAAATTCAGAAATCATTTAAAAAGACTCTTTTAATAAAAAAAAAAACTAAAAAAAATTGTTGCCCTTGGTGGGATTCGAACCGGGGCCATTCAGTTTAAATTACCATCTTAATTACAAATAAGTACTTCTGTAATAACTTATTATTTATTCGGAGAATATGTTGTAGTCATTACAAGGTATCCAGTTATCAGAGTACTTGCCATTACCAAAGTTTTGCTGGGTTTCTAAGGTCATGGAGACTAAAGAAGTTATGATTTGATTTGAATATAAAGTGAAATCAAAATTTTTAGAACAAAAGTTACGAATTTTTGATTAAATTAGTTAGATTTCCAAAGTTATATGAGTGCAGATTTAGTTTCCATCTGTACTCTAGGCAAAGAATTTTGTAATATAAAAATGTTGCGCTTAAATACATTGTTATGCCATATGGTCGTTTTGAAAAATCCTATACAAAAGAGAGTATAACGCTTTTACTTTAATTCGGAAACAACTAATGGAAACAATTATCCAATAAGAGAAAGCTAAGGCACAAACACTTGCTCATAAAATGTATGTTTGTTTGTGCGTTTATGTGTTCTTCATTGTTCTTTATCCACTTTAATTTCACTTTTGGCAGAAAAAAAGTATGAAATCTAATATCTTTATATTATAGAGTCCTTTGCTCTAGGGCAAGTGTAGAGAACCTTACTGCCATATTTTCTAAAATATATACAGTAGCCTCAGATTCTAACTCGTATGGAATTTGTAATGCAGTCCCAAGTCTTTCTAAATTTGCTTTACAGTTCTCTGGTATGTTATGCTGGAAACTAAACAGCATAACCATCTCGTTTAGAGTTATCCAGCCAATCTACACTTTGTTAAAGATTATAGCCTGATCAAATGCATAGTTTACCATTAAATTCGTTTTGAGTTATTTTCATTGACGCCATCTGTAGGAAATTGGTCGTATCAACTAAGAAACCTTCGTTGGCTCATGCGTAACTACTTTGTGCATTTGATCATAGCATGATCAAATGCACAGTTAACGATTTCAATAATTTTGAGTAATTTTTAGTGGCGCCACCTGTTGGAAATTTGCCATACTAACTAAGAAACCCTCGTCAGCTCATGCGTAATAACTTTGCTAATTATCATAGGATATTCAACTGCACAGTTTACGATTTAATTCATTTTGAGTAATTTTTAGTGGCGCCACCTGTCGGAAATTGGTTATATCATTTAAGAAACCTTCGTCGTCTCATTCGCAACAACTTTGCTAAAGATCATAGCACATGCAAATGCATAGTTTAGGACTTAATTCATTTTGAGTAATTTTATGTGGCGCCACCTGTCGGAAATTATTCATCAAATTAATCAACTTAGAAACCTTCATCGTCTAATGCGCAAGAACTTTGCTAAAGATCATATAATGATCAAATGCATAGTTAACTATTCTACAAAGGCCATACAGACAGACATTAATATGTTTAAGTTTAAAATTAAAATTTTTTCCTTCTTTTTATCCCCTAATTTCAAAAAATTCCATATGCATATTTGGTACTTCTTTGAACCAATTGAATTCGGTACATTTTATAGAAACGCAGTCAACATATTGCTTCTATTTATATTACTTCATGCGGTGTTAGTTTATCTTTGTATCCCTTTTTTACCCATTTCGGGAGGCAAACTCAAAAAAGTACTAAATATGTATTCAATATTTTTTCACATCTATTGATTGCAGTACCAAGTACCTTTCTATCTTCTTCGGTTCAAATGATAAGAGTGAGTTAAAAAAAGTACCAAAAAAAAACTATGTTCACCCTTTTTACCACCTATCGGGCATAGTTTCAAGAAAGTATCAAACATCTATAGGCGGTTTTCTTAAAAGTTCAAAGCGTAATTTAAATTTTGTTCCTATACCTATTACTTTAGGAGATATAACGTTTTCGATTTTTCCACTTTTTACCCGTGTTTACCCCCTTGACGGCAAAAATTCCAAAAGTCCCTTCTTACTCGATCTATATGGCAAAAAAGGCTACCCACCTTCTAAATTTTATGAAAATCGTTAGAGCCATATTTATTTCGGGTACCTCCCATGGGACTGCCTTTCCTGAATAATTAAGTTGACTAGCCTAGAAAATCGACTACTACTGTCTGGGTTCGAGCCCCAGTCATTGCAACAACAATTTCTGTAATTACTAATTTCTATTAAACTATTAATTGCATCCTATGGTATTAAAATGTCGTCGATGTAAAATAATAAAATTGGCTGTAGAACAAAAAGCTTAAATAAAGCGTTAATCTAACTGCAGATGGCGTGATTTCAATGTGCTAAAATTAGACCTGACTAGCAATTACTGTGTTGAGTTATAAAAAAGCTCCTTTCCAAAAAAGGTAACCCAATTTGTTTATATGTGGCGCGCAAAATAGAAAGGGACCTGAGGGTAAAAACCGATTTTGTTCGGAAGAGCCATTTTAAAGTTTTAAATATAAGTTTTTTACCCCTAGATGCCTTTCTCTATGCGCTGTCACATATGCAATTGTTTTTGGTAGTAAATATTTGCCTGAGTGTTATGCCCATTTTTCAAGAAAATAAAAAGTTATTTGCATTTAAGTGGAGTTGATCAAAAATATTACTGAAATCGATGTACCAAAATTAATTTTAAGTCGGACGATATTTGACAATACCTCCCTTCAAGACCTGCTCTTAAAAGTCACATAAATACCCGAAAAAGACAAAAACTCTTATAAATACGAAGATAATTGATTCATTTTGCCTTAACTTAAAATAAGCGAAATTTTTTTGATAATCGATCCAAATTTAGCTGCTATATCAGGAAATGACATAAACATTCTTAAAGCTGTAGTTAAAATGTTGGGCGGATATGTTTCTAAGAATAAAGAAATATTGGAAAAGTTGTTGGTCCATAGTTGGCTTTGTTGGAATCAAGAAGTCGGGTTTTATTTATATGTAGATCTTTAATAGTAAACAAAAAATATTTTTTTTTGCAAATATTTTTACTTTTAAAAATTTAACCAAAATGTAGACGTTCAAACCAAAATATAACAATTCAATTTTTTTTTTTAAATTTAGTTTATTTTAGTTACATTAAATGAAATCGCAAAAAAAATCCGTCAATTATTTACAAAAAGGAATGAAAAAAGTTGAATTTTTACTAAATATTACATATGTTCACTTACTAGCAAATTTTTATACCCTTCACCACCACAGGCGGAAAGGGTATTATAAACTTGTGCTGATGTATGTAACGCAAAGAAATATTTGTCTTAGACCCACCTTTTAGTATACCAATAGGCTTAGAATCACTTTCTTAGTCGATTTAGCGATGTCAGTCCATCCGTCTGGACGGCTGGACGACTGGCTGGACCACCATGTAAACTTTGTAATCAAAGTACAGGCCGCAATTCTGAAGATAATTTGATGAAATTCGGCACACAACATTTTTTTGATAGTGGGACCATGGCTATTGAAATTCGTCAAAATTAGTTCATTACAGGTCCCACTTCCCGGAATTGATATATTGGCCACAAATATCAATATTTTTTCATGAAATTTAAATCAAATACTGCCTATGTAAACTAAAATCACTGTACCAAATTTTGTTGACATCGGTCCACATTTGACCATAGCTCCCATACAAACTTATGTGTCAGAACGAACTAAATGAGACAAAAATCACTAAAACGCTCGTAAATCTGTAGATAATGAGAATTTTGAGCTTCTTTTTCACGCACGTAATTTTTGTCAAAACTGTAATCAACTTGCTAAATTTCGAGATAATCAGTCCACATTTGACCCTAGCTCTCATATAAATCCAAAGGACGGAAACAGCTTTAATATGTAAGTTTTGAGAAAATGTTTGTATGATGGCAAAATTTAGCAAATATTTGTCTTTATACAGAAAAAAATAACACCTTTGACTTGAGTGGTGAAGGGTATCGTATGGTCGGGCTTGACCGACTATAGCACCTTCTTCCTTGTTCATACTGAAAAAGTTGCGCTATTTATGCTTAGTAGTCGGATTGCTAATCCACTTAGCCAGAGCACCCGCTATCTATGCGACTTTAATAGTATTTCAAAGACAACACTATAGGACTAACATTTTTATCATCTAACTGTTCAAAATCTGATTATAAATTGGAGTTACAAACTGTCGAACTTTTATCACCTAAATGCTCGATTTTTAATTGATATTTTTTATGGTATTGTATTTTTAAGTTTTGAAGCAAAATCGCGAATCTTCTTCGACTAGTTTTTTAATCGCACAGACGACAAATCATTTTTTGGTCTTCCAAAGTAGTCAAAAAAGACTCATTTTGATAATTTTTCAAAAAATAATCTTCTAAATGCCGACTGGGTATCTACTGCTTAACTATTTTTTTATTCTCTAAAATTCACCAAAAATAAGAAAATTATGAATGTTCCTTTTATTTTGTATTTAAATAAAGTCGAATATGTTACAAACAAAAGGAAATAGATTTCATTAGAATTAGTTACTATTTTTGCTTGTGTTTACAAATTAATGATTTTGAATTTTCTGCTAGGACTTTCAATAATTTAAATGCCAAAATATTTGTGAACAATTAAAATTTAATCTTTAAACTAATTCCAACTACATAATAAAATCAGTTTTCCCCTTGAATTGATTGTTCCCTTGAACAACTTTTTCTAGCTCCGATTACAGTAGAAAGGAACAAATACAACAAAGTGTCACAAACAGTTTCCTCTGCCTATTGTATTTATTTAAATAAAATGATATTGAAACGAAAATTACTCAGGCAAAAAATTCCTGTTTTCAATACGTATAAAAATATAAGTACAAAATATATTTCCTGTGAGATTATCTTCCTTTCGGAAACATGATGTTTTTAATAGCATAAATATATGTGGTATACAAATCTATAACTTAAAAGATTATTCCTAAAACCCAACATGTAATTTTATTTGGCGAAACCTGTCAAAATGTAAATAACATAATCGTAAACATTTATTTGTATTAGACGGAGCAAAGGTTACACATCCTTAAGGATCATGGTTTGTTAACTTTTAACCAGAGTGTAAATAGGCAATTTTCTTTTATGATGATAATCATTAATACACATGCATACATATTCTACAGACATAGTCAACTTCATGTATTTTTAAATAAAAGAAGGCAATATTATTATCATCTTCATTATTGACATTTTCCCTGTAGCTCAAAATGTCCAGTAGGGTGGGTCGTTTTTTGACTTTTGTCTCTGATCGACTTCTAATAGTGAAATTATATGGCCAAATTATGTCAATCGGAAGTGTGCAAAATATTATTGATTTATTTTTAGGATACGATCCCGCGCAACGGGCCCAAAGTTTTTGAGCCGATTTGTATGGGGAAAACTGAGAGTATTTGCAGTTTTTGCTACATTTCGTCCATTTACAATTTAATTTAAAGAGAAAAGATAATGGAATCTAAAAGTAAAGTAACGCAGCTTTTAATGAAGTCATCAATATTTGAAATCCATAAAACAGTCTTTAAGTTATTGCGATTTTTCCCCAAAAATTCGTGTCCTTGACAATACGAATAAGGATAAACCGCTAGAAAAAACTACTTTGGACAAAAGCTTGCAAAGCAAGACATGATTTATCATTTTAAGACTTGTAAGTACTTCATAGTTTAATTTTGTTAAAATATAACAATATTTACTTAGTTTTTTTCATAATCGAAAATGGGTCATTTTTCTCAGGTGGGTTTCAGAACGCATTTTTTAATTTTTTGAAAATTTTGTTAAACAAATATTACAAATTTGAGTTTCTCTCATCGGTGTGTTAAAACAGATACAAAAGACAATAAAACTCAAAAAATTGAGGTCGATATCTCAAACCATTTTCCCGTACCTTGTGTTCGAATTCGACGAATTTCGCAAAAAAGTAATTTTTTGCTCATAATTTGAGTAAATGCTTCATAAATCTTATTTATATTCAATTTTAATAATGTTTATATAGAATAAAATTATCCATACTATGAAAAATATAAACAGGTTCTTTGTTTTTAAAATTGGGTAAATTTTACCCATTTTTTCCGGAGGCAAAAATGAAAAATTTGATTTTTTGTATTTTTTTTTATTTTTTAAATACGTAATGTTATTAATTTATTAATGAATTTTTATAAATATACTTAAAAGTAATTATTTTACACTAAGACAAAGTTTTTTTTATTAAAAAAAAAATATTTTAACCCTTTTTAGACATGGGGTCAAAAATGACCCAAGTTTTTTTTTGGCACTTTTTTCCAGCAAATTTTGATTAAAAACCATTAATGTTATTATTTTGATTAAATTTTGATTAAAAACCATTAATGTTATTATTTGACAGCAAGATTAATTTTTTTTATTACAAAAAATATTTTAACCCTTCAAAGACATGGGAGCAAAAATTAAAAATTTATGGGGTCAATATGGTCCCCATAAATTTTTAGGATTAATATTTTTTAATAAATAAATTTAATCTTAGAGTAAAATATTTATTTAATGCCTTTTTATCAAAAGTTACTGGAAAAACGACCTACCCTAATGTCCAGCCTTAAACGTTAAAATGGATATATTGTTTTTTTTTTCAATTGTCCTCAAGTCTCTTGATTTTCAATTTTTCCTTACACACATTTTTACAATATTAATATACATATATAAGAAAATATGAGTGTATATGTGTTAGTAAGTGTGTATGAAAATTTGTATTTTATATACAAATGCATTTCAGTTCTTTTTAGCACAAAAATATAGACATCAATTTTACTTTAAGATTCCCTTACGTTTGTTACTACGGAGACGTTTAAGGCAATTACATTTCCAATTTTTCATCATAAAAATTAATTGCTGCTGCCATTTCCTGTGCACCTCAATATTTCTATAATATCTTACACCTTTCGTTCCAGCCTTTACAACAAGGACTTGTTTCCTTAACAATTGTGCCAAAAAAACACAAGGCATAAAGACAGACAGCCAGAGCTACACCTTTTTTGAATCTATGTATGTATGTATGTAGCCCTATATCAGTGGTAGTGTTTTGTGACTCCCTTAACCATCACATCACATTATTTGTGTGTGTTTGTAGCATCAGGAGGATGATACTTTCTGCCACAGTTTGCAGGTTGGGAACACATTTAGCACTTTCATAATGTGAAACCAAGTAAACAAATCTATTTTAAGCCGCCACCTCATCTCACCAGTGCTTTAGCTGATACAAGCACTCAATTTGCTGCTGTTTCTGCTGCATCAACTTTTACAAATCCATGTACTGACATTAGGCATTGTTGAGACATGGTTTTGTAAAATAGATACAAATAGATGAAATAGGAATTTCCAGTTAATACTCATCAGCATTTTATCTTAATGAGTACTTTAAAGGTATAATGTTTAAGGGGAAGGTTAGCCAATGATAAGAAGTGGTTATTATTAAAAAAAAATATATGTCCTTAGTATAGTTTATGTAGGTGTATAAGTAATCTGTACTAGACTAAATATGAAGTCCACTTTGATACTACAGAAACTAGAAAAGGTTATACAGGAAATCAGCTGTGTTCTCTTCGTTAGGCCCGGTACTTTTCAGCCCATGTGTTATTACTAGCTTTTCTGTGGAATTTATTTACTTACTTACTTACTTACTTAAATGGCCTGTAATTACAACCTGTTTAGGTCAAAGGCCGAGCATATTTTAGAATTCCAAGCGCCTCTATCTTGTGCGCATATTCTCCAATTTCGTATACCAAGTTTCAAAAGATTTTCTTTTACTTGGTCTTTCCATCGAAGTTTTGACGCCCTCTTCTACACGTTCCCTCTGGATCATTATCGAAGACTTTTCTTGCCGGAGTATTTTCATCCATTCGCACAACATGTCCTAGCCAACGCAGACGCTGTTGCTTAATGCGTTTTACTATGTCGATGTCAGCGTATAACTCATACAGCTCATGGTTCATTCGATGTCGATACTCGTTGTTGACGCAGATTGGTCCAAAGATTCTTCGTAGAATTTTCCTCTCAAATACTCCAGGGATAGCTTCATCTGTCTGTGCAAGTGCCCATGATTCAGCACCATACAATAACACGGGTAGTATGAGCGTTTTATAGAGCGTGATTTTAGTTCTTACAGAAAGGACTTTATTTCTTAGCTGTTTGCTTAGTCCAAAATAGCATCGATTGCCAAGTATGATTCTACATTTGATTTCAAAGCTTATATCGTTGTTGATGTTCACAGCGGTACCAAGGTATACAAATTCTTTAACAACCTCGAAGCTATAGTTCTCAACGGACACATGTGATCCAATTCTAGTGGTCTGTCTGCCTGTAGAAACCATCAGTTTTGTTTTTGATTCATTTACAGCTAGACCCATTTTGTTTGATTCCTTCTCGATATTGGAAAAGGCGGCAGTTACCTCGCGTAGAGTGCGTCCTATAATATCAATGTCAGGTTGGGTGGTGGACATATAACGCCGTCATCGTTGATTTGTTCAGGCGTGTCATCTTGGTCGCTTTCATTTGCAACCAACAACTTGCAAAAGTGCTCCTTCCACAGTTTCAATACGCTTTCTGTATCTGTGACCAGATTTCCTTGGTCGTCCTTACAGGAAAGGATACAGTTGCTATAACCATCCGTCTGATGCTTAATTTTTTGGTAAAATTTACGGATTTCATTTTGTGTCCTATACAACTCAATCTCCTCAAACACACGTTTCTCCATATCTTTTTTTTTTTTTGCGGAATAATCGTTTTTCTTCCCTCTTTTTCTCCCGATATCTTTCTAAACATCCACGAGTAGCTGCTGACCGCAGAGTTGCCCTGTAGGCCGCATTTTTCTCAGCAGTGGCGTTGCGGCACTCCTCGTCGTACCAAGAGTTTTTAGCATGAGGGCTTTGGTACCCTATTGCCGATTTTGCAGCAGACTTCATGGAGTTGGCAATATGTTGCCATAGCGTGTATATATCGTTTGAGCCAGAGTTATTCTCTCTTAGCAATTGAGTTGTCCTTTTGGTGTAATCAGTGGCAATTTGCTGAGATTTTAATTTCTTTACGTCATACTTCTTTTGCGCTTCTGCCTGTATGCTCCTCGACATACTTAGACGTGTTATCACCTTGGCAACAACAAGGTAGTGATCGGAGTCTATGTTAGCTCCTCGCATGGAACGCACATCTAACACACTTGATGAGTATCTTCCATCAACTAAAATATGGTCTATTTGATTTTTCGTTAGTTGATCAGGAGACACCCATGTAGCCTTGTGTATATTGAGGTGTGGAAATCTGGTGCTGCTCACGACCATATTGCGAGCAGCCGCAAAGGAGATTAATCTCATACCATTGTCAGTGGTTACGCTGTGTAGACTACATGGTATCCAACATCCCCTACGTCATCCGTGGAATTTATTTACTAAAACTTAATTTTTTGAAAATCTTTATATGAAAATACAAAAACTTAATTATCTTGGAAACTAGACGAGATAGAGCTATTTGGGCAATAATCTGCGATCACTAAAAACTATTTCGAAATTCGTATTAAAACTTAGGTTTTTGAAAATTTTTATATGTGAAAATATAAAAACTTAATTATCTTGGAAACTAGAAGAGATAGTGCAATTTGGGCAATAATCTGTGATCACTAAATAAAATTTAAAATTTCTACTAAAACTTAATTTTTTGAAAAATTTTATATGAAAATAGAAAAACTTAATTATCTTGGAAACTAGACGAGATAGAGGCTATAATCTGTGATCACTAAAAACTATTTCGAAATTCGTATTAAAACTTAATTTTTGAAAATTGTTTATAAAAGTATAAAACCTTAATTATCTTGGAAACTAAACGAGATAGAGCCATTTGGGCAATAATATGTAATCACTAAAAAAATTTCAAAATTCGTAATAAAACTTAATTTTTTGAAAATTTTTATATGAAAATATAAAAACTTAATTATCTTGGAAACTAGACGAGATAGAGCCATTTGGGCAATAATCTGTGATCACTAAAAACTATTTCGAAATTCGTATTAAAACTTAGGTTTTTGAAAATTTTTATATGAAAATATAAAACCTTAATTATCTTGGAAACTAAACGAGATAGAGCCATTTGGGCAATAATATGTAATCAAAAATTCAAAATTCGTAATAAAACTTAATTTTTGAAAATTTGTATATGAAAATATAAAAACTTAATTATCTTGGAAACTAGACGAGATAGAGCTATTTGGGCAAAAATCTGTGATCACTAAAAAAACTTAAAAATTTTAATCAAAAAGACTCAATCAGATCGACTTGATCTTCAATGTAACATGAGGACAGATTTAGTTTCCATATGAACACTAGGGCAAGTACCAAAAAAATACAATTTTACATATTTTTCCCTTTTTGATCCCGTACGCATTTTTTACTTGTTCAATGTCAATTACATTCTCTAAAAACTGAATTTCAAACTTCATTGGTTTTAAAGATACACAAACGCAAAAAAACTACACTTGAACTCCTTTCCCTTTCCGTTTTTACCCCATTTGTTTATTGGCTCCAAAGGTACGTATTTAATGGGCCTAAATGGTACATATTTATGGTGCAAAAAAAAAATTGTCCCATTTTCCATAAAGTTCCCTTATTTTTATAACAGAAGTTAACGAAATTTGGATCTAGTTTCTATCGCTTTTGATTTTATATATAAAACGTTATCAAAATTTCCCTTTTTTACCCGTTTATACCCCCTAGACATATAAATTTCAAAAAAGTATCGAATAAGTATCTTTTTATTTTTATTATATATGTCAATATCATTTTTCTTTAGCTTTTATGCCACTTGGTTTAGGAGTAATATGTTACCGGTTTTTCTGTTTTTTACCCCCTTAAATGAAAATAGTACCAAGCACATTTCTTACATTTCTTTAATGTCAATCGACTCGTCTATAATTATATTTATAACTTCATTGGTTTAAAAAATATGTAGAGATATAAAACAAAGAATAGTTTTTGCCCTTTTTGACCATATAAGTCGAAAAAGTACCAAATACGAGTTTGATATTTTTTGGTGTTTATCGGATTGTGGCATAAATTTTGTTTTTAGAATAATTGGTTCGAAAGTTTCGTATACGGGACAAAAAAGTACCAAAATTTGTTTTAAATTTTGTTTCTATCTAGGTTACTTTCGGAGATATGACGTAACTAATTATTCCCTTTTCAACCCTGTTTACCTTCTAAGCTGCGGAATTCGCATAAAGTACCGAACACTAATTTCTTTTTTGTTTCTATAGCCTTTGGTTTCGAAGATATAATGTTAGCGATTTGTCCCTTTTTACCCTCTTAATTGAAAAAAAAGAATCTTAAAAAGTACCAGAAATTTGTTTTTTTACCGAACACGTGTCCTTCAGTTTTTACTGTTGCTTTAAAACCATTTTTTTTTATATTTCTATAGTTTTTGGTTTCGTAGATATAATGTTACCGATTTCTCCCTTTTTAGCCTCTCAATTAAAAAAGGTACCAAATACTTGTTTGATATTTTGTGCCTGGCAAACGACTTCCTATAAATTGTATGTCTAGCTTTCAAGCTTTATACAAAGACAAGAACCTGTCCTTAAATCGAAAAAGTTCTGTTTTAAAACTATTGGTTCTACTTTTTTCGATTCAAAAGATACACATGGGCTTAAAAAGTACCAGAAATTCGTTTTAATCTTCTTTTTATCCCTTTTTCGCAATAAAGTAATAAAAATCTATTTTAAATTTAGTTTTTTTCGATGTTAGTTTCGGAGATATAATGTTATTAATAATTCCTATTCTACCCTGCTTACCTTTTAACCCTTATCCTGTATTAATGGGTCAAAATTGCCCAAAGAGAGGAATTACTACTACAATTTAAATTCTTAGTTTTGTAGACCTTCCCAGTAAAAAATATATGGATTAATCCATAATCGAGCAACAAAGGAGTAATGACGTGTTCATCCATTTGGAGTAATAAGCGAGCTATCGAAACTTTTGTTTTTGTTTTGTTGTTTATGCCTCGCTTAATACTCCAAATGGATCAACGAGGGATTTTTTCCTTGACATTTTTAGTTTTATTTTAGTTTTAAAAATTGAACGACATGTTATTTAAAAACAGGCGAAAAGGTACGGTTATAGTAAAAAATTGTTAAAAAAATTGTCAAAATTTGGTTTCTAAGACGATTTGGTAAAAAAGAAATTGAAATTGATTGAAAATTGAATTGACAAACACGATTACTCCCATTATGGTCTTTTAGGAGACAAAAACGATTACTCCCTCTGTCGTCATTTTTAAGATTAAAGGGAGTACTCCATATGGAGCTTAGAAGGAGTACTCTTGTCTGCGGACATGCTATGTTAAAAATCCTATGAGTTTCGGAGTTTTATGGAGTAATCCATTACTCGCAAGGGAGCGCTCCATGATTACTCTTTGGATGATCCTATTTTTTACTGGGTTTTGACAAAGCGTTTTTAAAAAAACTTAAGTAATTTCTACATTTAGTTTAAAATATTTGAATATTTTAAATTAGGCAAAATTGACCCACAAATGTCATATGCGTTATACTTTTTTAAATACGGGACAAGTGTTAAGCACGGACTTCGCAAAAAGTACCGAACAAGATTTTCTTAGTTTTTACTGCTGATCTAGAACCGATTTCTTTTTTTCCACCGTTTTTGGTTTCGAACATATGCTACCGATTTTTCCCCCTTTTTACCCTCTTAACTGATAAAAGTGCCAAATACGTGTTTAATATTTTGTATCTGACAATCGACTTTCCAATAAATTATATTTTTAGCTTTCTTGCTCTAAGCGTTATACAATGATAGTAAACAAAGAACATACTCTTAAATTTGATTTCCCGTTTTTACCCCTTTTGATAAAGGGGGTAACCTTTATCAAAAAGGTACCAAACACCTGATTCATATATTTTTCTTGTTTATCGAAGTCGGTATAACTATTGTTTCTATGTTTTTTGGTTCAAAAGATACACATGGGTTAAAAAAAAGTACCGTTTTTACCCCATAATTGTCCGATTTTTCAAAAAGTACGAAGTATGTGTTTTTTATTTTTGTAGTTGATCCAAACACAATTTTATTATAATCCTATGCCGTTTACTTCCGGATATACAGCGTTTTCAGTTACGGTGTATCTCCGTAAGTAAACGTGAAAGTGTTTTGTTTTACCCCTTTTAACCCATTAGCGGGTGGATATATGCATCAAAATAGGTACCCGCTGTCAAAATTTTAGCCGCTTGAACTGGACGACGTTACGTTAGAATTTTTTATATGTAGGATTCTAATGAAACCAGTTAAAGTTTTTAAAAGAATATAAGAATTAGAATGTTTATTTCAAATTGTATTCTTAAAACTACGGCTTATACGCTAATTAAAGTTACGATGTTATTAGGTCAATGTCAAAACTCACTCTGTTCTTTGTCAGATAAAGTTCATTTCGTTTAAGTCCTCACTCGTTACACGCTAGATCTCGTCACTCGATGATCTTTCTGTCGTTAACTTACAGGGCTGTATTTTACATAAAGGATTACCAAATCTTGTATTGTTAATCCCACCAAATGTCACATATATATGTATATTTATTATTTAGGTCAAGGGTGCCCAAAAGTTCCATATGGAAGAGCAAATACCAATACATTTGAAAAAAAAAATGATTTCCACTTGCTTGATTTGAGTACTGAAACACGCATACATAAGCTAAGCGCTTTTACAAAAACAAATAAGCAGCAAGCTCATAAGGCTTGGGCACCCTTGATTTAGATTACCCTAAAAGTATGCAGCACAATTTTTTCTGAAACATTTCAATCGATATCGAACGCAGCGATTTGGCCCCAAATTATAAAATAATACTCTTAAATATAGTAGTCTTAGAATTTAGTTTGAGTTACCTTAAACTTTGGTTCCTTCCCCTCATCAAACCTATTTGTCTATCCTTCCAGAAGTAGTTAATCTATGCACAGTTATTGCTGCAGCTTCCGTTCGACAATGGTCGGATTTACGGCAACTGCCAAAGCGAGGGGAAAACAATAATATTTGCAAAGTTGCTGATGTTTTAGCTAAAGCAACAACTACCACGACTAAAACTAACACACAAACAAAACGTTTGAAATAATAACCAACACTAACTACGAATACAATAAAACCTATTACTTTTGCAAATGTGTTGATACTCCCACTGTTATCACGCTAAACTGTTATTGAATTTCTTCGCTCCTGTTCCAAATCGTTTGTGTGTTGTCGTCGTAATACATCAGGAGAAGAGCATCATTATCATCATCTCAAATGGCACAACAACATATCCAGGGGAATTTGTTAACATTTATGAAAATGTGGAAATGTATTTAAAAAAAAATTGTTGCTACCTTTTGCCTTTTTCATCTCTTGTTGTCGAGTTTCATGATATTCTGTTAATATTGAATTTCGTTGGTGATGATGGAGGATTTAAGAGTTTAAAATGTGTGTTTGTGTATGTGTGTGTGCATGTGTTTGTTAGTTATTGTATTCAAGGAAAATGAGGTCGAAGGTGTCCCTTTTTGCAGTTTTGTTATCGTTGCTTGTTTTTAATGTCTTCGGGATAAAATTTCCGCGATTTAGACTTGAAGTTCTTGCCACTTTTGCTATAATTTAGTGACTTTTGTTTTTGCTGCTAACTTAATGCTGTTGGTTGTTGCTGGTGATTTGTTTGCAACAATAAATGCTGATGTCGTGATAATGTTTTTTATGTTTTCCACTTAAAAATATTTATTTCTTTCTCTAAATGCCATCGCTGTTTTAAAACTTTTTTGCTTTGTTGTTTTAGGGGTATTTAAATATTTTATTTTTATTATTGTTTCTTTTATTTCAATTTTTATTACTTGTTAAATTATGAGGGATTTTATTTTGGAGGCTTTATTGTCATTTTACACCTTGTTAAGGGTGATTATGGAGCTAAGGTTGTCTGGCCTAGTTTAAGAGCCCTCTAATGTTTTAGACGAGAAAAATTGGGTGAGTCAACATTAATTTTTTGGAGGAGATTAGAGTTTTATTTTATTTGCTTATTAGCAAAATTTTTATATTTATAGTTTTATAAATTTAAGTGAGATATAAAATGAATTTAAGAAATTGTTTCAAAATAATTTGTGTTTAAGATAATTGTTTTGGGTAAATATAAATACTTATTCTCAAGAAACAGGTGCCATGAAATTTAATAAAATTTTCGCTATAAAGAAAACAATAAATTTTCTAAACACATAAAATATTTTAAATAAGCGAATGAATTTTTATAGAAAATTTTAACAAACGAATTTATTAAAACAAAGTTTTTAGGAAAAATATTTTAAAATTTTTATGAAATTTTTTGAAAAAAATTTTCAATATCAAAAATTAAAAATTTTTTGCTATGAAAATTTTTCGATTCGAAAAAAAAATTTTCGACTCAAAAAAAAAATATTTTTTCTATAGAAAATTTTTCGATTAGGTAATTTTTCTGCAGAAAATTTTTCGATTAGAAAATTTTTCAATAGAAAAAATCCAAAGTCTATTTTTTCTATAGAAAAAGTCCAATCCAAAACCAAGTTTTTCTATAGAAAATTTTTTGATTCAAAAACTTTTCTATAAAAAATTATTCGAAACGAACATTTTTCTATAGAAAATTATTCGAAACAAAATTTTTATAGAGAAAATTACTCCAAACAAATATTTTTCTAGATAAAATTATTTGAAAGTAAAACTTTTCTGTAGAAAATTATTCGAATCAAAAAGTTTTTTACAGAAAATTATTCGAAACGATAATTTTTCTACAGAAAATTATTTGAATCTAAAATTATTCTACAGAAAAGTTTTCTATAGAAGTTTATTCAAAACAAAAATGTTTCTATAGAAAATCATTCGAATCGAACATTTTTCTATAGAAAATATTCGAATCGAACATTTTTCTATAGAAAATATTCGAATCGAACATTTTTTTATAGAAAATATTCGAATCGAACATTTTTCTATAGAAATTACTCTAAACGAAAATTTGTCTAGAGAAAATTATTCAAAACGAAAATGTTTCTAGAGAAAATTATTCGGAACGAAAATTTTTCTATAGAAAATTATTCGAATTGAAAATTTTTCTACAAAAATTATTCGAATCAAAAAATTTTCTATAGAAAAGAATTCGAATCGAAAATTTTTCCATTGAAAATTATTCGGTTCGAACATTTTTTAATAGAAAATTATTTGAATCCAAAATTTTTCTAAAGAAAATTATACGAATCTTATACGAAACAAAATTATTCGAATCGAAAATTTCTCTATAGAAAGTTATTTGAATCGATAATTTTTCTATAGATAGTTATTCAAATCGAAAATTTTTCTATAGAAAATTATTCGAATCGAATATTTTTCTAGAGAAAATTATTATCAAAACAAATTTTATACAGAAAATTAAAAAAAAAAATATTATATAAAAATTTATATCGAAAAATGTTTATATTTACTTTTTTTTTTTAAACCAAAAATTTCCTAAAGATAATTAAGAGGAAAAACAACAAAATTTCTAAAGAAAATTTTTAAATTGACCAAAACTTTTCTATAGAAAATTTTTAAATTGACAAAAAATTTTCTGTAGAAAATTTTTAAATTGACGAAAATATTTCTATAGAAAATTTTTAAATTGACAAAAAATTCTCTATAGAAAATTTTTAAAGAAAAGAAAAATTTTTTATAAAAAAAAATTTAAAGAAACGAAAAACTTTCTATAGAAATTTTTTAAAGAAATGAAAAATTTTCTACAGAAAGTTTTTAAGGAAACGAAAAATGTTCTATAGAAAATTTTTAAATGACGAAAAATTTTCTTAGGAAATTTCTAAATTGACGAAATATTTTTAAATTAACGAAAATACAGAAAATTTGTATATTAAACAAAAATTTTCTTAGGAAATTTCTAAATTGACGAAAAATGTTCTTTAGAAATTTTTTAAATTGATAAAACATTATTGTCTATAGAAAGTTTTCAAATTAACAAAAAAATTTCAATAGAAAATTCTTAAATTGACAAAAAATTTTCTATGGAACATTTTTAGAGTAACGAAAATTTTATATAGAAAATTTTTAAAGAAATATTTTCTATAGAAATTTTTAAAAGAAAAATAAAACTTCCTATGGAAAATTTTTTGTTTCGTTAAAAATTCGATTCGAAAATTTTTCTATAGAAAATTATCCGATTCGAAAATTTTCTGTAGAAAATTATTCGATTCGAAAATTTTTCTATAGAAAATTATTCGATTCGAAAATTTTTCTATAGAAAATTATTCGATTCGAAATTTTTTATAGAAAATTATTCAATTTTTCGACCGAAAATTTTTCGATTCGAAAATTTTTCTATAAAAAAAGATTTCAATTCGAAAATTTTTCTATGGAGAATTATTTTGTAGAATATTAATATTATCAATAATTTTTCTTTAGGAACTTTAAAAAAGAAACTTTTTTCTGCAAAAAATTATTCGATTCGAAAATTTTTCTATAGAAAATTATTTGATTCGAAAGTTTCTTTATAGAAAATTATTCGATTCGAAAACTTTCTATTGAAAATTATTGGATTCGAAAATTTTTCTATAAAAATTATTCGGTTCGAAAATTTTTCTATAGAAAATTATTCGATTCGAAAATTTTGTTATAGAAAATTATTCAATTCAAAAATTTTTCTGTAGAAAATTATTCAAAAATTATAGAAAATTATTCGTTTCGAAAATTTTTCGACCGAAAATTATTCAATTCGAAAATTTTCTATGAAAAAAAAATTCAACTCGAAAATTTTTCTATGGAGAATTATTTTGTAGAATATTAATATAATCAAAAATTTTTCTTCAGGAATTTAAAAAAGAATTTTAAATAAAAATTTTTTTTTTAGAAAAAAATTATTTTTTGAGCAAATGATTGAGATATATGGAGTAATTTTGTAGATAGATTAAAATTTTTAAGTAACATTTAATCAGAATTTTTTCATCGTTTAATCATATTTTTTAATATCAAGTTTTTTTAATTATTTAAAAAATTTTATATATTTTTAATTTTCAAAGTCCCATTAAAATTTCTATAAACTTAAAATGAAATGATAGTAACATATTAAATTAGTAATAATTTTAGTTTCATATTTTTATCAATTTCTTTTACAATTTATCACCCTAAATTGATATTAAATTTATATCACCCTCAAAAATCTTAAGAGAATTGGTGTCATAATAAGACAAAAGTGTAATAATTATCTGAACTTACTTTTATTTATTTGTCAGTTACAATCAAATGGGATTATCTAAGAATAAATACATCAAATCAATAACTGAAGTACTCAAAAACCGAATGAATTTGAAAGTATTTATTTTGTGATAATTTAATAAACGAAAGGAAATTGAAATTGAATTGTTCTGTACACAAAAATTAATGATGAGTACGTGAATTTTTTATAACACCATTTCTAAATTACTTTGACTTAATATAATAGAATTTAAAGGGATTTTCAATTTTCAATTTGTACTGAAATTTCTACAGTTTAACAGTTCTTGCCTTATAACTTACATTTTGCTCAAACCCAAATTAAACTTAAAACAAATAAAAGAATGAGCTCAAAACGAAATATAGATAAACTTTCGTACGAAGCGATAATGAAAAGAAATAAATATAAATTTCTGATTCAATTATTACAAATAATATGAAACGTTCAAATCGTAAATAATTTACACACGTTTCACATGAACATTTTGACTTTTATCAATAAAAAATAATCACATCCTAAAAGATGAGGGAAGTTTCATAAAAAGATGTTTAATACCCAAAAATTATTCTCGTTAAAATTTATAAAATAAAATAAAAAAATATATAAAATTTAAACTTTTCTATAGAAAATTATTCGAATCGAAAATTTTTCTCGTGAAAATTATTCGAATAGATAATATTTTTAGAGAAAATTATCCGAATCGAAAATTTTTCTACACAAAATTTTTCGAATCAATAATTTTTCTACAGAAAATTATTCGAATCGAAAATTTCTCTAAAGAAAATTATTCGAAACGAAAATTTTTCAAAAGAAAAATATTCGAATCGAAAATGTTTCTAAAAAAATTATTCAAATTGAACATTTTTCCAAAGAAATTTATTTGAATAGAAAATCTTTCGAAAGAAAATTATTCGAATCCAAAATTTTTCTAGAGAAAATTATTCGAATCAATAATTTTTCTTAAAGAAAATTATTCGAATCAATAATTTTTCTGGAGAAAATTATTCGAAACGAAAATCTTTCTAAAGAAAAATATTCGAATTGAAAATTTTTCTAAAGAAAATTATTCGAATTGAACATTTTTCCAAAGAAAATTATTTGAATCGAAAATCTTTCGAAAGAAAAATATTCGAATCCAAAATTTTTCGAAAGAAAATTATTGGAATCGAAAATTTTTCTATTGAAAATTATACGAATCAAAAATTTGTTTAGAGAAAATTATTCGATTCGAAAATTTTTCCAGAGAAAATTATTGGAATTGAACATTTTTCTATAGAAAATTATTCAAATCAAAATTTTTTTAAAAGAAAATTATTCTAATCCAAAATTATTCTAGGGAAAATTATTTGAAACGAAAATTTTTCTAGAGAAAATTAATCGAATCAAAAATTGTTCTAGTGAAAATTATACGAATCAAAAATTTTTTTAGAGAAAATTATTCGAATCGAAAATTTTTTCAGAGAAAATTAGTGGAATCGAACATTTTTCTCTAGAAAATTATTCGAATCAAAAATTTTTTGAAAGAAAATTATTCTAATCCAAAATTATTCTTGAGAAAAATTTTTCTAGAGAAAATTAATCGAATCAAAAATTTTTCTAGTGAAAATTATACGAATCAAAAATTTTTTTAGAGAAAATTATTCGAATCGAAAATTTTTTCAGAGAAAATTATTGGAATCGAACATTTTTCTCTAGAAAATTATTCGAATCAAAAATTTTTTGAAAGAAAATTATTCTAATCCAAAACTATTATTGAGAAAAATATTCGTATCGAAAATTTTTCATTATAAAATTATTAAAATCCAAAATTTTTTTTTTCAAAAATTATTTTTCTTTAGAAAATTATTCCTGTCGAATATTTTTTCGTTAGAAAATTTTGCGATAAAAAATTATTCGAATCGAATATTTTTCTTTAAAAAATTATTCGATTCGAATATTTTTCTTTAGTAAATTATTCGATTCAAATATTTTTCTTTAGAAAAATAATCGATTAGAATGTTTTGTTTTAGAAAATTTTCGATCCGAATATTTCTCTTTAGAAAATGATTCTATTCGAATATTGTTTTTCAGAAGATTATTCGATTCGAATATTATTCTTCGGAAAATTATTCGATTTGAATATTTTTCTTAAGAAATTTTTTCTTTTCGTATATTTTTCTTTAGAAAATTATTCGATTCTAATATTTTTGTATGGAAAACTTTTCGATTCGAATATTTTTCTTTAAAAAAATATTCGATTCAAATATGTTTCTTTAAAAAATTATTATTGATTAGAATATGGCTTTTTATAAAATTTTTCGATTCAAATATTTTTTTAGAAAATTATTCGATTCGAATATTTTTCTTTAGAAAATTTTTCGATTTGAAGATTTTTCTTTAAAAAGTTATTCGATTCGAATATTTTTCTTTAAAAAAGTATTTGATTCGAATATTTTGTTTTAGAAAATTATTCGATTCGAATATTTTTCTTTAGGAAATTATTCGATTTGAATATTGTTTTTTTAGAAAATTATTCGATTCGAATATTTTTATTTAGAAAATTATTCGATTCGAATATTTTTCTTTAGAAAATTATTCGGTTGGAATATTTTTGTTTAGAAAACTATTCAATTTGAATATTTTTTTTTTAGAAAATTTTTCGTTTCGAATATTTTTTTTTAGAAAATTTTTCGTTTCGAATATTTTTCTGTAGAAAATTTTTCGTTTCGAATACTGTTTTATAGAAATTATATTATTGAACCCCTCATATATAGCAAATATTCATATGGCTACAGATTTGTATCAATTTGTAAATATTTAGTATTTTTCCTTTTAATGACTGTCTTTTAAAAAAATCTTTATCTAAACTGATAAAATATATCTTGCCAGAAAAAAATACAAAACATTTCAAAGCACGACGTCAAACACTTTCAATTCTTTACAAAACACGAACTCTCATCCTCTAGTCGAGCAAAAAGTAAAGTCTATCTGTATATTTTTTCAAGCTTTAGGTTAAATTTTTTTTTTTTGTAGAAAATCTAAATATGTGACTATATATTATTATTATGAATTTCTTCTCTAGGGAGGAAATCTTCAACCTCTAGTCATTTATATTGGCTAAATGGCTTCCTTTTCTATTATCAAGAAGTAGATTTGCATGTGAGCATGAGTGTTTGATTGTTAACAAATACAAAGGGAACACATTCACAAGCACTCGCATATGTACAGCAGGACTTGTTAAGGAAATTCTCATAAGGATATTCAATGGCAAATTTGAGCAGAGAATAGACAATTTTTTGTATAAAATATTGAAGAGCCTGTTGATAATCTCGTTTAATGGTAAATCATATTAATTTATGTCTTTAAGTAGAGAGTAACTAAATGTTTGATGAATGTGTGTATCTAAGGATTTCTAGCAAAATTTTCCTAGGTCCTCTGGTCTACCCCAACTCTTGGTGTTTTTGTTGTGTAAAACTCGAATAAAAAGGTTCTTTTACTAAATTTATGTTGTCTCTCTTAATTTGATTCCTTTCCATATTTTCTAATAAAATTGTATTTTTATTTGCTTAAGTAAATACTTTTTAGTCTGTCTGCCGCACGGTGGCTTAGAATCAATTTTGATTGGCCAAAACCCATATTTTTTCATGAAATAGATTCTTAAAATTTGTATGCCATCAGAAAGGAAACATATCAAAACTAAGGTAGCCGAAAAATGTTGTCGAAATATTCGCAGTAGTAGGCATGGGACGGTTGTTTGACTTTTGTTTTTTTCATATTTAATGTTATTTTTAATTAAATAAAAAATTTTGCTATAGAAAATTATTCGAATCGAAAATTTTTCTAAAGAAAATTATTCGAATCGAAAATTTTTCTATAGAAAATTATTCGAATCGAAAATTTTTCTATAGAAAATTATTCGAATCGAAAATTTTTCTATAGAAATTATTCGAATCGAAAATTTTTCTATAGAAAATTATTCGAATCGAAAGTTTTTCTATAGAAAACTTTTCGATTATTCGAATCGAAAATTTTTCTATAGAAAATTATTCGAATCGAAAACTTTTCTATGAAAAATTATCGAATCGAAAATTTTTCTATAGAAAATTGATCGAATTCAATATTCAAATAGAAAATTTTTCTATAGAAAATTATTCGAATCGAAAGTTTCTCTATAGAAAATTATTCGAATAGAAAATTTTTCTATAGAAAATTATTCGAATCGAAAATTTCTCTATAGAAAATAATTCGAATCGAAAATTTTTCTATAGAAAATAATTCGAATCGAAAATTTTTCTATAGAAAATTATTCGAATCGAAAATGTTGCTATAGAAAATTATTCGAATCGAAAATTTTTCTATAGAAAATTATTCGAATCGAAAATTTTTCTATAAAAAATTATTCGAATCGAAAATTTTTTTATAGAAAATTATTCGAATCGAAAATGTTGCTATAGAAAATTATTCGAATCGAAAATTTTTCTATAGAAAATTATTCGAATTGAAAATTTTTCTATAGAAAATTATCCGAATCGAAAATTTTTCTATAGAAAATTATTCGAATCGAAAATTTTTCCATAAAAAATTATTCGAATCGAAAATTTTTCTATAGAAAGTTATTCGCATCGAAAATTTTTCTATAGAAAATTATTCGAATCGAAAATTTTTCTATAAAAAATTATTCGAATCGAAAATATTTTTATAGAAAATTATTCGAATCGAAAATTTTTCTATAGAAAATTATTCGAATCGAAAATTTTTCTATAGAAAATTATTCGAATCTAAAATTTTTCTATAGAAAATTATTTGAATCGAAAATTTTTCTATAGAAAATTATTCGAATCGAAAATTTTTATTTAGAAAATTATTCGAATCGAAAATTTGTCTAAAATTATTCGATTTTAAAATTTTCTTATAGAAAATTATTCGAATCGAAAATTTTTTTATAGAAAATTATTCAAATCGAAAATTTTTCTATAGAAAATTATTCGAATCGAAAATTTTTCTACAGAAAACTATTCGAATCGAAAATTTCTCAGTAGAAAATAATTCGAATCGAAAATTTTTCTATAGAAAATTATTCGAATTGAAAATTTTTCTATAGAAAAATATTCGAATCTAAAATTTTTCTATAGATAATTATCCGAATCGAAAATAAATACGTAGGTCAAGATCTTTTCCTTTCTCTTATGTTTTTGAAGATATTCAAAATGGAAAATACATCAATGAAAATATGGGCCAACCTGAGGATAATACAATGTTATATTGTCATCTAAGATTGGTTGGAGGCCTAAATTTGAGCCAAATCGGTAAAAATTAAGTAGGAAAAAATGTGTTCACACATTTGGAACGAAATTACAGATGAAAAATTGAAATTCTTTTTAACCGCTGTACAGATCTTAATTGAACCAAACTTTTTAGATTAAAGCTTAAGTTGTTATCTATTAACATCAAAAAAAGAACGACCAAAAAATGTTTATTAGATAAAAAGTTACAGAGTTTTTGCCAATGAAAAACGATTCTGAACCACTGTGTGTCAAAGGAAAAACATGTAACAAGTTGTCATGTTCCAGAAGTTGTTTCTACTTTCTACATTGTCATTTTCTCTAAAACTTTTTTGTAATCTGTAAATAAATATTTTATCCATTGATGCCACAAAAATGTTTACCCACATTTACCATCTTTTGTCTGTTTGTGATATTGAATTTCATCCTTATCTATATTTATTTATTTGCTATGTAAAGTTGGCAATAGAATATTAGTCTTATTGAAATTGTTAAGATTTATGTATTTCTGTAGAACTCCTCTTAGAAGGATCTCATTTTTCATGTAGATTTTCCTATTCGGTTTAAGGTAATCCTGTATAAGGACTTACACTAGAATTTCTGAGTAAACTAATACTTTAAATGTTTTTATTTGTTTGTTCAAAATTATATGACACATTTTTTTCTTGAATTTTTATTGTATCTCTTCAATTTTGTACATTTTCTAGCTTTTTAGGAAATATGCAATTGTTTCAAAAGTTAATGAATGTAAAACGATTTATGGTTTTAATAAATCTTTGATGTTTTTTGTCTAATAGAATATAAAAGAAATTTTTATTCATCACTTGTTTTGTAGCCAGAAAAATTTTTGATTCAAATATTTTTCAAATAATTTAAAAAAAAAAATTCGAATCAAATAATTTTCTAAATTACAATAATCGAATCGAATAATTCTCTAAAGAAAAATAATCGAATCAAATAATTTTCTAAAGGAAAATAATCAAATCGAACAATTTTTTAAAGGAAAATAATCGAATCTAATAATTGCCTAAAGGCAAATAATCGAATCGCATAATTTCCCAGAGTAAAATAATCGAATCGAATAATTTTCTAAAGAAAAATAATCGAATAATTTTCTACGGAAAAAAATTCGAATCAAAATATTTTCTAAAAAAAATATCAAAATCGAATAATTTTCTGAAGAAAAATATTCGAACCGAACAATTTTCCAAAAAAAAAAAAGAAAAATATTGGAATCAAAAAATGTTCTCAAGAAAAATATTCGAATCGAATAATTTTCCAAAGAAAAGTATTAGAATCGAATAATTTTCCAAAGAAAAGTATTAGAATCGAATAATCTTCTAGAGAAAATTATTCGAATGGAATAATTTTCTAGAGAAAAATTATCAAATTAAATATCGAATAATTTTCTATAGAAAAATATTTGAATTAATAATTTTCTATAAAAAACTTTCGAATAGAATAATTTTCTAAAGAAGAATATTCGAATCGAAAAATTTTCTGAACAAAAATATTCGAATCGCATAATCTTTTAAAGAAAAATATTCGAATAGGGTAATTGTTTACAGAGAAATATTCGAAACGAGTAATTTTCTAAAAAACGTTCGAATCAAATATTTTCTAAACGAAATCAAAAATTTTTCTAACGAAAAATTTTCGAATCGAATATTTTTCTACAGAAAAATTTTCAATTCGAATATTTTTCTACAGAAAAATTTTCGATTCGAATATTTTTCTATAGAACAATTTTTGATTCGAATATTTTTCTTTAGAAAAATTTTCGATTCGAATATTTTTCTATAGAAAAATTTTCGATTCGAATATTTTTCTATAGAAAAATTTTCGATTCGAATATTTTTCTATAGAAAAATTTTCGATTCGAATATTTTTCTATAGAAAAATTTTCGATTCGAATATTTTTCTATAGAAAAATTTTCGATTCGAATATTTTTCTATAGAAAAATTTTCGATTCGAATATTTTTCTATAGAAAAATTTTCGATTCGAATATTTTTCTATAAAAAAAATTTCGATTCGAATATTTTTCTATAGAAAAATTTTGGATTCGGATATTTTTCTATAGAAAAATTTTCGATTCGAATAATTTTCTATAGAAAAATATTCGATTTGAATTATTTTCTATAGAAAAATTTTCGTTTCGAATAATTTTGTATAGAAAAATTTTCGATTTGAATAATTTACTATAGAAAAATTTTCGATTCAAATGTTTTTCTATAGAAAAATTTTCGATTCGAATATTTTTCTACAGAAACATTTTCGATTCGAATATTTGTTTATAGAAAAATTTTCGATTTGAATATTTTTCTACAGAAAAATTTTCGATTTGAATATTTTTCTATAGAAAAATTTTCGATTCGAATATTTTTCTGTAGAAAAATTTTCGATTCAAATATTTTTCTATAGAAAAATTTTCGATTCGAATATTTGATTCTAATAAGTTTCTATAGAAATATTTTTGATTCGAATAATTTTCTATGGAAAAAGTCATTTTTATAGAAACATTTTTGATAAGAAATTTTTATAGCAAAATCTCTGATAAGAAATTTTTGTAGAAAAATATTCGATTAGACATTTTTAAAAGAGATGTTATAGAAAAATTTTTCATAAAAAAATTTAAAAGAATAATTTTCGATAAAAAATTTTTATAGAATAATTTTCGATAAGAAATTTTTATAGAAATATTTTTTTAATAAGAAATTCTTATAAAAAATTTTTGATTCGAATATTTTTCTATAGAAAAATTTTTGATTCGCATATTTTCCTAGGAAAAATTTTTGATTCGAATATTTTTCTATTAAAAATTATTCGATTTCAAATATTTGTTATAGAAAACGATTTGATTTGAAAACTGTTCTTTAGAAAGTTTTTTGGCTTAACAATTTTTTATTGGAAATTATTTCTAACATTTTTCTGTCAAAAAGGGATTGATTCAAAAATGTCTTATAAAAAATTGTCTGACTTTTTAATTTCTTTAAAAATTAAAATCTCTTTTTTTCCAAAAATTTTCGACATGAAATTTTTTCGATTCAAATTTTTTTCTAGCAATTGTATTGATTCAAATTTTTTTTATAAAAAAATTGTGGCCAGAAAATTTAAATTTTTTAATGATAATGCCTTCTTCACTTAATGTATAAATTTGTTTTGTTTGTTTTGCAAAAAAAAAACTGAAAATATATTAAAAAATGAACTTATTATTTTTTAAGACACATTAAATATGATAAATCATATCGTCGGCCTATATCTAAAATGGATTATCTGCAGATTTTAGAAATTGAAATTTTGATACCATACGCTTCCGTGTGACGCGAATATTCGCTTTTATTTAATAATTTTTATTTCAGGAAATGAGAAGGAGTCTGCCAATCATATTGTAAAAGATCACTTTGTTAAAAACTCACTAATAAGAGAATTAAAGAGTTGTTTGCTTCTCTTGAAAAATCAGTATTTTGCAGATAAGCCATTTTAGATATAGGCCGACGATATATTTATTTAAGTAGATATCATTTTCTTATTAAACGGAGGAAAAGAGGGTTATATATTGCGCTGGTTACTCTAAAGATAATCAATTTAAAATCTAGAAAAAACATTTCTTTTTTGATTTTTTACTCGACTTTCATATCACGGAAAGGGAATCAACTCCACTTTAGATAGTAGACAAGTAGAGAAAATAATTTAAGATTTTTAGAATGGGTGGATATGATCTCTATACATCGATTTCTTGTAAAAGAAAAAAATTTTATATTTTTGAGTTATCTCTATTTAAGGTAAAAGTGAGGTATATGAATATATATGTATTTTTTTTAATTCATATCGTGGAATATAGCATTTTCATGAGATTGGAGCCATTGTGGTATTACCGAAATTCTCTTAAAACTTTTTATATTGTATAAGTAAAAGTTGTTCGGTAAAGAGTGTTCTGAAAAAAATATGCATTTGCTATTTTAGACAAAATTTATCCATAGTGCAAGAAATAATTTATTTTTTGATCAAGTTAGTTTCTATAGATATGTCAGATACTATTATTTTAGAAATTATTAATTTTCAATAGTTATTTCAATCAAAATGGACTGCGAAAAAAAAGTTCGTGAAAATATAATTAAAACTTTTCAAAAAAATCCGTCATGGACTTCTAAAAAATAGCTAAAAATTTGAAAGTTGACCCTCGAACGGTTTCTAATGCCATCAGACGGTATAAAGAAAACCTGAGCATTGAAAGAAAACCTGGATCAGGGAGGAAAAAAGGTCCTACAGATATTGGTAAGGCAAAAGAAGTCGAGCGACTCTTTCGAAGAGCGTCTAACACTTCTTTAAGAAAAGCAGCTCGTACGGTGAAATGTTCTACGAATTTTGCACTTAGAGTCACAGCTTATGCTGGACTGAAGACATACAAAGTCCAAAAGGTTCCAGATCGCAATGCTATAAAGAACTTAGAAGCAAAAAAACGAGCGAAAAAATTTAAGTCTGATTTTATAAAAAAATACACCTGTTGTGTGATGGATGATGAAACATACGTACTGGCAGACTTTTCTCAACTTCCTGGTCAAGATTTTTATGTTGCTGATAAACGGGGCAATGTTCGGCAAGAGTTTCGCACAAAAAAACAATCAAAATTCCCTAAGAAGTTTCTCGTGTGGCAAGCTATTTGCAGTTGTGGCAAAAGAAGTAAAGTATTTGTGGCATCTGGCACAATAAACGCAGAAATTTATATAAAGGAGTGCCTACAAAAACGGTTGTTACCCTTTTTAAGAGAGCAAAGAGTGACTACATTTTTTGGCCCGATTTGGCATCATGCCATTATGGAAAAAAGGCACTTGAGTGGTACTCAAAGAATAATGGAATTTTTGTACCACGAGAGGCAAATCCATCTAACTGTCCAGAACTTCGGCCTGTGGAAAGGTATTGGGCTCTGGTAAAAAAGGAATTGAAGAACACAGGAAAGATTTCCAAGAACATGTCCGATTTTAAGCGCAGGTGGAACACATGCTCCAAAAAGGTATTAGAAGCAACTGTAAAATCTTTAATGGGAGGGTTTCCGAAAAAAGTCGATAATTTTGCAAAACCCGAGTACTAAGTAAACATTTTAATGCTAAATGATTTTGTACAATATGTCATTATATTTGCGTATTTTGTAGAGTTTTTATATTAAAAGGTTTGATTTTTATTTAAGAAAATCCAACTACAAATTTTATTTAGAGCACTCTTTATCATACTTTTGGACTTGGCAGACCATAACACTTTTATACCTGTTTTTTCAGGAAAATTATAAAAAATACTGGAAATAACCACAACAGCTTCATATTATTTTTAAACCTATTATCTAAAAAAACTCATTGACATACTCATTATTACATATCACAAATATCGCAAATAAATATAAAAATTATCTTTAATAAAAATATAATTTTTAAATTAATTTTTTTTATGATATCGCTTTTTTTTAATAAAATACTAATGACGTTTACAATCTCTTGTTTTTACTACCTTTTTTTTGATAACGACCACTTTAGTCCAACAGACTAACTAATTTGCCGGCCTGACAAGCCATTCAATGACATCATTTCGGTTTTTATACCGTCAGTTTTTTTTTATTGGTTTTGTTATTTTATTTTTTTTTTTAATAATTTTTAACCGCTTCACTTTCAGTTATTTTTTATATATTGACGTATTTAATAATTTATTTGGTTTAAACTACAATAATCAGGTTGTCAAATGGTCAACAGGGCTTGAGTGCAAATGAAAAGCGACAGCGACGTCGAGAGGACGAGCTGGGACGTGCCAAAAAGAAGGTCATAACTAAATAGTGTCATGGAGTTTGTTGGTTATTTTAAATATTCCTAGTACAACGTTTTATCTATAGGAAAAGTTAATAGAAAATTAAAAGAAAGCAATAGCTCGAATTCTAAAATGTTTGTGCACAAAATTAATCGAAGCGAAGATTTCTTATAGAAAATTAGTAGAATCGAAAAGTATTCGTTTCGAAATTATTTGTTTCGGAAATATTTCTATAAATTATTGCTCTATTCAAAGAATTTTCAATCAAAATTTTTCTGTAAAAATATATTCAAGTCGAAAATTTTTCTATAGAAAAATATTCAAATCAAAAATTTTTTATACAAAATTATTAAAATCGAAAATTCTTCTATTAAAAATATCCCAATTGAAAATATTTCTAAAAGAAAAATATTAAAACCAGAAATTTTTAAACGAAATTTTTCAATAGAAAAATATTTGAATCGAAAAATATAGAAAAATTTTCGAATCGAAAATTTTTGATTCGAATATTTTTCCAAAGCAAAATTTCCGATTCGAATAATTTTCTATAGAAAAATTTTCGAATATTTTTCTAAATAGAAATTTTCAATTCGAATTTCTCTATTTTGTATTTTTCTATGAATAATATTTGATTTTAAGTTTTTAATAGAAAATTCTATTCGAATAATTTTCTATAAAAAAATTTTCAATTCAAATAATTTTCTATAGAAAAATTTCAGATTCGTATAATATTCTATAGAAAAGTTTTCGATTCGAATGATTTTCTATGGAAAAATTTTCGTTTCGAATAATTTTCAATAGAAAGGTTTTCGATTTGGATAATTTTTTATAGAAAAAGTTTCGAATCGAATAATAGAAAAAATTTCGAATCGAATAATTTTCTATAGACATATTTCGAATCAAATAATTTTCTATAGAAAAACTTTTGAATAGAATAGAAAAATATTTTTAAATTATAATTTTCTAAAGAAACATTTTCGAATCAAAAGATTTTTTATAGAAAAATTTTCGAATCGAATAATTTTTTATAGAAACATTTTCGAATCGAATAATTTTTTATAGAAAAATTTTCGAATCGAATAATTTTTTATAGAAAAATTGTCGAATCGAATAATTTTTTATAGAAAAATTTTCGAATCGAATAATTTTTTATAGAAAAATTTTCGAATTGAATAATTTTTTAGAGAAAAATTTTCGAATCGAAAAATTTTTTATAGAAAAATTTTCGAATCGAATAATTTTTTATAGAAACATTTTCGAATCAAATAATTTTTTATAGAAAAATTTTCGAATCGAATAATTTTTTATAGAAAAATTTTCGAATCGAATAATTTTTTATAGAAAGATTTACGAATCGAATAATTTTTTATAGAAAAATTTTCGAATCGAATAATTTTTTACAGAAAAATTTTCGAATCGAATAATTTTTTATAGAAAAATTTTCGAATCTAATAATTTTTTAGAGAAAAATTTTCGAATCGAATCATTTTTTATAGAAAAATTTTCGAATTGAATAATTTTTTAGAAAAAAATTTTCGAATCGAAAAATTTTTTATAGAAAAATTTTTGAATCGAATAATTTTTCATAGAAAAATTTTCGAATCGAATAATTTTTTATAGAAAAATTTTCGAATAGAATAATTTTTTATAGAAAAAATTTTCGAATCGAATAATTTTTTATAGAAAAATTTTCGAATCGAATAATTTTTTATAGAAAAATTTTCGAATCGATTAATTTTTTATAGAAAAATTTTCGAATCGAATAATTTTTTATAGAAAAATTTTCGAATCGAATAATTTTTTATAGAAAAATTTTCGAATCAAATAATTTTTTATAGAAAAATTTTCGAATCGAATAATTTTGTATAGAAAAATTTTCGAATCGAATAATTTTTTGTAGACAAATTTTCGAATCGAATAATTTTTTATAGAAAAATTTTCGAATATAATAATCTTTTATAGAAACATTTTCGAATCGAATAATTTTTTATAGAAAAATTTTCGAATCGAATAATTTGTTATAGAAAAATTTTCGAATCGAATAATTTTTTATAGAAAAATTTTCGAATCGAATAAATTTCTTTGGAAAAATTTTCGAATCGAATAAATTTTTTTAGAAAAATTTTCGAATCGAATAATTTTCTTTAGAAACATTATTGATTCGAATAATTTTCTTTAGATAAATTTTTTACTCGAATAATTTTCTTTAGAAAAATTTTCGATTTAAATAATTTTCTTTAGAAAAATTTTTGATTCGAATAATTTTCTTTAGAAAAATTTTCGATTCAAATAATTTTCTTTAGAAAAATGTTCGGTTAGAATAATTTTTTTTTTTTTAATTTTCGATTCGAATAATTTCATTTAAAAAAATTTTCGTTTCGAAAAATTCTCGTTAAAAAAATTTTCAAATTTAAATGATTTTCTGTAGAAAAATTTCCGATTAGAGTAATTTTCTTTAGAAAAATTTTCGATTCGAATAATCTTCTTTAGAAAATTTTTCGATTCATATAATTTTCATTTTAGAAAAATTTCCATTCGAATAATTTTGTATTGAAAATTTTCGAATCGAATAATTTTTTTATAAGAAAATTTTGGAATCAAATAGTTTTCGATAGAAATTTTGAAAAATTAAGCAAAGTATAACATATAATTTTTAAATATTGTAACATGCTTTAAGTCATTATTCACTTCTATGAGAGCCATAACAAAGTAGATATAAAATTTAAACGCTACATTTATTTGCTTAAACTCTTAATTTTTATGATTTCTGTGTTGTAAAATAATTACCCTCGATGTTGTAAAAAGAAGTTTACTTTAGTGCTCTAACAAGATAATTTTTTTATGAATTAATCATAAAGTTAAATATTTAATTCTGACTAAAATAATAAACCGAGTAGATTACTTTTGCTTTGTAATAAATCACAAAAATGTCTATAATTTAATGAACATAAATTTAAAATCGTTTAGTTGTCCCTAGATATCATTAAACAGTTTAAATTTAAACTAAGAAAATGTATTGCCTTTATATTGTTCGTTCAATTGAACTTTAGGGTTCAAACCGCAAATTATGTAAACTCGATGTGAGTATATTAATGGGTTAAGTGGGTTGTAACCAAATGGCCAATAAACTTTTAGCTGCAGGCCTTTTGCAAACGAAGTAGAGGAGACATGGAAGTAGCTGCTACTAATTAGGAAATAATTAAAAGGTTTGAAGTAACTGAAATTTAGGCTAAATAAGATAAATATTTAAGGAAATTTTAAGTTACAAACAAAAAGAATTTTGCTTTAATGTGTAAAACATTTCGGTTCTAGAAGTTTTTAAACCAATTTCTTCCCCCAAAAAGCTTTGCATACAAAATATTTGTATTTGATATATTCAATTGGTCATTATACACATTTTGATGTGTTTGTTAACTTGTCATTAATGTAAGTCAGACTGTCTGTCTGGCTACAATTTTGTCCTGAACTTTTTTGTATATGGAAAATTGTGGATATTAAAATGCAAATTTAACTTTTGAAGGATAAATATTTACAAGAAATTTTCCATGCCACTGCAATTAATAAAACATTTAAATGCAAATCAGTTTCTTATTATGAATGAGTACGACAGTTTGTCAAACATTCATTTTATGACTGTCTAGTGCCCTAAGTTTTATAAAAAAAAAGTAGTAAGATAGTCAGTCGACTCGAATAATTTTTTATAGAAAAATTTTCGATTCGAATTATTCTCTATAGAAGGATTCCATTCAAATAATTTTTTTAGAAAAATTTTCGAATCGAATATTTTTTTATAGAAAAATTTTCGAATCGAATAATTTTTTATAGAAAAATTTTCGAATCGAATAATTTTTTATAGAAAAATTTTCGAATCGAATAATCTTTTATAGAAAAATTTTCGAATCGAATAATTTTTTATAGAAAAATTTTCGAATCGAATAATTTTTTATAGAAAAATTTTCGAATCAAATAATTTTTTATAGAAAAATTTTCGAATCGAATAATTTTTTATAGAAAAATTTTCGAATCGAATAATTTTTTATAGAAAAATTTTCGAATCGAATAATTTTTTATAGAAAAATTTTCGAATCGCATAATTTTTTATAAAAAAATTTTCGAATCGAATAATTTTTTATAGAAAAATTTTCGAATCGAATATTTTTTTATAGAAAAATTTTCGAATCGAATAATTTTTTATAGAAAAATTTTCGAATCGAATAATTTTTTATAGAAAAATTTTCGAATCGAATAATCTTTTATAGAAACATTTTCGAATCGAATAATTTTTTATAGAAAAATTTTCGAATCGAATAATTTTTTATAGAAAAATTTTCGAATCGAATAATTTTTTATAGAAAAATTTTCGAATCGAATAATTTTTTATAGAAAAATTTTCGAATCGAATAATTTTTTATAGAAAAATTTTCGAATCGAATAATTTTTTATAGAAAAATTTTCGAATCGAATAATTTTTTATAGAAAAATTTTCGAATCGAATAATTTTTTATAGAAAAATTTTCGAATCGAATAATTTAATAATAGAAAAATTTTCGAAGTGAATGACTTTCTATAGACAAATTTTCGATTCGAATAGTTTTGCTTTGAAAAATTTTCAATTAGAATAATAATTCGAATAATTTTTGTTAAAAAATTTTCGATTCGAATAATTTTTGTTAGAAAAATTTTCGGGTTCGAATAATTTTCGTTAGAAAAATTTTCGTTTCGATTCGAATAATTTTCGTTAGGAAAATTTTCGATTAGAATAATTTTCTTTAGAAAAAATTTCGATTCGAATAATTTTCGTTAGAAAAATTTTCGATGCGATTAATTTTCGTTAAAAAAATTTTCGATTCGAATAATTTTCGTTAGAAAAATTTTCGTTGGAAAAATTTTCGATTTGAATAATTTTCATCAGAAAAAGTTTTGATTCGAATAATTTTTGTTAGAAAAATTTTCGTTTCCAAAAATTTTCGATTCGGATAATTTTGCTATAGAAAATTATGCGAATCAAAAGTTTTTCTGAACAAAATTATTCGAATTAAATATTTTAATTTTCTATAGAAAATATTCGATTCGAATAATTTTCTATAGAAGTGATTACTATTTAAAAAATTTTCTATAGAAACATTTTTGATTCAAATAATTTTCTATGGAAAAAGTTTGGTTCGAATAATTTTCTATCGAAAATTTTTTAGTTCGAATAATTTTCTATAGAAAAAATTTCGACTCGAATAATTTTCAATAAAAAAATTTTTGAATAGAATAATTTTCTATAGAAAAATTTTCGATTCGAATAATTTTCTATAGAACAATTTTCGATTCAAATAGTTTTCTATAGAAAAATTTTCGATTCGAACAATTGTCTGTTGAACATTTTGCTTTAGAAATTTGTTCGGTTGAATATTTTTTTTAGAAAATTATTTGTTTGTAAACTTTTTGATAAAGAAAATTGTTCTGTTTAACATTTTTTCTCCCAATTATTTATTGATTAATTCTTTTTTGTTTATTTATTTTCTTATAATATTTAATTTTGACAAATTATATTAATTTTTTGGGTATAGAAAATATAAATAAAAATTAAATTTCATGCAGGGTTTTTTAATTTAAAAACTTGTTGTTTACACAAGAAAATATAAAATCTATTAATTTCAATCGATATTTTTTAGAATTTTTAAATATGGATGTTTCTAAAATATGGATGTGATTATTAATAAAAATTAATTTTATACACAACCTAATTTTTTGTGAAGCCAAATGTCTGCACATGCTGTGACTTGGCCACGTTTATGATATCCACCCAATTCATTACCATGGTCAATGTTAAAAATTTATTTGTTTGCCTGATGACTCTCCTGGGTGAAAAATAGCAAGAAGTTAGACATTTTCGAAATAGGAATGTAATAGTTGGCTGGTAAATAAACTCAAACTTTTTTGTTTGGGGAAATTCGTTGGAAGGAGAAAAGTTAGCTGATATTTATTTACATGTTATTAACATATTGACAAGTTTTGTGTAAGAAATTGTATAAAATTTATTGTTGTTTGTCACAAGTTTTGCTCTAAATTTGACTAGACAATTTTGGGAAATTTGAAAGAAATATAAACATATGTTGACACATATTTTATATATGGGAACAAACACGAAGGGTGGCTTAAAAGAGCTGTGACTTTTACTTTTTTCTATAAAAACCATATTCATTTTTTATTATTACTGCCATAGTTTGTGAATTTTATTACAAAAATAAATGCAAATCTCTATAACGACAGTAGAATTTTTAAAGTCTAGTACACCTATTACTATTAAAAAAATCACATTTTCTATAGACAATTTTTCGAATCGAATAATTTTCTATAGAAAATTTTTTGAATCGAATAATTTTTTATAGAAAAATTTTCGAATCGAATAATTTTTTATAGAAAAATTTTCGAATCGAATAAATTTCTATGGAAAAATCGAATAATATTCTACAGAAAAATTTTCGAATCGAATAATTTTCTAGAGAAAACTTTTCGAAACGAATAATTTTCTAGAGAAAACTTTTCGAAACGAATAATTTTCTATAGAAAATTCTTCGAATCGAATAATTTTCTATAGAAAATTCTTCGAATCGAATAATTTTTAATAGAAAATTCTTCCAATCGAATAATTTTCTATAGAAAATTCTTCGATTCGAATAATTTTCTATAGAAAATTCTTCGAATCGAATAATTTTCTATAGAAAATTCTTCGAATCGAATAATTTTCTATAGAAAATTCTTCGAATTGAATAATTTTCTATAGAAAATTCTTCGAATCGAATAATTTTCTATAGAAAATTCTTCGAATCGAATAATTTTCTATAGAAAATTCTTCGAATCGAATAATTTTCTATAGAAAATTCTTCGAATCGAATAATTTTCTATAGAAAATTCTTCGAATCAAATAATTTTCTATAAAAAATTCTTCGAATCGAATAATTTTCTATAGAAAATTCTTCGAATCGAATAATTTTCTATAGAAAATTCTTCGAATCTAATAATTTTCTATAGAAAATTCTTCGAATCGAATAATTTTCTATAGAAAATTTTTCGAATCGAATAAATTTCTATCGAAAATTTGTCGAATCGAATAATAGAATAATTTTCTATGGAAAATTTTTCGAATCGAACAATTTTCTAAAGAAAAATTTTCGAATCGAATAATTTTCTAGAGAAAAGTTTTCGAACTGAATAATTTTCTATGGAAAAATTTTCCAATTCGTATAATTTTCTTTAGAAAGATTTTAGAATCAAATAATTTTCTATAGAAAATTTTTTACAAAAAAATTTTAGAATCGAATAATTTTTTATAGTCAAATTTTTTTCAAATCGAATAATTTTCTATAGAAAAATTTTTGAATCAAATACAAAAATTTTCGAATCGAATAATTTTCTGTAGAAAACTTTTCGAATCGAATAATTTTCTTTAGAAAAATTTTTCGAATCGAATAATTTACTATAGAAACATTTTCCAATCGAATAATTTTTTATAGGAACATTTTCGAATAGAATAAGTTTTTGTATAAAAATTTTCGAATCGAATAATTTTTTGTAGAAGAATTTTCGAATCGAATAATTTTCTATAGAAAAATTTTTAAATCGAATAATTTTCTTTGTAAAAAAATTTTCGAATCGAGTAATTTTTGTAGAAGAATTTTCGAATCGAATAATTTTTGTAGAAAAATTTTAGAATCGGATAATTTTTTGTAAAAAATTAATTTTCTATATAAAAATAATTTTCTTAGAAAAATTTTCGAATCAAATAATTTTCTATAGAAAAATTTTCCAATCGAATAATTTTCTATAGAAAAATTTTCGAATCCAATAATTTTCTATAGAAAAATTTTCGAATCGAATAATTTCTTTAGAAAAATTTTCGAATCGAATAATTTTCTATAGAAAAATTTTCGAATCGAATAATTTTCTATAGAAAAATATTATATATATTCTATGAAATATATAATATTTTTCTATGAAAATTATTCGAGTCGAATATTTTTCTATAGAAAATTATTCGAGTCGAATATTTTTCTATAGGAAATTATTCGAGTCGAATATTTTTCTATAGAAAATTATTCGAGTCGAATATTTTTCTATAGAAAATTATTCGAGTCGAATATTTTTCTATAGAAAATTATTCGAGTCGAATATTTTTCTATAGAAAATTATTCGAGTCGAATATTTTTCTATAGAAAATTATTCGAGTCGAATATTTTTCTATAGAAAATTATTCGAGTCGAATATTTTTCTATAGAAAATTATTCAAGTTGAATATTTTTCTAAAATTTTTTGTTTTCGTATTTTTTATTTTTCACAGAAAATCATTGATTTAATTTTTTTGGTGTTTATTCGAACAATTTTCATTTTCACCATCTAGTCCATTTACACCTTTATGTCGGTGAACATGACTTATTAGAATGTCAAAATTTGTATACAAGGAAAATACAAGAAAAAAATAAAATATTTGTGTTTTGTTGTATTTCGAATTAAAAACGTCTAGAAACAATAAATAATGTCAGAGAACAAACGTTATTTAGACAAAAAATTAAGAAAATGGAAAAAGAAAATTTATGAAAAAATGTGTGTGTCTTTGGCTAAAGATGATCTTACTAAGAAAATCATAAAAAAATAAAAAAGCGCGTCGACAAAAAAATTTCAAAAGGAAAAATTAAAAAAAAAAGTAAAAGAAAAAATATCTAGGAAAATTCGCACGCAACAAAATGAGACCACGGGTGGATAACACAAGAGATTATCATATCTTTTAATGTTAGCTACATCTCAAAACAAAATACGGATTTCTTGAAAATTGTCTCAAACTAAAATTTGACTCAAAAATAATAACAAAAATGTGAAAAACACACAGACAATTTGTAAATATAAAATATAAAATCTGAAAAATGTGTGGTCGTTAAAAAAGCAATAATCAAAAAAGTTTGTCTGAATCGAAAAGTGTTTTTAGCGTCTAAATACTTGAAATTTTCGAATAAACAAAAGATATGCGTTGACGCATTTAGTGCCTTAAATAAAAGCAGCAGCATTTTTTCATTATATTCCAAACGTGGTCTGTTATTTATCATCAATTTAAAATCTGAAAATTATCAAACTGATAGCCAATAAATAAAACAACAACTGCTCTCCAATGAAATAAACTATTTCAAAAAAAGGTAAATTAAACTTTAAGTAAAGTCAGTTCTATAGCAATAAAAACAAAATTGAACGTATATTAACGTGGTGGTCACTTAGTGATCAAATTTATATTAATATATAATTATAAACATTTGTAACTGGCACGATATTCATCAATATCAACTACCTTAACCTTTATCCGGAAGGTAAATTTTTACAAAAAATATGTAGATTCAACATTTGTATAACCTTTACTAAAAGGTGATACAGTATTAAAAATTCGTTCAGGCCCTATTAAAGTTATACTTATCGACTCAGAATTATCAGAAAGGTCGATTTATCTATGTACGCCCGTCGTAGAAATCAAGTTCAAGAAGCTTCTCTAGGATGGACCTATTTAACTACACCATTTTCAATTGTAATTGAGAAATTTTCAAATTGAATTGAGAAATTTTCAATTGAAATTGAGAATTTTCAATTGAAATTGAGAAATATTCAATTGGAATTGAGAATTTTCAATTGAAATTGAGAAATTTTCAATTGAAATTGAGACTTTTCAATTGAAATTGAGAAATATTCAATTGAAATTGAGAATTTTCAGTTAAAATCGAGAAATTTTTAATTGAAATTGAGAAATTTTCAATTGAAATTGAGAATTTTTCAATTGAAAATGAGAATTTTTCAATTGAAATTGAGAAAATCCCAATTGGAAATGAGAAATATTCAATTGAAATTGAGAATTTTTAAATTTAAATTGAGATTTTTTCAATTGAAATTGAGAAAAGCCCAATTGGAAATGAGGTTGATTTTTTTCAATTGAAATTGAGAAAAGCCCAATTGGAAATGAGGTTGATTTTTTTAATTGAAATTGAGAAATTTTCAATTGAAATTGAGAATTTTAGAATTGAAATTGAGAAAACCTAAATTGAAAATGAGGTTGAAATTTCATTAGGGGGATTCCCAATTTAAATTGAAAATTTCTCAATTTAAATTGAAAATTTCTCAACTTCAATTGAAAATTTCTCAATTTCAATTGAAAATTTCTCATTTTCAATTGAAAATTTCTCATTTTCAATTGAAAATTTTTTAATTTTAATTTAAAATTTCAACCTCATTTTCAATTGTGCTTTTCTCAATTTCAATTGAAAAATTCTCAATTTAAATTTAAAAATTCTCAATTTCAATTGAAAATTTCTCAATTTTAATTGGGCTTTTCTCAAATTCAATTCAAAAATTCTCAATTTCAATTGAAAATTTCTCAGTTTCAACTGAATGTTTCTCATTTCCAATTAGGGTTTTCTCAATTTTAATTGAAAATTTCTCATTTTCAATTGAAAATTCTCAATTTCAATTGAAAATTTCTCAATTTCAATTGAATATTCTCAATTTCAATTGAATATTTCTCAATTTCAATTGAAAATGGTGTAGTATATTATAAGTTAGAAAATCTTCTAGCAAAGCATGTTTTTAAATCTTATCGAAATAAATCAAGAATCAACCGAAAAAAAACGAATTAATAGGCAGTCGACATAATTCTATTCAACGCCTTCAGAATACTTTTGTCTTATATGATATATTGAAAAATTTATTCGTGTCATAACAGCCGATATTTTGTAGAGAATATGCCAAAATTGGACATAGGGTATGAATTATTTGATATAAAACAGCGCTTGTCATTAATATGAAATTATCTTTAAACATCTGGGACTGACGTGATATAGTTTTCATAATTCCAATGTCGTGGTAGACAGACACCGTTTCCATGGCCTATATTTTCCAAGATCCGTTTTGAAAAACTAAGGAAACTATTATTAATTATAGTATTTTTATACCCATCACCAAAGAATGGGGGTATATTGAGACTGTCATTCATTTGTAATTTCCTTGATATTGGCTCAAAACCTTATGAAATTCTTAGCAATTGAGCGATGTCCATCTATCTGTATGTCCGTATGTCTGTCTGTTGAAAGCACGATAACGCCTAAACGGAAAGAGTTAGGTCAATGAAACTTGGCAAAGATATTCTCCTTTTCTAGAAAAATGTTGGCATTGAAATTGGGCAAGATTGGTTTACACATGACCATAGGTCCCGTATAACCTTGTCTATGCCAATCGCTTATTTGCTAATAAGTGACAAATTGTGACAGCAAATAATAAAATTTGGTATATAGAAGTTTTACATTAGCGCTAGGCAGGATATCAAATTTCATCGAAATCGGTTCACATTTAACCATGGCTTGAATATACTTACGGAAACAGCCAAAATTCCAACAAAAATACACACGAATGCCAATAAATGATAAACTCTCAGTATGAGACTATAGTCTCAGTATAAGACTATGGTCACAGTATAAGATTATAGTCTCAGTATAAAACTATAGTCTCAGTGAAAGACTATAGTCTCAGTATGAGACTATAGTCTCAGTACAAGACTATGGTCTCAGTATAAGACTATTGATACAGTATAAGATTACAGTATCAGTATATGACGATAGCTCGGTATAAGACTATAGTCTCAGTATAAGACTACAGCATCAGTATAAGACTATAGTACCAATATAAAACTATATTCTCAGTATAAGACTATAGTCTCAATATAAGCCTATATTCTCAGTATAAGACTATATTCTCAGTAAGACTATAGTCTCAGTATAAGACTATTGATACAGTATAAGACTACAGTATCGTTATAAGACGATAGTTCGGTATCAGACTATGGTCTCAGTATAAGACTATAGTCTCAGTGTAAGATTATAGTCTCAGTATAAGACTATTGATACAGTATAAGACTACAGTGTCATTATAAGACGATAGTTCGGTATAAGACTATATTCTCAGTATAGGACTATAGTCTCAGTGTAAGACTATAGTCTCAGTATAAGACTATAATCATAGTGTAAGACTACAGTACCAGTATAAGACTATAGTCGTAGTATAAAACTATATTCTCAGTATAAGACTATAGTCTCAGTATAAAACTACAGTCCCAGTATAAGACTATAGTCTCGGTATAAGACTACAACATCATCATATGACAATAGTTTCAATATAAAACTATATTTTCAGTACAAGACTACAGTCTCAATATAAGACTATATTTTCAGTATAAGACCACAGAGTTAGTATAAGACTCCAGTCTGAGCATAAGACTATAGTCTTTGTATAAGACTACAGTATCAGTTTAAGACTATAGTCTCAGTATAAGATGATAGTTTCCTTATAAGACTATAGCCTGAATATAAGACCATATTCTCAGTATAAGACTATAGTCTCAGTATAAGACTATAGTCGCAGTATAAGACTATAGTCGCAGTATAAGATTGCAGTCTCAGTATAAGACTGAGTAAAGGACTAAAGTATCAGTTTAACACTACTGTATCAGTATAAGACTATAGTCTTAGTATAAGACTATATAAGATTATATTCTCAGTATAAGATTATAGTCTTAGTATAAGACTATAGTCTCAGTATAAGACTATAGTCCCAGTATAAAACTATAGTCAGCATAAACATAAAACTATAGTCTCAATATAAGACTATATTTTCAGTATAAGACTATAGTCTCAATGTAAGACTATATTTTTAATAAAAGACTATAGCATTAACATAAGTCTCATTATAATACTAAAGTCTTAGTATAAGACTAAAGTCTTAGTATAAGACTAAAGTCTTAGTATAAGACTAAAGTCTTAGTATATGGCTATAGTATTAGCATAAGACTATATTCTCAGTATAAGACTATAGTCTATAGTGTCAGTGTAAGACTATTGTCTCAGTGTAAGACTGCAGTCTCATTATCAGGTATGTGATGGAAAACGATCGTTTTCAAATCGATCGATTTCAGATATATTTTTGAGATAATTTTCGGTTATTTTCCCAAAAAATTCAAACCAAATGAAAGGTAAAATATCAGTCAAAAGGATTAAAGCCAAAAATTTAATTTTTTTGGGGGAAATAACCGAAAATTAGCTAAAAAATATGTCTGAAATCGATCGATTTGAAAACGAAAAATGTCCATCACATACCTGTATATGACTATAGTCTCATCATAAGACTATAGTCTTAGCATAAGTCTCAGTATAAGACCAAAGTCTTAGTATAAGACTATATTCTCTGTATAACACTATAGTCTCAGTATAAGACTGCAGTCTAATTATGTAACTATAGTCTCAGCATAAGACTATAGTCTTACCATAAGACTACAGTATCAGTATAAGACTATAGTCTTAGTATAAGACAACAGTATCAATATAAAACTATATAACAGTATAAGACTATAGTCTCAATATACGACTTTAGTCTTAATATAAGACTAAATTCTTAGTACAAGACTATATTTTCAGTATGAGACTATAGTTTCAGTATAGGACTACTGTATAAGTATAAGACGATAGTCTCAGTTTAAGACTATAGTCTCAATATAAGACTATATTCTTAGTATAAGACTATAGTCTCAGCATAAGACTACAGTATAAGTATAAGAGGATAGTATAAGACTATATTCTCAGTATAAGATTATAGTCTCAGTATAAGATTATAGTCTCAGTATAAGACTATAGTCGTAGTATAAGATTACAGCATCAGTATAAGACTACAGTCTCAATATAAGACTATATTCTCAGTATAAGACTACATCATTAGTATAAAACTTTAATCTCAGTATGAGACTATAGTATCAGTTTGAGATTATAGTCTCAGTATAAGACTGTAGTCTCAGTATAAAACTATAGACTCATTATAAGACTTCAGTATCTGTATAAGACGAAAGTTTCAGTATAAGACTATAGTCTTAGTATAAGACTATTGTCTTAGTATAAGACAACAGTATCAGTATAAGACTATTGTCTTAGAATAAGACTATATTCTCAGTATAAGACTATAGTCTATAGTGTCAGTGTAAAAATATAGTCTCAGTGTAAGACTGCAGTCTCATTATATGACTATAGTCTCAGCATAAGACTATAGTCTTAGTATAAGACTACAGCATTAGTATAAGACTATAGTCTTAGTATAAGACTACAGTATCAATATAAAACTATATAACAGTATAAGACTATAGTCTCAATATATGACTATAGTCTTAATATAAGACTAAATTTTCAATATAAGACTATAGTTTCAGTATAAGACTACTGTATAAGTATAAGACTATAGTCTCAGTATAAGACTATAGTCTCAATATAAGACTATATTCTTAGTATAAGACTATAAGTATAAGATTCTCAGTATAAGATTATAGTCTCAGTATAAAACTATAGTCTCAGTATAAGACTATAGTCTTAGTATAAGATTACAACATCAGTATAAGACTACAGTCTCAATATACAACTATATTCTCAGTATAAGACTACATCATCAGTATAAAACTTTAGTCTCAGAATTAGACTATAGTATCAGTTTAAGATTATAGTTTCAGTTTAAGACTACAGTATCAGTAAAGGACTATAGTCTTAGAATAAGACTATATTCTCAGTATAAGACTTTAGTCTTGGTATAAGACTATATTCTTAGTATAAGACTATAGCCTCAGTAAAAGATTACAGTCACTGTATAAGGCTATAGTCTCAATATAAGACTACATTCTCAGTATAAGTTTATAGCCTCAATATAAGACTATAGTCTCGGTATAAGACTATAGTCTCAGTATAAGACTATGGCCTTTGTACAAGACGGTAGTCTCAATAAAAGACTATTATAGTCTCAGTATAAGACTATAGTCTCAGAGTAAGACTGTAGTCTCAAAATAAGACTATAGAATCAATATAAGACTATAGTCTCAGTATAAGACTTAGTATAAGACCTCCTTGTAGGGTTAATTATAACATTTTGATTCTCAGTTATTTCGACTTTTGTGAAAGACAATTAGCAAAAACAACAAAAACTAAAAGAACTCTGACCAAAAATTTTCAATGTTGCTTTTAAGCAACAAATGACATTAAAGGGTTAATCATAACATTTTGATTCTCAGTTATCTCTGCTGTTTTGAATATCACACTTTTGATCATAATCCCCCATTTATGACACTTGAAAAAATGTTACGCTCTCTCGCTTAATATGCTCTCGAAAAATTAATAAAAATATTAAACTTTTCAGCACAAAAACAATAAAAGAGAACAAAATGAAAAAGTATTCTTGAGCAGTCAGCCCGGAATTCTGTTAGACACAAAAAAAGTGAAATAAAACAAAAGCACCAGAAAAAAGAAAAAACGTTTTGCTGAATTTCAGTTGACATTTTGTGACTTGTCTGTGCGGTTCGTTGGTTCGTTTGGATGTGTCTCTCTTACACGTCCTCCGTTTCTATGGATATTTTTTTTTATGGTGTCGTAGTTCTTAGACGGTTTCACGTTTGTTGACGTTATTTTTGTTTTTCTTTTGGCGTCATAGTCAAAACGTAAAGTACGAAATTCGTAACAAGTTTTTGTGTGTTTGTTTTTTTATTTTTTGTTCGAAATGTTTGAAATTGTTTGTGATTTATGTGCAATTTAATGAAAATAACGATACAAAAAATATCTTAAGAGTTTTTGCTTTGGATATTCGTGTAACTAGTGTTTTTGATTGATCAGATATTAATGAAGGCATTGAACTTATTAAAGATTTAAATAATATTAAAAAAATATATACTTAAATTAAAGAAATATTTAAAATTATTTATAGTCGATCAATAATAATTTTTAAATTTTCTTGTGACCAAAATCTTATACTTAAGTACATATTAATTTAATGGAACTGTTAAACTATGGTGACCTAATTTCCCGTTTTTAAGTCTCTAATTTATGAATTTTTAGTGTACAATTTACTTTTGTTCATCTTATTATGATAATTACCAGATGAAAGAAAATATGGCAGATTCAAAATATTTCGATATCAATCCATTTTAATGTTTATTTTTCTGTAAACACAATGTAAGAATTATTGCAATTTTATTATTTTTGCAAATGTTCATATGCAAATAAATGTTTTCCACACCCTGTTTTTTATTCAAAACAATATTGGCATGATCTTTTCAACGACTCTGCGGAAATATTGAAAATAATATGATCTCCTATCAACTTTTGGAAAATCTTTCCCTCAGATAACGATTAATAGGTACATCTATTTTTTGTAATAAGTGGAAATTTTAACAAATTTTGGATTATCTTTTACATTAATAAATAAATGTAATAGACTAGGATTAAATGCAAATAATTCTTTTTTTTTAGTTTTTATACTAAACAATTTTTTATATAAAATTTTTATACTGCAAAAATTTTGTATCAAAAATTACTATATAAAAATATTTTATATTTAAAAATTGTCTATTAAAAATTTGAAAGAAAAAGTTTCATTTAAAAAAAGATTCTATCGAAAAATTTTGTGTAAAAAATTTTTATAGCAAAAAATTATATATTAAAAATTTTTGCATCGAAAAATATTCTATAAAAATTTTTATTGAAAAATTTTCTATACAAAATTTTTATGTCAAGAAATTTTATACAAAAAACTTTATATATAAAATTTTCTGTGCAAAAATTTGTATAACGACAAATTCTCTATATAAAATATTTTATATTGAAAAAATTTTTACAACTAAAAATTGTCTATTTAAATTTTTTTTTTTAAACGCACAACTTTCTAAAGAAAATTTCTATAGAAAAAATTTTATAACCAAAAATTTTTAAAACGAAAAATTTTCTATAGAAAAATTTTTATAATGAAAAATTTTCTAAAGAAAAATTTTTAAAACAAAAAATTTTCTGTAGAAATATTTTTAAAACGAAAAATTTTCTATCGAAAAATTTCTATGTTGAAAAATTTTCTATAGAAAGAAAAATTTTCTATAGTAAAATTTTTATAACGAAAACTTTTCTATAGAATTATTTTTATAACAAAAAATTTTTTATAGAAAAATTTTTAAATCGAAAAATTTTCCATAGAAAAGTTTTTATAATGAAAAATTTTCTATAGAAAAATTTTCCACAGAAAAATTTTTATATGGAAAAACTTTCTATAGAAAAACTTTTTTATCGAAAAATTTTCTATAGAAAATTTTTTTATCGAAAAATTTTCTATAGAAAAATTTTTGTAACGAAAAATTTTCTATATAAAAATTTTTGTAACGAAAAATTTTCTATAGCAAAATCTTTGTAACAAAAAATTTTTATAACAAAAAAGTTTCTATAGAAAAATTTTTATAACGAAAATTTTCTATAGAAGCATTTTTATAACGAAAAATTTTCTATAGAAAAATTTTTCATACAAAAATATTTATAACGAAAAATTTTCTATAAAAAATTTTTATAACGAAAAATTTGCTATAAAAAAATTTTTATAACGAAAAATTTTTTATAGAAAAATTTTCTATAAAAAAATTGTTATAACAAAAAATTTATATAGAAAAATTTTTATAATGAAAAATTTTCTATAAAAAAAATTTTTATAACGAAAAATTTTCTATAGAAAAATTTCTATAACGAAAAAATTTCTATAGAAAAATTTTTGTAACGAAACATTTTCTATAGAAAAATTTGTATAACTAAAAATTTTCTATGGAAAAATTTTTATAACGAAAAATTTTCTATAGAAAAATTTTTATAACGAAAAATTTTCTTTAGAAAAATTTTTATAACGAAAAACTTTCTAAACAAAAATTTCTGTAACGAAAAATTTTCTATAGAAAAATTTCAATAACTAAAAATTTTCTATAGAAAAATTTTTATAAAACTTTTTTATAGAAAAATTTTTATAACGAAAAATTTTTTTTAGAAAAGTTTTTTCTATAGAAAAATTTTCCATCGAAAAATTTTCATATGGATAAACTTATTATAGAAAAATTTTTTATCGAAAAATTTTCTATAGAAAAATTTTTTTATCGAAAAATTTTCTATAGAAAAATTTTTTTATCGAAAAATTTTCTATAGAAAAATTTTTTTTTCGAAAAATTTTCTATAGAAAAATTTTTTTATCGAAAAATTTTCTATAGAAAAATTTTTTTATCGAAAAATTTTCTATAGAAAAATGTTCTATAGAAAAATGTTTTTATCGAAAAATTTTCTATAAAAAATTTCTGTATCAAAAACTTTTCCAAAAAGAAATTTGTATCGAAAATCTCTCTATAGCAAAATTTTTATTTAAAAAATTTTTATATTAAAAATTTTTTATAGAAAAATTTGTATATTTAAAAATTTCTATAGAAACATTTTTATATCGAAAAATTTTCGATAGAAAAGTTTTTATATCGAAAAGTTTTCTATTGAAGAATATTTATATCGAAAAGTTTTCTATGGAAAAATTTTTATATCGAAAAATTTTACGTAGAGAAATTTTTGTATCGAAAAATTTTCCATAGAAAAATTTTTATATCGAAAAATTTTCTATAGAAAATTTTTATATAGAAAAAATTTCTATAGAGAAATTTTCTATAAAAAATTTTTGAATCAAAAATTTTTCCAAAAAATATTTGTATCAAAAAACTATAGAAAAAACTTTATTTTGAAATATTTTCAATATATCGAAAAATTTGTATAGTAAAATTTTTATATCGAAAAACTTTTATAGAAAAATTTTTATATCAAAAAATTATCGGTAGAAAAATTTATATATCGAAAAATTTTCTATAGAAAAAGTTTTATATCGAAAACTTTTTCAAAAAATTATTTTAAATCGAATAAATTTCTATAGTAACGAAAAAATTTTTTAAGAATTTCGAAAAATTTATAAAATAAATTTTTCTATAAAAAAATTTTCTATAAAAAATTCTAATATCGAAAAATTTTCTATTAAAAGTCTTATGGCGAAAAGTTAGTATTTTAAAAATTTTCTATAAAATATTTTTGCTTTAAATATTTTGTATCGAAAAAAGTTCTATATAAAAAATTTTCTTTTTAAAATATTGATATCTATAATTTTTTAATAACCAATTTTTGAACCGAAATAATTTTGTAGCTAAACATTTTTTAAGAATTTTTCAAAAATTTTTTTATTGAATAAATTTTCTATAAAAAAATTGTGTAAAAGAAATCTATTAAAAATTTTTAATATCATAAAATTTTCTAAACAAAAAATTCTATCAATAAAATTTCAAAAAATTTTCTATTAAATATTTTTATTTTAAAAATTTTGTATCGAAAATTTTCCATAAAAAAGTTCTATACCAAGAAATTTTCTATATGAAAAATTCATAAATCGAAAAGTTTTCTATAAAAAATATGTATATTGAACAATTTTTTTTATAAATAATTTTAATATTGAAAAATTTTTGTATACAAAATTTTTATATTAAAATAATTTTATTTAAAAACGTTTCTATTTAAAAATTTGTATTTCGAAAAATTTTCTGTAAAAAAAATTTGAAATTCAAAAAATATTTATATTTAAAAATTAAAGATTAATACGATTACTCGTTTATAATGTGTTAAATATTCAATAAAATAAATAATTAAAAAAATCATAATTTCAATAATCGTAAAAATGTATTAAGAATTTAATTACTCATTCCATTCGAATGCATTAAAACCTATCAAAAGAAATTTGCAAATACACAAAACTACAAAGAAAAAAATTTAAATCGAAATAAAACTACCATAATAAATGTTTATATCATTAATAAATTTAATAAAAAAAAATATTTTTAAATATTATTTCAACACCCAGAGAAATCACAAACTAATAAAAGCCAAAAAGAAAAAATACCCCAAATAAATCTTTAATGCGATCATAAAAATTTAAAAGAAAGAAAAAAAAAACTCACAGAACAAAAAACAATCAATAAAATTTATTTATTAAACAAAAATTAAAGGAATTTTGGCAATTAATAATAAAAAAAAAATAATAAAAAAAATATTGATGAATGAAATCAATGTGAATATCTTTATAACGAAATGAATGATTGATTTCCCTCAACTAAATAAAAAAAAATTCAGAAGCTCCTCATTATATTTGAACTTCACCTTAAATATCGAAATAAGTAAATAAATCGATAAAACATTTAAAGCAAATTGTGAGTATTACAAAATAATTATCATTAATATTCCAAACAATTTCTTCATGTCTACAAATTGTCTACTTTATTCAAATAAAACTTAATATTCAGAATTGTTGTACACAAATTATTCATTGATTGACTCATCGTTAAAGTTCTTGTAAATATTATTAATATTACAATCAAATTCTTAATTAATTCAATTATGCATTTAATTTAGTGACATCAGAATTTGAGCTAAAAGCTTAGTTTTAAGTTTTTAATTGTCAATTCTCATTTCATTAAATTAATTATTGACGCCACTGCTTGCGAGAGAATATTAGAAAATTTTTAAATCGAATTTAAACTGAACAAAATGTTTATTCAAACAAATTTCTTAGAAGTAGAATATTTTTTTAAACAAGTAAAAAAGAATTCTAGTCGGTCAATCCCTATCATATGATACCCTACATGACTTAGGTGCTGTGCTTAGTTGGTTAGTACGTCTATTACTACGCATAACAACATCAATTTCAGTTATTATTTATTTAAGTATAAAAATGTATATAGAAAATTTTTCAGTATAAAAATTTTGTCAATATAAAATTTTCTTTATAGAAAATTTTTAGATATAAAAAGGTTTTTATAGACAATTTTTAAATATACAAATTTTTCAGTAGAAAATTTTTTTTAGCAGAAAATGTTATTATAGAAAATTCTTTAATATCTATAGAAGATTTTGAGGTACTATTTTTTTTTTTTTTTTTTTTTTTTATAGAAAATTTGAGGTACAATAATTTTTCTGTAGAAAGTTTCTTTTAAAAATTTTTCGCTATAAACCTTTTCTATAAAGATTTTTTGGGTATAAACATTTTTCTATAGAACATTTTTCTTTGTAAAAACTTTTCTATAGAAAATATTTCCTTTATAAAAAATGTTTCTATTGAAAATACTTCTATACTAAATTTTTCGGTATAAAAAATTTTTTATTGAAAATTTTTCTATAGGAAATCTTTCTTTATAAAAATTTTTCCATAGACAATTTTTCTTTATACAAATTTTTCTGTAGAAAATTTTTCTCAAAATGTTTCTATAGAAAATTTTTCGATATAAAAATGTTTGTATAGAAAATTTTTCGATATAAAAATTTTTCTATAGAAAATTTTTTGACATAAAAATGTTTCTATAGAAAATTCTTCGATATAAAAATTTTTCTATAGAAAATTTTTTGATATAAAAGATTTTCTATATATAATTTTTTAATATAAAAATTGTTCTATAGAAAAATTTTCGATATAAAAATTTTTCTATAGAAAAATTTTCGATATAAAAAGTTTTCTAAAAATTCTTCGATATAAAAATTTTTCTATAGAAAATTTTTCTATATAAAAATGTTTCTATAGAAATTTTTTTCTATATACAAATTTGTCTATAAATAAATTTTCGATATAAAAATTTTTCTATAGAAAAATTTTCGATATAAAAATTTTTCTATAGAAAAATTTTGGATATAAATATTTTTCTATAGAAAAATTTTCGATATAAAAATTTTTCTATAGAAAAATTTTCGATATAAAAATTTTTCTATAGAAAAATTTTCGATATAAATATTTTTCTATAGAAAAATTTTCGATATAAAAATTTTTCTATAGAAAAATTTTCGATATAAAAATTTTTCTATAAAAAAATTTTCGATATAAAAATTTTTCTAAAGAAAAATTTTCGATATAAAAATTTTTCTATAGAAAAATTTTCGATATAAATATTTTTCTATAGAAAAATTTTCGATATAAAAATTTTTCTATAGAAAAATTTTCGATATAAAAATTTTTCTATAGAAAAATTTTCGATATAAAAATTTTTCTATAGAAAAATATTGGATATAAAAATTTTTCTATAGAAAAATTTTCGATATAAAAATTTTTCTATAGTAAAATTTTCGATATAAAAATTTTTCTATAGAAAAATTTTCGATGTAAAAATTTTTCTATAGAAACATTTTCAATAGAAAAATTTTCGATATAAAAATTTTTCTATCGAAAATTTTTCTATAGAAAAATTTTTGATATAAAAATTTTTTTATAGAAAAATTTTCGATATAAAAATTTTTCTATAGAAAAATTTTCGATATAAAAATTTTTCTATAGAAAATTTTTCGATATAAAAATTTTTCTATAGAAAATTTTTTGATATAAAAATTTTTCTATAGAAAATTTTTCGATATAAAAATTTTTCTATAGAAAAATTTTCGATATAAAAATTTTTCTATAGAAAAATTTTCGATATAAAAATTTTCCTATAGAAAAATTTTCGATATAAAAATTTTTCTATAGAAAAATTTTCGATATAAAAATTTTTCTATAGAAAAATTTTCGATATAAAAATTTTTCTATAGAAAAATTTTCGATATAAAAATTTTGTGTAGAAAAATTATCGATATAAAAATTTTTCTATAGAAAAATTTTCGATATACAAATTTTTCTATAGAAAAATTTTCGATATACAAATTTTTCTATAGAAAAATTTTCGATTTAAAAATTTTTCTATAGAAAAATTTTTGATATAAAAATTTTTCTATAGAAAAATTATCGTTATAAAAATTTTTCTATAGAAAAATTTTCGTTATAAAAATTTTTCTATAGAAAAATTTTCGATATAAAAATTTTTCTATAGAAAAATTTTTGATATAAAAATTTTTCTATAGAAAAATTTTTGATATAAAATTTTTTTATAGAAAAATTTTCGATATAAAAATTTTTCTATAGAAAAATTTTCGATATAAAAATTTTTCTATAGAAAAATTTTCGATATAAAAATTTTCCTATAGAAAAATTTTCGATATAAAAATTTTTCTATAGAAAAATTTTCGATATAAAAATTTTTCTATAGAAAAATTTTCGATATAAAAATTTTGTGTAGAAAAATTATCGATATAAAAATTTTTCTATAGAAAAATTTTCGATATACAAATTTTTCTATAGAAAAATTTTCGATATACAAATTTTTCTATAGAAAAATTTTCGATATACAAATTTTTCTATAGAAAAATTTTCGATTTAAAAATTTTTCTATAGAAAAATTTTCGATATAAAAATTTTTCTATAGAAAAATTTTCGTTATAAAAATTTTTCTATAGAAAAATTTTCGTTATAAAAATTTTTCTATAGAAAAATTTTCGATATAAAAATTTTTCTATAGAAAAATTTTTGATATAAAAATTTTTCTATAGAAAAATTTTTGATATAAAATTTTTTTATAGAAAAATTTTCGATATAAAAATTTTTCTATAGAAAAATTTTCGATATAAAAATTTTTCTATAGAAAAATTTTCGATATAAAAATTTTTCTATAGAAAAATTTTCGATATACAAATTTTTCTATAGAAAAATTTTCGATATACAAATTTTTCTATAGAAAAATTTTCGATATAAAAATTTTTCTATAGAAAAATTTTCGATATACAAATTTTTCTATAGAAAAATTTTCGATATAAAAATTTTTCTATAGAAAAATTTTCGATATAAAAATTTTCTGTAGAAAATTTTTTGATATAAAAATTTTTCTATAGAAAAATTTTCGATATAAAAATTTTTCTATAGAAAAATTTTCGATATACAAATTTTTCTATAGAAAAATTTTCGATATACAAATTTTTCTATAGAAAAATTTTCGATATAAAAATTTTTCTATAGAAAAATTTTCGATATAAAAATTTTTCTATAGAAAAATTTTCGATATAAAAATTTTCTGTAGAAAATTTTTTGATATAAAAATTTTTCTATAGAAAAATTTTCGATATAAAAATTTTTCTATAGAAAAATTTTCGATATAAAAATTTTTCTATACAAAATTTTTCGATATAAAAATTTTTCTATAGAAAATTTTTCGATATAAAAATTTTTCTAAAGAAAATTGTTGATATAAAAATTTTTCTATAGAAAATTTTTCGATATAAAAATTTTTCTATAGAAAATTTTTCGATATAAAAATTTTTCTATAGAAAATTTTTCGATATAAAAATTTTTCTATAGAAAAATTTTCGATATAAAAATTTTCTGTAGAAAATTTTTTGATATAAAAATTTTTTGATATAAAAAATTTTCGATATAAAAATTTTTCTATAGAAAAATTTTCGATATAAAAATTTTTCTATAGAAAAATTTTCGATATAAAAACTTTTCTATAGAAAAGTTTTCGATAGGAAAATTTTTCTATAGAAAAATTTTCGATATAAAAATTTTTCTATAGAAAAATTTTCGACATAAAAATTTTTCTATAGAAAAATTTTTCTATAGAAAAATTTTTCTATAGAAAAATTTTCGATATAAAAATTTTTCTATGGAAAAATTTTCGATATAAAAATTTTTCTATAGAAAATTTTTCGTTATAAAAATTTTTTATAGAAAATTTTTTTGTTATAAAAATTTGTCCATAGAAGATTTTTTGTTATAAAAATTTGTCTATAAAAAATTTTTTGTTACAATTTTTTTTTTATAGAAAATTTTTTGGTATAAAATTTTTTGTGTTGAAAATGTTTCTTTATAAAAATTTTTCTATAGAAAATTTTCCATTATAAAAATTTTTCTATACATTTTTTTACGTTATAATATTTTTCTCATAGATAATGTTTTAATATAAAAATTTTTGTAAAGATATTTTTTCGTTGTAAAATCTTTTCTGTAAAAAATTGTTTTTCTATAGAAAATTTTTGATATAAATAATTTTTTTTTTTTTGAAAAATGTTTCGATATAAAAATTTTTCTATAGTAAATTTTTCGGTAAATATTTTGTTCTATAGGAATTTTTTTTTTTTTTTTTTTGATAAAATGTTTCTATAAAAAAAATTTTGAAACAAAATGTTTAGAAATAAAAATATAGAGAGTTTTCTGTTATAAAATCTTTTTCTGTAGAAAATTTTCCAAATAAAAATTTGTCTATTAACAGTTTTTCGGTATAAAAATATTTTTCTAAAAAAAACTTTTCGAGATAAAAATTTTTTAATAAAAATATTTTTCGATATAAAAATTTTTCTATAGAAAATTTTGGTATAAAAATTTGGTAGGCTAGACCTTTTTCTACAAAAAATGTCCAACTCTTAATCGTCCATTGACACATTAAATAGACTTGTCATACCTGTAATTTTATTAAGTCCACAACTTAAAGCTTTTTGAGCAAAGTAACAGATTTTACTGACAAAATACTTGTATGACAGTTATTAAAATTGAAACATCATAAAATTGTTATTTAAATTTTAATAATTTGCAAAATGTTTCATAAATTTTTCTTTAATTTAAAGTTAAAGATGCATTTGTTAGATTAAACGAATACCCATAGTAATTTAATTTATGTTTACAATATTTCTCTTAAGTTTTAATATATAATTTGTAAAATAACTTTCAAATATCTTGCCAGTATCATTGTTTAAGTCACGTTTAAACAATTTATAAGTGAAATCAATCATTTATCAATTTCGTTTCAATTTATAAATATTCATTCTATTACAGAGTCCACGGGGGAAACACCTTCGTTATATTTTACTGATTCAATTTACAGTTTGAGGGATTTTATGAATTTATTTAATGGATATTTTAAATTTTTAAATAAATTATAATAACACTCGTTGTGCCTTTAAAGCCTAGAATATTAATAAATTTAAAGTAATTTTGTCATGCTCCATTAAATCTTCTTAAAGGTTTTAAGAATTCGACTAAAAACTGTAAATATTTTCACGCTTGAATGTTTGTGAGTAAAAATTTTATACTTTTAGAACAACGTTGGCCAAATGGAGAGCATAATATTTTTATTAATTTTTGAATTGAATCGTTTATTACTTTATTTGCATATATACTTAATTCCTCACTAATGTGTGCTTTAAACGTTTTCGAAAGCAAATGGGTCCATAAATTATTAAACAACATACAAACAGTTTTAGTTTTTTATATTTATAGATTATCGAAAAACTATCAAACAATCGTCAAATAATCATCAAACAGTCGTCAGTCAATCGTGTAACAACTATCGAACATCCATCAAAAATCATTGAACAGTGGTCAGTCAATTATAAAACAACCATCTATCAATCTTTAAAAAATCATCAAACTACTGTCATAGAATCTCTAGTTAATCGTGAAACAATTATCAAACAATCATTAAAAATCTTCATCAACAGTCATCAGTCAATCAATCATCAAACAACTGTCAAACAATCGTCAAACAACCATCAAATAATCATGAAAAATCTTCAAACAATCTTCAGTCAAACTATTATCAAACACCAATCATATTATCAATATTCGTGCATCCGTTTTACTATCTTAGATAAATCTAAAAAAGAGGTCGTAAAAGTGGACATGGTCAATTTTTACTTAATGTAGAATCCTAACTTGGACTAAAAAAAAAAACATTTAGAAAGAAAAAATGTCTGCATTGGTCCAGCCGTTTTAAAGATATACAATTTTAAAGATGGGAATTTTATCCCCATCACAGGTCCTTGTTGGTCCATTTTCAAAAAATTCAAAAAGCGAAAATCTATTCTATGGTATGAAAATATATACATTAAAAACTTAAATTTATTGGGTTAAATCGTTTTCATCTTATCATCCATATTTGTCATTTTTAATATTTGACTTATATGGGAGGGGTCACGCCCATTTGATATTTCCACAAAAAACGTAGCCTATTTTACTCACCGGTAACTCCTTATAAACTGTAAAAATTAAAGAAAAATCGGTCGGCTCGGTCATCCATATTTGGCATTTCAAATATTTAACTTATATGGGAGGGGTCACGCCCACTTGAGATTTCAAAAAAACCTAACCTACTTTACCCACCGGTTACACCTTAATATACTGTCAAAATTTCAGAAAAATCGTTCTGCTCTGTCATTCATATTTGACATTTCAAATATTTAACTTATATGGGAGGGGTCACGCCCACTTGAGATTTCAGAAAAAAGCCCAGCCTATTTTAGCCACCGGTCACACCTTACCACACTGTCTAAATTTCAGAAAAATCGGTCGGTTTGATCATTCCTATTTTAAATTTTTAATATCTGATTTATATGGGAGGGGCCACGCCCACTTGAGATTTAAAAAAAATCTGGCCTATTTTATCCATCGGCCACAACTTCACATAATGTCAAAATTTCGGTCACCTATATTTGTCACTTTTAATATATGAGTTATATGGTCACACCCACTTGAGATTTCAAAAAAAACCTAGAATATCTTAACCATCGGTCACACCTTACCACACTGTCCAAAATTTCAGAAAAATCGGTGCGCTAGTTTCGGAGATCCTTCCCAACAAACAACATAGAAACAGACTCGAACATTTTTTTTTAAAGATCTAGAAGGTATGTGAAAAAAACTAATATTTATTTAGAAATTGTTCTCTGTAGTTTCCTTTGGTACCTCAAGTCATAAAAAGTACCAAATATAAGTACAATTGCACCATAATAATTTCCACCTCTGTTCTAAAAATTCTGTATTTAAAAATATTTTATTTGTTATTTTCTCAACAGCAAAATGTCAAAGACAATTTTGCGTTAACAAACCGTGTGAGCAAAACAAACACTAAAGAAAAATTCAAAAAGAATATTTGCAAAAATAAAGTGTCACAAACACTTGAAAAGTATTAAATACTTATTCTTTTCCAAGCACACAGTGGCTTAGAAATGTTCTTGAGGAAAAGCAATCAAAATTTGTTGGTTAAACAAAAGTACAAGATTAGGAATAATAAAAAAAAAATGTTTCTACCGAAAAAACTTCTTCTCCTAGAAACAGATTATATTACACAAAAACCCTAACAACTGACCCATTGTGCAATGTCTCTTGTGAACTACGTTAAAAAGTTGATGCAGAAGCTTTTCTTTTCAAGTCTTAGATAATATTTTGTTTATGCGAAAAAGCAAGAAAATGAACAATTCTTTAAAAGTTTTAACACATTATAAATAAACCTAAGTAAGACTAATGACTAAGACTATTTAGTAAGTACTTACGTATTTTAAAGTATATTAACAATATAAATAAAAACAAATGTTTTGTAATAAAATGTGAATACAATTATTATTATTTATGCAAATCGTTAGGTTTATGTCATTAATTAAGAACCAATTTCAAAACGAAATTTCTATAGAAAATTCGATTTAAAAATTTTTCTATAGAAACACTTTTTTAACACAAAATTTTCACAAAAAATTTTTTTAACAAAAAATTTTTTTAACAAAAAATTTTTTTAACGAAAAATTTTCTATAGAAAAATTTTTTTAACGAAAATTTTCTATAGAAAAATTTTTTTAACGAAACATTTTCTGTAGAAAAATTTTTTTAACGAAAAATTTTCTATAGAAAAATTTTTTTAACGAAAAATTTTCTATAGAAAAGTTTTTTTTAACGAAAAATTTTCTATTGAAAAATTTTTTTAACGAAAAGTTTTCCATAAAAAAATTTTTTTAACGAAAAATTTTCCATAAAAAAATTTTTTTAACGAAAAATTTTCTATAGAAAAATTTTTTTAACTAAAAATTTTTATAGAAAAATTTTTTTAACGAAAAATTTTCAATAAAAAAATGTTTTTAACGAAAAATTTTCTATAGAAAAGTTTTTTTAACGAAAAATTTTCTATAGAAAAGTTTTTTTAACGAAAAATTTTCTATAGAAAAGTTTTTTTAACGAAAAATTTTTTATAGAAAAATTTTTTTAACGAAAAATTTTCTATAGAAAATCTTTTTTAACGAAAAATTTTCTATAGAAAAGTTTTTTTTAACGAAAAATTTTCTATAGAAAAATTTTTTTAACGAAAAATTTTCTATACAAAAATTTTTTTAACGAAAAATTTTCTATAGAAAAATTTTTTTAACGAAAAATTTTCAATAAAAAAATTTTTTTAACGAAAAATTTTCTATAGAAAAATTTTTTTAACGAAAAATTTTCAATAAAATTTTTTTTTTAACGAAAAATTTTCAATAAAAAAAAAATTTTTAACGAAAAATTTTCTATAGAAAAATTTTTTAACGAAAAATTTTCTATAGAAAAATTTTTTAACGAAAAATTTTCTATAGAAAAATTTTTTAACGAAAAATTTTCTATAGAAAAATTTTTTAACGAAAAATTTTTTAACGAAAAATTTTCTATAAAAAAATTTTTTTAACGAAAAATTTTCTATAGAAAAATTTTTATAACGAAAAATTTTCTATACAAAAATTTTTTTAACGAAAAATTTTCTATAGAAAAATTTTTTTAACGAAAAATTTTCTATAGAAAAATTTTTTTAACGAAAAATTTTCAATAAAGAAATTTTTTTAACGAAAAATTTTCTATAGAAAAATTTTTTTAACGAAAAATTTTCAATAAAAAAATTTTTTTAACGAAAAATTTTCTATAGAAAAATTTTTTAACGAAAAATTTTCTATAGAAAAATTTTTTTAACGAAAAGTTTTCTATTTTAACGAAAAATTTGTATCTTAAAATTTTTTTCTTTATAAAACTTTTTCTATAGAAATTTTTTTATGAAATTTTTTGTATATACAAATTTTCTTTATGAATTTTTTCTATAGAAAAATTGTTTTTTCTGAAATTTTTTCTATAAAAAATATTTGTTTCTGAAATTTTTTCTATAGAAAAAATTTTTTTTCTGTAAAATATATTTTTCTGAAATTTTTTCTATAGAAAAAATTTTTTTCTGAATTTTTTTCTATAGAAAAAAATTTTTTCTGAAATTTTTTCTATAGAAAAATTTTTTTTCTGAAATTTTTTCTATAGAAAAAATTTTTTTCTGAAATTTTTTCTATAGAAAAAATTTTTTTCTGAAATTTCTTGTTTGTGAAATTTTTTTTTTTGAATTTTTATGAAAATTTTTCTATAGAAAAAATTTTTTTATGAAAGTTTTTCTTAAGAAAAAATTTTTTTATGAAATGTTTTCTATAGAAAAAATGAATGAAATTTTTTCTAAAAAAAAATTTTTTCTGAAATTTTTTCTATAGAAAAATGTTCTGTATGAAATTTTTTCTATGGAAAAATGTTCTGTATGAAATTTTTTTTAGAGAAAAATGTTCTTTATGAAATTTTTTCTATAAAAACATTTTTTTAATAAAATTTTTTCTATAGAAAATTTTTTTTATGAAATTTTTTCTATAGAAAAATTTCAAATGAATTCTTTTCTATAGAAACATTTTTTTTATGAATTTTTTTATACAAATTTTCTTTATTAAATTTTTTCTATAGAAAAATTTTCCTTATGAAATTTTTTCTATAGAAAAATTTTCCTTATGAAATTTTTTCTATAGAAAAATTTTCCTTATGAAATTTTTTCTATAGAAAAATTTTCTTTATGAAATTTTTTTATAGAAAAATTTTCTTTATGAAATTTTTTTTATAGAAAAAAATTTTTTATATAATTTTTTCCATAGAAAATTTTTTTTTTATGAAATTTTTTTTAGAAATTTTTTCTATATAAAAATTTTATTTATTAACTTTTTTCCATTGAAAATTTTTCTTTATAAATTTTTCTATAGAAAAAATTTTTTTATGAAATTTTTTCTATAGAAAAATTTTTTATGAAATTTTTTCTATAGAAAATTTTCTTTATAAAATTTTTTCTACAGAAAAATTTTTTCAGGGAAAATTTTTCTATAGAAAATTTTTCAAAACAAAAAATTTTTTTTAGAGAAAAAATTTTATAACGATAAAT
>OW121740.1:136950254-137180254 GCA_933228675.1 Stomorhina lunata | reverse complement strand
AAATACTTGTTAACATTTCGTAACAACACAATATAATCTCTTTCAAGGAAAAAATTTCTTTGAAAATGGTCCAATCAAAAGCTGCAAACAAAGATTCCTTAAATCTTTTAAGGTTTTTTTTTTATTATAAACAACTTTTTTTTTGTTGGTCCTTTTAAATACTTTTAAAAAAGTTTATAAAACTTTCATGTGTATTTTATTGTGAAAATGTATGCAATGGTCGTAAAGTGTACAATGTACATGTGAGTGTTTGAAAATAAATATGTAAGTATGTGGCTTGTGAAAATGTAGGTGTCTAACAGTAAGTATTTTTTTTTTGTTTGTGTGTTTGTTTATTTGTCTGCATGTGTTTCATTTTTCTAATTCAAATTTTATGCATATTTCATGAATACCAAATGTAATGTTTCTATTTCGTAGTGGTAGTTTTCATTTTTATAGCATTTCAATTCACTTCAGTTCAACTGAAAAACCTCAATGGTATTTTTCTGTGTCGTTTTACGAGTATGACTTTTTCTCATTCTTTTTTCTTTCTAACTTTTGCTTACTGCTGTTATTATGTAAGTGTGTGTGTAAATATTAGGATGTCACCCAAATAAAAGAATACATTGTAGAGATAAAAAATTAGCTCAAAATTTATTTTAAAGAAATCTCGAATTCCTCGATGATCAAAAAGAAATAAGTAAGAGCATTCTTCTAAAAAATTAAGGCTGTTTTCGTAAGTGTTTTGTATGGGAGCTATGGTTAGATATGAACCGATTTCGATGAAATTTCATATGCAGCCTAGCGCTTAAGTAAAACTTTTCTATGCCAAATTTTATCATCAAAGCTGCTATTTGTCATGTATTACCCTAGACGAGGTTATATTGGAGCTGAGGTCAAATGTAAACCGATTTTACCTAATTTCAATACCAAAATTTTCCCAGCAATGAAGAGTATCTTTTCTAAGTTTCAGTTAAACAGCTCATTTCGTTTAAGCGTTGTCAGGATCTTAACAGACAGCCAGACAGCGAGACAGACAGACGGACGTCGCTCAATCGTCTTAGAATTTCATAAGGATTCAGTGGCCATAGCTGCCGTAGTTCATAGTTTAAAACTTTTAGCTGGCGTTTGTGGCATTCTAGTTGTTTTCGGGAGTGGTTTTTATATGAACGATATGGTCAAATATGGACCGATTCCTATAAAATTTGATATACTGACCAATATTTGTACAAAACTTCTCTGTTCTAAATTTAGTCGTTATACCTATTACAATTGTATTCAATTTATCAGCATTAAAGAGGTTCCCAGGCGGGGTTATATGGGAGCTTTAACCAAATGTGAACCGATTTGCTCATTTTCAATACACAATTTTTTCAAAATATCGTTAATACTAAAACAATGTCCCTATAGTTTTCACTTGATGAACAGACGGACACAAAAACCCTATTTTTTTGGTATTTTTAATGATAAAATTTAGTATGTGCGGAATTTGATCATCATATCTTTTATTATATGACATTAAGCGATTGGCCTTTGCAATTTCAGCACCAAAATTTTCCAAAAAACTAAAAATACTTTTATACTTATTTCAATGACCTACCTCCTTTCATTCAGGCCGACATAAGGACAGCCAAAAAGACGAACAAGCAGACGGATAGACAGACAAAAGGAGTTGGTTCATTTATCTTAGAACTTCATAAGGATTCAGAATATATATAAATTTTGGGTTTTAAACGAATATTAAGGAAATTACAAACAGAATGACAATATCAATATACCCCTCTCTTTTTGATGGTGGCTATTTTTTTTTTTTTTAATTTGATCAAAATCTGTTCATCATTTCAGATGCTTCACGATATACGACGCTTTGGCCTTACAGCTACATAATCATAAATAAACCAAGTTTCCTTTCAATGCTCACGTCTTCCTTATACCTAAAGGCATTTGAAACAGTTCTAGGGTCAACTTTCAAATCTTGTTGCTTATTTTCTAAAGTCCATGATGGACTTTAAATTAGGGGATATTGGATACCAAGCAACGGTTCTGATTGGTCTAAATTTGGTTAGCCCAGACTTATCTTGGTCTATTCCTCATTTCTACTGTGGACACTGACCTCCTCGTGGTAGCACCTGGTTAGCTACCTTAAAACCCTTTATAGTAGTGAGCTAACAAGTGCCGTGAGTTCTCCCATGAGAACTATAAAAATGGGTTAGGACGTCCCACTCCTGGAAAAAACAAATACTATGAAATAGCTAAAATTAGAATAAAAACGGAGGCCTTTATGTAAGAAGAAGACGTCAGGAATCTTTCAAAGCTTTGCCTTCAAAATTGTAGAAAAGCACAGAAGATCCAAGCGCATGGAACTCTAAAACATGCTTGGCCTTTGATCTTTTTTTTATAATAGTTGAAAATTAATAAGTATTAAAGGCATCTGAAATAGTTGGAGGATAATTTTTCCAATTTTGTTGCTATTTTTTTTTAAGTTTATTACGGGTTTATTTTTTTCGTAATTACTAAAAATTAATAAGTTTTAAAATAATACTTAGTATCTGACATTTCTCTAAAATCTAAAGTGAGATATCCAATACGTGATTAAATTTGTTAATTAAAATAACATCAAACTACAAGACGCTTAACCATATAAGCTGAAATATGAGAAAAGGACTATATAAATCTGATATATGAATCAAAAGTTATAGGCCTTTATTGATATGTTTCGAACAAACGAACTCTAAACCGCCATAAAATTATATGACCTAGAAGAATGCATATACAAAATTTCAATAAAATAGGAGATGGTGAGTTTCAAAATTAGTATTTTTCATTCAAAAAATTTTGATTTCACACTATGAGCAATCTCTTAAAAACAATATCTAAGGGTCACCCTTATTTATAATTTTATATGTATGACCAAACCAGGTGTCTTTAAACTGTCATAGAATACTTTTAGACATATGCATATATACAAACATATAGAAAAGAATAAAGAAATGTATGCTCGTTTAGTGTTCAGTAGTTTAAATATATTTATATTTACATATATTTCCTATAGAAATACCTGTTAACGTGACTAAAAAGTAAATTCATAGATATATGTATATATGTGTGTGTATTAGTTTATATCTCTCAGATGTATATGTAAAGTTTTATATTTCCACATTTGTATTGGTAGATGCTGCTTTTAAACACATACTTTGAATTATTTACATGTACCCACATACTTACATATATGTATGTATGTGTATCTACTTATAACTAAACTTTATTTTGTATAAAAATCTGCTCATGTCCTGACTGTTGATAATGATGCTGCCTGATATCGCCTTTGTTTAAATCTCTGACACAATTTTACTAACATACACATACGCATATATGTATGCACATACTTATGTATTTAAACAGCGACTCTGGTATCAAAGAAATTCAGTTAATGCGGTCACATGCCTAGACCAAATCGATTTTTGAGGTTTATTTTGACATTTATCGCCATTTGGGTACATTTTTGATATGTGTTTTGAAATTCTTTCTATTTAAATGTTAATATCCTTTTATTTGAAGTGGCTTAAAAACAATGTACAGCAATAGTGAAGGAGATTGTAGCACATTTTTAACTTCAAAATCTAGAACCAATTGAGACCACCAAAATCTGTAAGCTTATGATAACAGAAGAAAACTTTTGCTTGGTTTAGAATAATTAACTAATGTTTTTTTAGTTAATTTTTTAAGTTTTTGGCTAAGGGTGGATTTTACTACAATTTTCAAAAAACTTGTACCGATTCATAGGTGTTTATTTCGTCAACTATTTAAATATTGATTTTTCACTCTTAAGCTTAACTTATTTTTAGAATTGCGACCTGTACTTTGATTACAAGGTTTACATACATCGAAGTGTAAGAAATAGAAGAAGTGACCTTACAACGATGAAATTTTGCATACTTGTTTTACTTTTATAGATAAAAATAATTTTAAAGAAATTTCGAAATCCGTCGGCTCCTAGGGGTATATGTCTTGGGCCCATGTTTTTTCACCAACTTTTTTTTTTAAAGTTGAAATTCTCAACAGAATTTAATGTGTGTAAATTAATAAACAAATAGCTCTTCTAATTTTGGTTGAAATTAGACGACCCTTTAGGGCACCTGTCATAGATCCCCCTTTTTCAGCTATAATCCTTTTTTATATATAATCTGCAATTCTTAACAGAATTTGAAATTGGGCACACATCTGTTACTTGATCTGAAAAAGAGGTCAATTAGTTTAGGTTGAAATCAGTTGACACCTTGGGTGCCTGCCTTGGACCCTCATTTTTCACCATTTCTTTTTTCAATGTATAAGTCGCAATTCGGCATACATCTCTTGGTTGACCCAAAAAAGATCTCTTCCAATATTGGTTGAAATCTGTAGACTACTATGGGACTTACAGTTAAAAGTTACGCCTAAACGACTGCAACACTTTTTGTTTAATTTATGCCTAACAATTTATATGACTTTTTTCAGAAAATTTTTAACTTTATTATACAACCTTTCACGTGGTTATGGTGGGACCACCAATCAAAATCGGGCCAACTTAGTTTTTGTCCAAAGAAAAACGAAAACACTGAATTTTGTAGAGCTTGTTTGATTTCTTGATATCTCCCAAACTATATACCAGATAAAGTTATTTTCTTCTGCAGACTAAAACCAAGATTTTGTGTCTTAATTAAATCGATATCAAGATTAAAACTGTGAAAATACATTCGATGTGTTTGATGAAAAATTTCACTATTTTTCGTTTTAGAACATTAAGCACATTTCAAAACCTTCTATATAACACATAATATAACTTTTTCTTGAAAACAATTTTTGATTCTTAAAGTCTGGATCCTTCTCTAAAGATTTTTCACAAGCTGCGTTCAAAAAATGCCTTTTTTGCAGCAGATACCATAGTGAACCGTCCAGCCAGATGGACGAACTGACATCGTTAAATCTAATCAGAAAATGATTCTTATTCTATTGGTATACTCAAATGTGGATCTAAGGATAACGAATTGAGCGTTTCATGCAGCAGCACAAACTTATAATACCTTTTACGATATTTCAAATCTTTTAAGATATTGAATTTTATTCGAAACTATTTTATGCCGAAAATTTTTATATAGAAAAAAAAATTTATACGAAATTTGTTTCTATGGAAAAAATTTTATATCAAAGATGTTTTTTTTAAAAAAAAATTATATACCAAAAATTAACACAAAAAAAAAAATTGTATACCAAAACCTTTTCAATAGAAAAAAATGTCTGTAGGCAAATTTTGATATCAAAAATTTTTGTATAGAAAAATTTTAAAATCATATATTTTTGTTGTTGTTTCTCTGAATATGATGTCAAAGAAAAATAGTGTATAAAAACCATACACTATTTACACCCTTCACCACCATAGACGGAAAGGGTATTATAAGTTTGTGATGATGTATGTAACGCATAGAGATAATTATCTTAGACCCACCTTTTAGTAAACCAATAGGCTTAGAATCACTTTCTAAATAGATTAAGCGATGTCAGTACGTCCGTCCATCTGGACGGCTGGCTGGTTGGACCGCCGTATAAACCATGCAATCAAACTACAGGTCGCAATTCTAAAGATAACTTGAGGAAATTTAGCACAGATAATTTTTATAAATATATGTTCCACTTCCAAGTATTGATATTTTAGCCAAAAAATCAATATTTTTCATGAAATTTAAAACATTTACTCCTTATGTAAACTAAATTTTTTGTATTTAATTTCTATAGAAAATATAATACACCAAAAATTATTCTATAGAAAAAATTGCATACCAAAGTTTGTTTAATAAGAAAATTTTAACATCAAAAATGTTTGTACTGAAAAATTTTGATATCATACATTTTTGTTGTTGCTTCTATGATATCAAAGAAAAATTATGTATAAAAAATATACACTGTTTATACCTTTCACCACCATAGGTCGAAAGAGAAGATATATATATATATACATATATATATATATATATATATATATATATATATATATATATATATATATATATATATATATATATATATATATATATATATATATATATATATATATATATATATATATACATATATATATATATATTAGTATACCAATCCACTTAGAATCACTCCCTGAATTGTTTTAACGATGTCCGTCCGGCTGACTGGCCGGTTATCCATGTAAGCTTGTTATCATTCTATAGGTTGTAACTTTAAAGATTATTTGATGATAATTCGATGAGCACAGGCTCATATTTTGGTCCAAGGACAATCCTTTCCTTTTTGGATGAAATCGGATTACTATTGCGGGTACCTCCCATAGGGATGTCTTCCCGGAATATAGTTTTTGGTCCTTTACAGCCACAAATTTAGTTGTATATTAATAATATTCAGCACAAATATTTCTTATCAAAACCTCAATCAGTGTTAATATTTTTATAGAAATCGACCCATATTTGACCATATCTTCCATACAAGACACATTCTAGAAAAACGTTTATAACTCTAAAGACAAATGCATTTGATTACTTAAACTTTGCACAGATAAATATTTTGTAAATATAAACCAATAACCAAAATTTGGTAACAATCGGTACACAATTGACTCTAGCTCCCTTATCCGGCCCTTAGCCAGAAATGATATAAATCACGAAATTTTGCAAAAAATAGCACATAGTATATGTATGTCTCTAAAACTTGTTTAATTGTTGGTCCATATTTGACCTTAGTAGTAAAGGGTATGATATAGTCGGGTTTGACCGACAATAGCTTTTCTTACTTGTTTTATTATGTTTAAGGGACAAAATTTCAATACTCATTGCTTAAATAGGCTGATATCAACAAATTTTGTTTACCCTTTTCAAGTATTATTTGCACCATTTTCGACAAAATTACAGAAACGTATTATTTTTACTTCGGCTGATTTTTTAAAAAATCTAGATTTTACTTTTTAGCAGGGCGATGATGAAGAAGTCAGTAAGTCTTAAGTTTTATGTACAAATACAGAAGTACGATCGTATTTGTACATAAAACTTAAGACTTACTGACTTCTTCATCATCGCCCTGAGTATTGAAATTTTGTCCCTTAAACATAATAAAACAAGTAAGAATAGCTATAGTCGGTCAAACCCGACTATATCATACCCTTTACTACTAAGGTCAAATATAACTTATTTTATATCGTATATTTTCCATAAGCATCAGTAAAAGATATAAATATTAATTATTTTTAGTTCCCTTTATCTTCTCAGCCTTTTTACTCTTTTTCATCACTATTCTTATAATTTAATTTTATAAATACACACATCTCGTATACAAAGTTCTTTGGGTTTGACCAAGGATTTTAAAAGTTCACAAAGATGTGACTTTTATATTTAAGTACCAAGATTACATGTTGTTGTTGCTGGTTTTATATGTATATGTATTATTTACACAAAATATAGAGTGTAAATGTTACATATGTATTTGAGGTATTATATACTAGATCAACAAGAATACATACTTTCCAAATAAATACTATATGTAAACACTTTTAAATTTTAAAGCTTTCATTTGCCAGCAATATCAAAAGCCGTAAAAAGGGGGTCGGTCCATTTATTGTAATTGCAATGTTTTAAAAACCACATAATCGCTTTTGTGGCAAATATGAGAGTGCAGCACTCAGCAAAAAAAAAATCGAAACAAGATGTACATTATAAAATTTTAATATTGTATTTATTTATTCAAACTTTTTTTTTGCCCATTACCTACCAGAATCAATACTTTGGTTGGATATTGCAAATATTATAAAATGGGTTATTCGTTAAAACTGTGTTTGCTTAAATGTTGAATAAATACTTTTTACATTTTCAGATGATGATGGCAATACAGGCTGATATATTTGAAAATACATACTTTTGGTTTGGTTTTATTTAAGTTACCTGTAAAGAGAAGAACAATATTTTTATTTAATTTTGCAATAATATATAAATTATATTAAAAACTGTTTTTACGATCAACTAAAACAAGTAAGAAATTTTTATAGTTTTCAAGCCCGACTATTTGATACCCTTCAGCTTACCATACATATTTACAGGTTTTATTTAAATCCTAGAGACATCTCTACCGTTAATTTTAAAATCACAGGAACATGAATTTATCATCGCCCGACGTAAATGGCTAAAGCAGAAAAAATTTTACAGCGGTCATTATTATTGATATATAGATCTACTAAGAAGGGATTTTTGAATATAAGGCACCTAACGAGGTATACATACATAATTCCCACGACATTCCAATTGGAAATAGAGGAGCTTCTACCAGACAATGAGCTGCATCTGATTCTATTTTTAGACTCACTAAAAGGGATCAACATTTTAACTCTTTGTTTCTTATCTGTGAATATATGAAATAATTAATCTTAAAATTAAATTTATAGGAAAGTCTTTTTTTAAGGAACAATATTTAAAAAAAGTATTTGGCACTTTTTAATTTAGAGGGTAAAAAAAGGGAAAATCGGTAAAATTATATCTTCCGGTTTAAACGAAAACGGTAGAAACAGAAACGAAAATGGTCATAGATTAGCAGTAAAAATTAAAATAGACGTGTTCGATACTTTTTACGAATTCCGCCCCTTAGGAGATAAAACAGAACAGATAAAAAAGTATGAATATTATAATATCTCTGAAACTAAAAGCGATACAAACAAATTTGAAATTGGATTGAAGGGTATAAACTTGAAAATATTGGTATTGAAAATATTGTTTTTTTTTTGTTTTTGAACTTTGAAAATCTATTAAATGAAGTAATATAGAAGCCAGAAGCGTAATTTGTAGACGGGTCGATTGTCATTGAAGAAATATAAGACCCGTATTTGGCACTTTTTTCAATTTAAGGGGCAATAAAGGTAACTTTAATCTTCAAAACCGAAGGCGATAGCAACAACAACGAAATTGGCTTAGAACAGCAATAAAACATAAATAATTGAATACCTTTTGAAAATTCCTCCCCTGAGGAGGTAAAACAGGGTAGAAAAGTAAAAAAATAGTAATGCCATATATTCGAAACTAATATCGACAGAAATAAAATTTTAATTAGATTTGAATCGGCTAAAGAAATAAGACGACACATTTAAATCAATTTTTCGAAAATGGGGAAGAATAGTGGAACAAAATTTGGTACCTTTTCGACCCATGTATAACTTTTGAACCAATTATTAAAATAAAATTTATAGGAAAGTCTACTTTCAGGCACAAAATATAAAATATATATATATGGCATATTTAAATTTTGCCCTCATAAAAGGGGAAAAATCGGTAAAATTTATATCTTTGAAACCGAAAGCTATAGACACAAAAACGGAAATTGTCAAAGATTTGCAGTAGAATTTAAAAGAGACGTGTTTGGTACTTTTTACATATAATATTCATAATATCTCTGAAACTAACAGCGATACAAACAAATTTAAAATTATATTTGGATCTGCTACGGAAGACATAAACGGGAAAATATTGGTATTGAAAATAGTATTTTGAACTTTGCAAATCTATTAAACCGATAAATATAGAAGCCAGAAATACAATTTTTAAACGGGTCGATTGTCATTGAAGAAATATAAGACCCATGTTTGGTACTTTTTTCAATTTAGTGGGTAATAACAGTAAGATTAATCTTTAAAATCGCAAGCGATGGCAAAAAACTAAATTGGCCTTAGAGCAGTAGTAAAATGTAAAAAAGACGTATTGAGTGCCTTTTGAAAATTTCACCCCTTTAGGGGTAAAACTGGGTAGAAATGGAAAAAATGCTAATGCTAATATCGTAAGAAATAAGAAGACATATTTAAAGCACTTTTTCGAAAATAGGGAAAAATAGACAAAATTTCGTGCTGTTTGACCCATATATAACTTTTGAGCCAATTATTAAAGAAGCAAAGTGAATACCATATTCGATAAACATCAAAAAAATGTATGTGTTTTACATTTTTTTTATGTTTATCGAATATGGTATACATTTTGCTTTTGGTACTTTTCGACTAATGGGACAAAAAGGGCAGAAACAGGTCAAAATTTTAAGAATATGTTTTTTTAACTCTACATATTTTTACAACAAATAAAGCTAGAAATACGATTTGTAGATGGGCCGATTAACATTGAAGAAACAAAAGACATTTATTTGGTACTTTTTTACTTAAGTGGGTAAAAAAAGAAAAATCGTTTACAATTTATTTCCTAAACCAAACGATTTTGAAACAAAACTTAAATGATGTTGAGATCAGTAAAAAAAATAGTATAAGTATTCTTATTTTGGAATTTTGGCCGTCTAGAGGGAATAAACGGGTAAAACAGGGAAAATTTTGTAAAGTTATATATAAAATTGAAAAACGATAAGAACAATATTCAAATTGGTTGAAGAAATTCTATACAAATAAGAAGACACGTACATAGAACTTTTTCGAATATGGAACGAATATTGGGTAGAAAAGTTCAAAAACAAATGTTGGTACTTTTTTTGAACCAATTTATATAGAACAAAAAGGATTAAAAACGTATTTGATACTTTTTCACATTATAATTTTTGGTGGATTTTGAAACTTTCTAATTGTAACTTCGTCAATTCAAATTGTACCGAAGTAGCGGGTATATCAAATATTTTTCTTTAAAATTTTTCTATTCTTTTATAAAAATTTTTCTATAGAAAATTTTTTATACAAAATTTTTTTATTGAAAATTTTTCTGTAGAAAATTTTTTTATACAAAATTTTTCTATAGACTATTTTTTTATCAAACATTTTTTTATTAAAAATTTTTCTATAAAAAAGTTTTTTATCAAAAATTTTTCACAAAAATATTTCTATGGAAAATTTTTCTTTAAAAAAATATTTTCATCGAAATCTTTTCCATTGAAAAAAAAAAAAATTTGATAATCTCTTAGTCAAAAAAGTTTCTAAAGAATATTTTTTTATTAAAAATTTTCCATAGATTTTCTTTGGTAAAAAAATTTATTTTTGTTTTGTTTGTAAATAAGTATTAATGCGAGGTTTTCGATCTGTCTAAATTGGGGATTCTTCTACTGAAGAGATGGCCTAACCAACCATCGAAAAGCGTCGAGGAATTTTGGTTTCTTCGCAAACAATTTCTGGGTTTTATCAATAAATTGGTCTGTTACATTAACAAATAAATGTAATAGATTTGGGATCAAATGCGAATAGTCATTCTTTTTGAAAATTTTTTCATCAACAAGTTTTTTTGGAAAATTATTTAATTGAAAATTTTTATATTATTTATATTATATCTAAAACTTATCCATAGAAAAATATTTTTATCAAAAGATTTTCTATAGACAAAATTTTTTATCGAAATCTTTTATCTTATTTTATCTTTTATCTTATATATTTTTATCTTTTATTTTATCTATGTTTATCTTAAATTTTTCTATAGAAAAATATTTTGAAATTTTTTTTTGTAAAAAATTAGCTTTTTATCAAAAATTTTTCTACAGAAAATTCTTTTATCAAAAATTTTTCTATAGAAAAATTTTTTTATCAAAAATTTTTCTACAGAAATTTTTTTATTAAAAATTTTTCCACAGAAAAATATTTCTATCTAAAATATTCTATAAAAAAATTTTTCTATCGAAATCTTGTCTTTTATCTAAATTGTTTTTAAACAATTTTTCTATAGATATTTTTTTTATCAAAAGTTTTTCTATAGAAAATTTTTTAATCAAAATTTTTTCTATAGACAGATTTTTTTTACATTTTGTACAGAAAAATATTTTTGTCACAGATTTTCTTTAAAAAATATTTTTATCGAAAATATTACTATAAAAAAAAATTTATAGAAAAATTTTTTTATATGAAAATATCAAAAGTTTTTCTAAAAAAATATTTTATCGAAATTTTTTTATAGAAAAACATCAACAATTTTTCTATAGAAACATATTTCTATTGAAAATTTGCATTATTTTCGAAAAATTTTTCCAGAAAAAAGGTTTTAATCAAAAATTTTCTGTTAAGAAATGTTTTTATCAAAAATGCTTTTAACACTCAGTTTTACGATTTTCATTAGCGATCGTGACATTTGCGAAAATTACAAAACATCTTCGGCTTCTCGTGGTATGTGATGCCAACGCCTGCATACATGTATGTTAAGCTATGCTAACAAAATAAATTTGGTTGTGCAAACTCAGTTGGATATTATACTTTGTTGCTCTTTCAAAATTTATATTTTGTTGTTCTGAATTGAATTTTGATTTTGTTTATGATTTTTCTCCAACAAAGCGGCATCAATATGCTTCATTGACATCAAAAGATCAACTGCTTTTAAACATCTACAAAAATTAATTTGTAGAGGGTTACCAGAAAGTAAAATTCTATTTGGATTGCAATCAAGCCTTATGTATGATACAATAAAAATAATACGCATTGAACATTTTCTTTAACCAACATTTCTTTCTTCCCTTAAAGCCGCATGAACTTGCAAACATCAAGTAAAAAAGATAATTTGCTAGGATTTAATGCTACGGCTGCAAACTCATCTAAAACTGAATTAATTTTTCAATTTGCAGTGAATTCATTGACTTTTTACTCCATGTTCGATATCAAGAATAAAGTACATAAAAAGTTGGTAAAAGAAAGCGTATACAGAAATAAAGTTAAAGAAATAATAAACTGATGAAAAAGCAAAAAAATAAGAATTTTTAAATACTACTGTAACAGGGGGGGTACAAAAATATGTGGAAAAAATAAAAATTCAAAATTTTTTAAAGGTTATATAAATTGTTTATTTAACTTTCAAAAAAGGAAATCTATTCTCACATAACAGATTTCCTAAAAATATTTTTCTTAGATATTGTAACTAAATTGTTGCCTTCTCCTTTTAAAACTAAAATATCAAACATTTCTGCTAAGAAATCCTGAAAGTAAAGAAACTTAAGCAAAGTACTTATTCCATATATATTTTTTTGTGTGCAATACATGATGATGCTTAACACTGTGTATGTTTGTAAGTATGTTAGTTTTTATTTGTATTCATGTTGCATGTACTACATACTAAAGCAGCAAATTAAAATCCTTTAAACAGATTCATTTCACTTTGCGGTCGATAAATGCATTCAAACCATACCCACAATCACTGTTAACACAGATACTCACTGCCACACAGACACACACCTACAAACACTTATACTTAAACGCATACAAATATATTTTGTGATAGTAGTCAAAACACATTCACCAAGTGCAAAAAAAAGGAAAATAGAATGAAAATCGGAAAACTGTATGCGGGTGCTTGTTTTAAGAACAAGAAAAATCAACAACATCATCATTTCGTTTATTCGTTCGTTTGTTTTTTCATTCATTCATTCATACATTTATTTATTCATTCATTCATTCATTTAGTTCTTATATACCAAATACTCACATTTATACTCGTACATACAAACAGACGTATCCACTTTTATGTATTGTATTTGTGTTGATTATAACCATATAACAGAAATCTACAGTTTTATATGCCACCATATGTACCACAGATATAGACAACAATTTTTTAAATTTTTACCATATCCCGCCGAGTGAAAAAGATAAAAATTTTCACTGCACACAAAACAAAAAAACGAATGAAATCCAAATCGAAGCTCAGACAAAATTCTACATTCTGAGTTCTCTTACCATCCTAAGGACACCTATCCCTATGTATCAGTTGCTGTTATTTAATGCTATGTGACCCTTTGATGTTATGGTGTGTCTTTACTGAAGCTAAATTGTGACGATAAAACAACCAAACCAAACATTGAGACTGAGAAAACTTATGGCAGATAAGTAAAGAGCTCATAGTTTGTCATGGACAATCATATTATGCCCTACACAATAAAATTATATACATCTATTGGGGTATTTATATTATTTATATATATAGGGTGGCTGATAAATTTTGCAATAAGATTCTTATTTCTTATTGCAAAATTTATACGATTTTTTTCTAAAAATAATTTTATGAATCATTGTCTTTTCACGAAAAAATTAAAAAAAAAAACAAGTAAGAGTGTTATATTCGGCTGTGCCGAATCTTGTATACCCACTATCATTATTGTTGGTAATATATTTGGACTAAATTCGGTTGCAGTGGTATAGTTACTATAGTTCAACATTTAAAAGTATCTAAGTGGTTTCCCAAGTATTTACCTTGGACAAAATGCTGTTCCATAACCGAATATAGTTTTACATTAATAAGCTGTTAGGAGTTCCTAATGCATCTACCGTGTATAAAGTCTGGAGCTAACATTGATTGATAGCTATCTAATTTCGTAGATGCAATTTTAATATGTACCTCCAAATCTTTTTGATTGTAGATATAAAAAGGAGATGTTATATATGTAAGAACTATAGCCAAATGTTAACCGATTGTTACAAAATTTAATATACTGGCTGGCATTAATATAAAGTTTATTTGTGCAAAATTTAGTGGCCATAGCTGACATAGTTTATAATTTAATAGCTTTTAACTGGCGTTTGTGGCATTCTAGTGGTCACCGGGAGCGGTTTTTATATGAAAGCTATGGTCAAAAATGGACCGATTCCTATAAAATTTGGCATACTGACTGAAAGTTGCATAAAACTTCTCATAGCCATAGATTTTACAATTTTATTTAATTTATCAGCATAAATGTGATTTCCGAAGCAGGGTTATATGGGAGCTCTAACTAAATGTGAACCGATTTTACCCATTTTCAGCACACAATTTCTATAACATATCGAAAATACTTTTGCTAAATTTTGTCTTTGTAGTTAAGGAGCTATCGCTTTTCTCTGACGGAAAGACGGACATAAACCGTCTTTTCTTTTTGTATTTTTGTGTTTCCGTAAGTTTTTTATATGGGACCTATGATCAAATAGTAACTGATTGTAACAAAATTTTGCACAGTGGCTGGCATTCACATAAAACTTCTTTTTGTAAAATTTTGTTGCTGTAGCCCTTTTCGTTAAGGCGCTATCGCGCTTTTATCTGACGGACATTAACCCCGTTTTCTTTTTGTATTTTTGTGTTTCCATAAGTTTTTTATATGACCGATTTTGACAAAATTTTTCATACTGGTTGGCATTAACATATGACCGCCTCGTGCTAAATTTAGTGGTTATATCTGTTATAGTTTTAGATTTATTAGCATTTAAGTGTATTTTATGTGAAATTTTGGCTGTTTCCGTAAGTTTTTTGTATAGGAGCTATGACTAAATGTCAACCGATGTTGATGAAATTTTATCGGCTAGGGCTTATCCAAAACTTCTATATAACAAATTTTATCATCATAGCTGTTATGGTTTGTCATTTATTAGCAAATAAGCGATTAGCGTAGGTGAGGTTATACGGGAGCTATGGTCAAATGTTAAAAGATTTTGCCCAATTTCAATACCAAAATTTTCTCAAAGATGAAAAATATTTTTACTAAGTTTCAGTGAGCTAGCTCCTTTCGTTTAGGCGTTATATTGATTTTAACAGACAGATAGACAGACAGAATTTCATAAGGATTAAGAATATATATCGTTTTTGATTTTTGAGCCAATATTAAGGAAATTACAAACGGAATGACAATCTCAATATATTCTCCATTCTTTTTGATGGAGGGTATAAAAAATTGATGGTGATTTTAAAATTGACGGAGATATTCCATTTTTAAGCCTGCGACGCACAGCATCCCTGTGGCAGCGTGACGGTCTCATGAAGACATTTTTGGATTTCGTTGAATAGTGATTTGAAGAAAGCTTTCGCCTTATATAATTTATTATAACTCGTGACAAAAGACGAGTATGAGTTACATTAATATGACGTGCGTCACATGGTTAAAAATGGAATATCTCCGTCAATTTTAAAGTCTCCATCAATTTTTTATTTTTCGTGAAAAGACAAGGAATCATAAAATTATTATTAGAAAAAAATCGTGCTTATGAGTGAAAAAATGAAATAAAAAATTTTTTGATTTTTTTGGTCAAATTTTGAAAAAAAATTTTTGGACTTAATTTAGTTTTAAACACACACAAATTATCTAAAAGTCCTGTAAATTTGAGCAAAATTGATTAAAATGTCTCAGAGATATTAGATTTTAAAAATTAAGTTATCTCAAAATTTAGTGCCCTGTGGTTCCCCGAATTTTGAAAATTTTCAAAAATCCTTTAGTACAAAAATTACACATACCTAACACTAAACTTTTACCAAGTTTCAAAGAAATCGAAATACCTATTTGCAACTTTGTTTTTTTTAGAAATTTTGACCCTAATACATCGTTACATCCAAACTAGAGCACTTGACCAACTTGTTGCTAATTATACATGTAAGCGAAAGACTAAACGATGACTAGATGCACTATTTTCAAACATGACATGGACTTAAATGAAACCTGACTGGAATTTTAATAATAACTTTAGAAGCAAGCTTTATCTAGTATAACTTGCAGATCAATGAGCTAACAAGTGACCATATTTGACGAAGAATATTTCTAAGGCATTTGATATAGTGTAGCACGGAGCACTTCTATCAAAACTTATTACTTTGGTGTCGGTAATAACATCTCTCTGTTTATAACGAGCTTCCTCAGAGATCGCTCTATATGAGTTATTATAGATGGGTTCTCTTCAAACCGAGTTAGGGATTAATTCAGGCGTACCGCAAGGTTCTGTTCTTTCTCCTATTCTATTTATTATCTTAATAAATGACCTTCTACGTCAAACTTCCAATCCTAACTACTCTTTTGCAGATGATAGTAATATTTTCCATTCATATTGATTCAATCGTAGGCCAAGCCTTCTTGAGGTTGGTGCTATGAGACAAAACACATATTAATCATTAAACCGAGATTTAGAAACAATTTTAGGGTGGGGTCGTGCGAATATTTAGATCTTTTATGCTTACGCATAAACGCGCGGCAAACCATGTTTCTTCATCTGTATTAATGGGTGGAGTACATTTTGAGGAATCAGATGCTCTTGATGTTCTAGGCATGAGAATTCGATGTGATGTCCGTTCGACAAAATACATCTTTCAAGTGTCGAAAGAAGCATTCAAGTGCCTCGGTTTTCTAAAACGGTGCAAGAGATACTTCACTCCATCTGAACTCCTTACTATTTACACCACCTCATGTATGAGCCGGAGCTACAAAGTCTATTTTTAAGCTTCTCGACCGAGTGCAGGAAATGGCGAAAGTGCTCATCGGGACAATGGGGTATCCAACTCTATTGATTAACAGGAGCACAATCGCAATTTGAGCTGTGCCACACTGTTCTACTGTTAATACTTTGAAATGTGCTCTAATGAAATCAGAGAACTCGTTCACGAAACTCAGACTTTTTTACGCAAAACACGTCATTCTGTTAGAGCTCATTCCCTTATGGTCGATTGGCCAATAGACCGAACAACTCGCTACATTAAATTCGTTCTTTAGCCGTATAGTTCGTATGTGGAATTCACTCCCCGCAGAAGTTTTCCCTACCAGTTGCAATATAGATAAATTCAAAGCCAAAAACACTATTCCATCTATCCTGCCTCCCATAACCTATTTTTCTACTTTCAACACAATGCATTGCATAAGTAGGGGTCATCCCCTGAGTGCTGGTCCTAAATTAAAAAAAATGCTATATTAGATATGAAATTTTGTTAATATTTCATCCCAGCAAAACTTTGGTAATGGCAAGTACTCTGGTAACTGGTTACCTTGTAATGACTACAACATACCCTCCGAATAACTAATAAGTTATTACAGAAGTACTTATTTGTAATTAAGATGGTAATTTAAACTGAATGGCCCCGGTTCGAATCCCACCAAGACCAATAATTTTTTTTTATTAAAAGGGTCTTTTAAAAAAAAATTTGGAAAACTAACTGACGGTAATGAAAAAATACCATCATGAGTCAATTTTGATTATGTAGGGGATGTTGGATACCAAACACAGTTCTGATAGGTCTTATCTTGGTAAGCCCAACTTATCTGGGTCATCCTTCATCTCAACTGCTGACACTGACCTCCTCGTAATATCACCCAGGGAACTAGTTTAACACCCCTTAATGTAGTGAGCTAACATGTACCGAGAATTGTCCCATAAGATCGATAAAAATGGGTTAGGACGACGGGCTAGTAACCCTCTCTTGAAAAAAATAATTACTATGAAGAGGATAAAATTAGAATTAAAATGTTCCACCACCTAATGCTAGAAGAGGACGCCCGAAACTTCGATGGAAAGACCAAGTAGAGGAACATTTTTCAAAGCTTATAGGCCAAGCTAAATTGGAGAATATTCGCACAAGATGGAATTCCATGGAATTCCAAAATAGCTCGGACTTTGACCTTAACAGGTTGTAACTATAGGCCTTTTAAGTAAGTAAGAGTCAATGTTATATAACCAAAAAGGAAGATATAAACTATTTAAGTTTTAAAATAATTAAAAAAAAACTTCTTTATTTTTTTATTAAATGTATTAAACATTTACAAAAAATCGAATAGAAATATTTTTCTAAAAATTACAACAAAGCAAAAAAAGCAGGGAAAACAAAGTTATTGTCACATGATTTTGGATCTAAAAATAAAAATTGTATATATTAATTATAAGCTGCTAAGTTTTCAATATATGAAATAGTTCAGTGGAAGAGTCTCTGCCTAGCAGTCGTAGGGGTCTGGGTTCGAGCCCCCATGGGGTCATAAAAAAAATTTGTATTTCTTTTAAAAATATAATTTTTTTTATATAAAACAACAGAAAAAAATTGTTGTTGGTGTTTTCCAATTGCTTACCCAAGTCATTACTTTTCTGCAATTGGTAAGTACATGCCTCCAATGATATTACAATGTTAATGAAATGACTTAAACAGTGAATGTGTATGTAGTTCGTGTTCAATAGTTTAGCTGTTTAACTCATTACTTGGTAATGAAAAGTTTTGCTGGGATTGTTTGGTCACATTGACCCAAAGGGTTATATGAAGGCCACAAATCCAAGGGAACTAGAAGGGTTAAATATCCTCCACCCTCGATTACACATCTTAAAAAAATTTATTATTACGAACTTTAAAACATGAAAGCGGCACATTATAAAATTGTTTCATTGTCGTTTTCGTAAAATCTACGGATCAATCAATCTATAAAATTAAAATGTAACAGGTTGGCTACACAGTAAAAAGTTATTACGTTTTATTTTGGTATCAGAAAGATAACGCTACTATACAAAATGAAGCTATAACGTTACACTTTATCGGTTGTGGTCTCCTAGTTATATAAATGAGATCCTTTTCTTAGTAAGGATAATACTTTATGGTACAAAAATGTGCCAAATATTGGAACTAGTGTACATCAACACATTTCATGCATAAAACATTTGTTATACACATTTTGTGAAACGAATCGCCATGGAAAATCTGTAGTCCACAACTCGAATGTAGCTAATCTAATTTGAATTAGATGCATTTATTGGTACTCTTTTGACTCCTAGTTATTCCCACAATACTGTAATATATATAATTACTATTTTTTTATTTAAAGTTAATCGAAACAAACTTAAAAACAATTACTGTTTTGAAATAAAACAGAAAATTTAATTTTTCTTGTTTTATTTCTCGTTATTTTTTTTCCTGGGTAATTGTTTTGGTATGTACTAAGTACATGTGCTAAAAAAATTGCAAATACTTATCTGCCTGGTTTGCTGACAATATAACAATATAACATTATCAATAAAATATAAATTTTTTTCACATTAATATAGTGAAATATATAGTGTATCTAGCCAGATACATGCGCTACGTATGTGAATACCGAAACATGTGACTATTGAAACATGTGCATGACGGAGGGTTAAAGTTCAGTTTCAGCTACAGCCTAGTAGCTATAAACAAAGATTTTAGTTTAAAACAAGTAAGAAAGTGTTATAGTCTTTCAAGCCCGATCATACGATACCCTTCACCACTAAGGTCAAAGGTGTTATTTTTCCTGTATAAAGATAAATATTTGCTAAATTTTGCCATCATACAAACTTTTTCTCAAAACTTATCTATTTAAGCTGTTTCCGTCATTTGGACTTATAAAAAAGCTAGGATCAAATTTGGACCGATTATCACGAAATTATCTCGAAACTTGAAATTCTCATTATCTTCAGATTTACTAGCGTTTTAGTGATTTTTGTCTCATTTAGGGCGTTTTTAAAGAAGAGTTTGTATGGGAGCTATGATCAAATGTGAACCGATTTTAACGAAATTAAGTACTGTGATTTATGTTTACATAAGCAGTATTTGTTGTAAATTTCATGAAAAAATATTTATATTTTTGGTCAATATATCAGTTTGATTACAAGTTTTACATGTGGGTCCAGCCAGCCAGTCGGACATCGCTAAAACGACTCAGAAAGTGATTCTAAGCCTATTGGTATACTAAAAGGTGGGTCTAAAACAAATATTTCTATGCGTTACATACATCAGCACAAACTTATAATACCCTTTCCACCTATGGTGGTGAAGGGTATAATGAGAACTAGAGTAATACGCTCCGGTTTTCGCCGTTTAGATGTTATTCTAAAATAAAAGAATCGGCTTACTAATGTGGGCGAATTTACTTTATATAACTCGAAAACTTAGAATCTTTATTAAAGAAAAGTAGTTTTGGGTTCTGTTGGCGCTAAAGTGTATATAATGAGCATAGACGACTATAAGCAGCTTTGTTAGACGTTTTAGTGTTGTTGTTCATTTTGATGCTCTACATTGTATGTATTAACTTGTTGTAGTCCTTGTGTTTAAGTTTTTTTTTGTTTTATTTATGCTATTTTTGGTAGATGCAACACCATTACAATCATTAAATTCAACAGTAGCAACAGTCGGGTCGATTTAAAAACTTGAAAAACGTCTACTTTTGCTGATAATCGTAGTCATCTGCATGCGTTTAAAGATTCTTTAAAATGGAAATGAAATGCTTTTCACCCCTTCAAGAAGAGATACCAAAGCAAGAATACTTTCAAAACTACATGCACTTGATTGTTGTAAAAGGGGGGAAGAGGACAGAGAAAACACGAAATGAAAAACTTAAGCAAATAAACATACAGACAGATGGAATTAAATGGAATAAGACGAAGATGATGATGATGACGTTGTTGCTGAAGGAAAAAATACAGAAACAAACATAGAAAAGGTGTCGCAAACTTTAAATTAAATGCACGGTGTTTGCATTTGAATTGAGTGCAGTTTTCTTAAAATTCCTTTTATTTTTTTTGGTATTTTCATGCTACTAACAGTTAAAGTGGGGTAAAAGAACTTCTTCATTTCATTTGTAACATTCAACTATTACTCACAAATGTCTCTGCTTACATATACATATAAAAACTATATACCTACGAGTACATTAAAAAGTATATGCGTAAGTTTGGAGATACATAGATGATAGCCCAGCAGTTCTCTACTGAAAATACGGTTTTCATACTATTAAAACGACAACACGGCCTTAATCTAGAATGGAGTTAATTGGATTATTAACCCTTATGTGTATGGCTAAAAAAAAAAAACATTTTTAAGAGAATGGCAAGGTACCCGGGTACCTAAAGAGTGCTCTAAATAAAATTTGTAGTTGGATTTTCTTAAATAAAAATCAAACCTTTTAATATAAAAACTCTACAAAATACGCAAATATAATGACATATTATACAAAGTCATTTAGCATTAAAATGTTTACTTAGTACTCGGGTTTTGCAAAATTATCGACTTTTTTCGGAAACCCTCCCATTAAAGATTTTACAGTTGCTTCTGATACCTTTTTGGAGCATGTGTTCCACCTGCGCTTAAAATCGGACATGTTCTTGGAAATCTTTCCTGTGTTCTTCAATTCCTTTTTTACCAGAGCCCAATACCTTTCCACAGGCCGAAGTTCTGGACAGTTAGGTGGATTTGCCTCTCGTGGTACAAAAATGACATTATTCTTTGAGTACCACTCAAGTGCCTTTTTTCCATAATGGCATGATGCCAAATCGGGCAAAAAAAATCTGTGCTCTCTTAGAAAGGGTAACAACCGTTTTTGTAGGCACTCCTTTATATAAATTTCTGTGTTTATTGTGCCAGATGCCACAAATACTTTACTTCTTTTGCCACAACTGCAAATAGCTTGCCACACGAGAAACTTCTTAGAGAATTTTGTTTGTTTTTTTGTACGAAACTCTTGCCGAACATTGCCCCGTTTATCAGCAACATAAAAATCTTGACCAGGAAGTTGAGAAAAGTCTGCCAGTGCATATGTTTCATCATCCATCACACAACAGGTGTATTTTTTTATAAAATCAGACTTCAATTTTTTCGCTCGTTTTTTTTGCTTCTAAGTTCTTTATAGCATTGCGATCTGGAACCTTTTGGACTTTGTATGTCTTCAGTCCAGCATAAGATTTGACTGCATGTGCAAAATTCGTAGAATATTTCACCGTACGAGCTGCTTTTCTTAAAGAAGTGTTAGGCGCTCAGGTTTTCCTTATACCGTCTGATGGCATTAGAAATAGTTCGAGGGTCAACTTTCAAATTTTTAGCTATTTTTTTAAAAGTCCATAACGGATTTTTTTGAAAACTTTAAATTATATTTTCACGAACTTTTTTTTCGCAGTCCATTTTGATTGAAATAACTATTGAAAATTAATAATTTCTAAAATATTAGTATCTGACATATCTATAGAGACTAACTTGATCAAAAAATAAATTATTTCTTGCACTATGGATAAATTTTGTCTAAAATAGTAAATGCATATTTTTTTTAGAACACTCCCTATATGGAAAAATTATTGTAAACAAACATTTTTGGAGAAAATAAATGCGTGATCTCGGAAAATAACTGTGATAATTACAATGCACGTTCATTTATAATAAATAGTAAATCTCAAGGTGAATTTAACGTGGTGGTTGTAAGGATACAAGTCATGGCGAATATATATGTATACCATAAAATTGTATTAAGTAAATTAAGTTTCGTACTACAGGAAGATGTAGCCTCCAGTTTTTATACATTTGACTCTAATAATCCAAATACATGATATATAACCTTAAAATCGGTTGAAGACTTTTCTAATTATCAAGGGTTTTATAAAATATATCCTATGGCCTTGAAGACTCTCCTGAGCACATGCTATAAAAAGAATATTATTTTTAAACAACTTTAAAAAGTTGGACTAGCTCTACTTCTTTAAGACCTTAGGATATTTAAATACCCATTTTTGATGCAATGGGCTAACGATATATCAATTTTGCACAGGACGAAAAAAATATTTTGTTCATACCGTTTTAAAAACTCCTTTTTTGGTTTTTTTCAAAAAGATTGTTAAACGAACTCGAAAAAAGTAAAAAAGTTCCCATTATAGTCAGAACCCCCTACAGATTACCACAAAGAAAGAACTAGAGCAATATCTTTAAGGGCTTAGTCGTACCTGCGACTTAAAATCAAAGGATATCGACAAAAACATAATTTTTAACCAAAGTTATAAAAAAGAATGTATATTAGCAGTTTTTATAAGCAGAACTGAAATTGTGATTGTTTCAATGGATAAAAATATATATTTTACAGCCTGTTCACAAAACTGACATACGTTAGAAGGCAATCGATTACTATCCGAACGATTATGCTCTAAATTGAGTTCATTTTATTTTTTCGTTTAGAAGTAAAAGCTTTGTAATAAAATATCAAATAATCGGATTGCCATGAAATATTTTATTACTTTTCTATATGATTTTCCTGCAAAAATTTTAATGATGTTAACCCTGCAATTAAATAAAATCAAAAATTATTAAAAACAAAAACACAATAAAATTTTAATTTTTTCAAAATTCAATGAAACATTATTTCAAGTTTATAAAATTATGTTCTGGGCATAAGAATTCAATGTGACGTCTTTGCGTAAGTAGGGGTCATACCCTGAATGTTCGTCCTAACCAATAAAAATTGAATAAACGTATTTTTGTTTCCCAGGCGATTCGAATTTTGTAATTGCCTAATTTGACATTTACTTTCGCCTATACATTTCATATGCGAACCAAAATTTTAAAAGCTTTTTCCCGTTTCACTCAAAAAAAATTACAAAAACCAAAAGGAAAATTTTTTCGTCAGTTGACGTACAATTTGAAAAAATTTTAGTTTCAAAAACAGGCTGTTAGAATATTGGTTGAAATAGGATGTCACTAATTCTTATAAAACCAGGATCAAGAAAAAAATTTAAAAAAATTCGAAACTATGTATGAAACAAAGAAAATAGTGTAAATCTTGTTTCTATATAAATATTCATACATAAAATATTTATAACTAATCTGTCTTATTTTGCTTTAGTTATCCTTCAATAAAATTTGACTTTTTATTATAGTTTTTTCATATATAATGTATGAAAATACCCGGATACCTTGCCGTACGGTTACGTATATAAGATATAAATTGGACCACAGCGCCTATACAATGTAATTTTTTACCTTAAAAGTAAAAATAATTTAAGCTATTTCAATAGTTAGGAGTTCTCAAGAAGTTTGAAGTTTGTGAACCATTTGTTTCCATTAAAAAAGTTAAGATGAAAGTGCTAAAGGTACCGGGGTACCTTGGTATACACATAAGGGTTAAGAACAAATGTAGGCAGGATCCTTTCTGTAGGGAAAGTGGCTAAATGCTAGTGATTTCGTGAGTTTTAAAGATTGCCCATTAAGTTTGAACTACTGGGCTTTATACACATGTATACGAGTATGTGTAGTCTAGTTGTTGGATGTTGTCGTACTTACTCAAACTTGTGTGAAAGTGATGCTTCAACGTTCATTTACCGTTAGTTTTACCTATGTATCTCAAAATGATAGCAAAACACCAACAACAATAACAACAAAAACTACAACAAAATTATCGTCATCATCAACCAAATCAACGACAGCAACCGTAATAACAACTAACAACTGCATTTATTGTTGTACCAACAGATACAACAGCCGGAGTATGAATTAGGGGTGGAGGTGGAATGGCGGTGGGTTAACAAAAAGGGAAGGATGCATGAACAAAAACAATTTTCATTAGAAGAGCAAAGAAATTTCTGTTTTCGTTTCGAAAAATATTTTTAATTGAAAATGCCAAAATTTGGATGCACAAACTATTTGCCAATAACGATGGAATCATGCACATGCAAATCCTTGATAATCACGTACTTTTTTCTGTAGTTTTCCTTCATTTTTGTTTTTTTTTTTTTTGTTTTTGCTTTGCTGCTAGAGAGAAATTTGAAAATTTTAACATTCTTAAGGAATATACAATTTTTACGTGAGCAATTTAAGACCAGGAATTTATTCAAGTTTTTCAGCTACTTTAATCTAGTTGACAATATGAAAAATAATTTAAATAAATGCTAAGAGCTAAACACAGTGGGGTCTAGGGGAATGAAAGTTGGTAAGAATAATGTTAATATCTGTGTAATTAAAAATAGTCTTTTTATAAATACTCTAAGTTTAAAATTAATAAAATAGTGTAGCCTTAATATAGTTTATACGAAAGACAAGTGAGATATTGCTATAGTCGGTCAATATGATTTTCCTATCATTTAGTGAATTTTGACAGCAGAGTTTGTTGTTGTAACAGTTCTGCTGCTGATAAAAGTTCTTTCCTGTAAAATGGTAAAATAAATATAATTACTAAAGGAATGTAAATTTGTGAACCGCCGTGGTATAGCAGGTTAGTCATCCGCCTAGCATAAAAAGTTTGATCCCTTAAAAGACCCACTTAAAAAGTTTGATCCCTTAAAAGACCCACTTGAAAAAAAAATAAATTTTGAAAAAAGCGGTTTATCTTATAACTCAGCTAGCCACTGGTTATTGAGTATTAGGCTATGTAAAACTTCTCTAACTAATGCATTTGCCGTTTGGAGCAGTAGTTAAAATGTAGGTCCCAATGAGTCTAAAAATAGAATCGGATGCTGCTCACTTTCTGACAGAAGTACCTCTTATTTCAATTGGACTATCATGGGAATTACGTATGTAGGTACGTGATGGAATTTTTGCTAATATGTGAGGTTTGAAGCTGGGGAAATTAGGCTCTATCAGCCTATGCCATTGGTCAACTGACCGCAAATCAGTTGGCCTATTTACACAGTTAAATAAGTGCACAATGTCGTGGGGACTTTGAAGACAGGTTTGGCAACGGTTTAAAGACGGTTTCTAAATTGCGATAATATGGACCTAGTATACCTAGGGAGTAGCCGTTCAGTAACTAAACTTGGAGGGGGTGTTCTTTAAGGACTAGATTGCATCGGTAGCCATTTTTTGCACATTCATTATGAACAAGTACCTGGTTGACCGAGCCTTGCTCGGAGCTTTATAATAGGCATTTTGAGGCAAATTTAAAAGTTTTCATATATTTTATTTATAAAGTACTAAAAAAAAATTTAGAGAAAAGACATTACACAAATATTTTTCAAATTATTTGATTTTTTTATCTGATCAACACATATTTTACAGTTTAATTCATTTTGAATAATTTTAGAAATCGGTCATACCCACAGAAACCTCTGTCGGCTCATGCGCAACAACTTTTCGATTTAATTCATTTTGAGTAGTTTTCAGTGACGCCACCTGTCGGAAGTTGTTCATACCTTCTAAGAAACCTTCGTCTGGTTATGAGTAACAACTTTGCTAATGATCATAACATGATCAAATGTACAGTTTACGATTTAATTCACTTTGAATAATTGACAGTGGCGCCACCTGTCGAACTTTGGTCATACCAACCTTCGTCGGCTTATCCGCAACAACTTTGCTAAAGATCATAGCATGGTTAAATGTACAACTTACGATTAAATTGACTTTGAGTAAATTTCAGTGGTGCCACCTGTCAAAATTACTTCATACCAACTATGAAACCTTCGTCGGCTCATGTGCAACAACTTTGGTAAATATCATAGCATAATCAAATACACGGTTTACAATTTAACTCACTTAAAGTAATTTTGAGTAGCGCCACCTGGCGGAAATTGTTCGCACCAACTAAGAAACCTTATCCGCAGCATCTTTGCGAAAGAGCATAACATGATCAAATGCATAGTTTACTATTCTATAAAAAAAACTTACATACAGGCAAACATTCACTTGTTAAAAAGTTATAACATTACTACTTTTTGCCCTTTTTATCCCCTAATTTCTAAAAAGTTCCATATGCATATTTGACACTTCTTTGGTACCAATTGAATTCAGTACATTTTATTAAAACGCAGCTAATATAATGTTTCTATTCATATTACTTTTTAAGATGTTAAGTTATCATTTTATCCCTTTTTTACCCTTTTTGACCCAAAAATCAAAAAAGTATCAAATACGTGTTCAATATTTCTTTCACATCTATTGACTGCAGCACAAAGTTCCTCTCTACATTCTTTGGTTTAAAAATAAAAGAGTGGGTTAAAAAAGTACAAAGAAACTATTTTCACCATTTTTACCCCCAATGGGACATAGTTTCAAACAAGTACCAAACACCTGTCCGCTTATTTTCATAGCTGTTCAAAACGTAATTTTAATTTTGTTTATATACCTATTACTTTAAGAGATATTACGTTTTAGATTTTTTCCCCTTTTTAACCCTTAGCGGTAAAACTTCCAAAAGTCTCTTCATATTCGATTTATACAACAAAAAAGGTATCCAGTGTCTAAATTTTGTCAAAATCGTTAGAGTCAATATATACATATAGATATATATATATGCATACAATTATTGCAGGTTTAAAGATATAAGATTAGTGAACGTCCGATGGATGAAGTTTTGAATGTCCACACGATAGCGTCTAAAGTCCATCCGTATTTGATGGTTAGGATAATAAGGCTGGTGATATACCATGAGAAACGGTCTTGTACGCAACATATTATTTTGATTGACCGACAGTAAACTGGTATCTTCATGTAAATGATCCATATTCATAATTTGAGACATCCGGTTTCTATTCGGAGTGCATTATTTTGCGATGTTTGCAAGTTTACCCATTGTTTGCTGGAGCTGTATAATTATGCAACAATTACCTTCTTGTCTATACCCCATGAGGTGCCAGCTAATGCCTTTAGGACCTTATTTCGGTACTTGAGCTTTTGTTGATGGCGTGCGAAGAATAGTGAAGGTGGATTTCGAAAACTGCCCCTAGAATTTTTTGATTTTGCACCGTAGGTCTACCTTTGACTGACATGTTGAGTTCCACTTTTACTTCGTTGGTCCAAGAGGTAAAAAGTGACACTAAAGATTTTGAAAATGATCGCTTTAATTTTTGCTAATGAAAAGTCTTATATGATGGCCAGGTTTTAAGTAATTTTGGAGCTTGTGTCACCGATGTTAACACCAGATGATAGAACTGTGCGGTCTCAAGACAAGTGAGGTCTCAAGACTTAAATAGGAAAGCTACGCAAGATAAATGTTTAAGGCGATTGAAAATAGTACTCCACCTTTTGACACGCCCATTTTTGTCTAGTGGTAACTTGATTTTGAATTGACTCACTTTCAAGGAACAATTGCAATATATAATTTTTAAAACTTTAAAGAAACTAAAAAACTAAATCTGAATTTAAACTGTCGTCATAAGCAGTTTATGTAGGTGCTATGGTAAAATATAAACCGATTTCGGCCAATTCCAATACCAAACTTTTGTAAGAAATTCGTAATATTATTACAAAATTTTGATGTCCTAGGTCTGTTCTTTAAGGCCTTAGTTTTCAACAGACAGACGGATGGACATAGAGACAAACATTCGTTTATCACTCAATTGCCTTAGAATATCATAAGGATCAAGGATATATATTCTTTTTGGGTTTAATGTGAAACCTAGGGAACTAAAAATGGAATGATAATCTCAATGGAATGACAATTCCCATATACTTTCTGATAGTGGATATAAAAACAACGCAATATCTCGGCAAGGAAAGGCTTTAAATTTTCAAAACATCTTCTATTTATAAAGCTCATAACACAATAATTCTTTTAACACTTTTTTAGCACATCTATTTCATACTTTAATAGCTTAAAAAACATCTCACTTTTAATACAACTTAACATGATGTGACTTAAGTATTTGAAAAAAATAAACTATCACATAAAACTATTGATTAAAAGTCAGTAATTTACATTTGTTACAAGTAATCTCCGTGGCACCAAATCATAAAAATCTTTGTTTGAACAAGAAAATGTGACGCCTTTACTGTGACCTTGGTTTTAACTATTTTACTTACTTTAGTTAGAAATTCTAACTTAGAATCAAATACTTTATTTCGGATTTAATGTTCGGTCAATATGGCTAAAATGGCACAAATACTATTGAAAATGTGATATATTTATTACACACAAGTAATGTAATAAATACTTACATAAGAGTAAATAAGCGTATTAAATACATAAATATGTATGTAACAGTTGAAAGTAAAAAAATTGTTCACACACAAATAACGATAAATGCTTTTTTTGTTTTCACATAAAGTTTTTTTTTATATATATTCGGGATGGGATATATATTTTTGGAGTAATAAAGAATAAATAAACTAAATTAAAGTTATTCAATAATTACACTAGTCTGCAAAAAAATGGCGTTATAAAAAAAAACGTATAAACTTGAAAGTATATAAAATGAAATATAGAAAAATATTTTTATTGAAAAATTGTCTATAGAAAAATATTTTTATTGACAATTTTTTTATAGAAACATTTTTTAATTGAAAATTTTTCTACAGAAAATTTTGTTATCGAAAATTTTTCTATAGAAAAATATTTTTAACGAAAATTTTTCTATAGAAAAATTTTTTTTATTGAAAATTTTTCTATTGAAAAATTTTTTATTGATAATTTTTCTATAGAAAAATTTTTTTATTGAAAATTTTTCTATAAAAAAATTTTTTTATTGAAAATTTTTCTATAGAAAAATTTTTTTAGTATATTAAATACTTCTATAGAAAATTTTTGTATAGAAAAATATTTCTATCGAAAATTTTTGTATAGAAAAATATTTCTATCGAAAATTTTTCTATCGAAAAATATTTCTATCGAAAATTTTTCTATAGAAAAATATTTCTATCGAAAATTTTTCTATAGAAAAATATTTCTATCGAAAATTTTTCTATAGAAAAATATTTCTATCGAAAATTTTTCTATAGAAAAATATTTCTATCAAAAATTTTTCTATAGAAAAATATTTCTATCGAAAATTTTTCTATAGAAAAATATTTCTATCGAAAATTTTTCTATAGAAAAATATTTCTATCGAAAATTTTTCTATAGAAAAATATTTCTATCGAAAATTTTTCTATAGAAAAATATTTCTATCGAAAATTTTTCTATAGAAAAATATTTCTATCGAAAATTTTTCTATAGAAAAATATTTCTATCGAAAATTTTTCTATAGAAAAATATTTCTATCGAAAATTTTTCTATAGAAAAATATTTCTATCGAAAATTTTTCTATAGAAAAATATTTCTATCGAAAATTTTTCTATAGAAAAATATTTCTATCGAAAATTTTTCTATAGAAAAATATTTCTATCGAAAATTTTTCTATAGAAAAATATTTCTATCGAAAATTTTTCTATAGAAAAATATTTCTATCGAAAATTTTTCTATAGAAAAATATTTCTATCGAAAATTTTTCTATAGAAAAATATTTCTATCGAAAATTTTTCTATAGAAAAATATTTCTATCGAAAATTTTTCTATAGAAAAATTTTCGATAGAAAAATATTTCTATCGAAAATATTTCTATAGAAAAATATTTCTATCGAAAATTTTTCTATAGAAAAATATTTCTATCGAAAATTTTTCTATAGAAAAATATTTCTGTCGAAAATTTTTCTATAGAAAAATTTTTTTATAGAAAATTTTTCTATAGAAAAATTTTTTTATCGAAAATTTTTCTATAGAAAAATTTTTTTATCGAAAATTTTTCTATAGAAAAATTTTTTTATCGAAAATTTTTCTATAGAAAAATTTTTCTATCGAAAATTTTTCTATAGAAATTTTTTTATCGAAAATTTTTCTATAGAAAATTTTTGTTATCGAAAATTTTTCTATAGAAAAATTTTTTTTATCGAAAATTTTTCTATAGAAAAATTTTTTTTATTGAAAATTTTTCTATAGAAAAATTTTTTCTCGAAAATTTTTCTATAGAAAAATTTTTTTATCGAAAATTTTTCTATAGAAAAATTTTTTTATCGAAAAATTTTCTATAGAAAAATTTTTTATCAAAAACTTTTCTATAGAAAAATTTTTTTATCAAAAACTTTTCTATAGAAAAATTTTTTTATCAAAAATTTTTCTATAGAAAAATTTTTTTATCGAAAATTTTTTTATTGAAAAATATTTTTTTCTAATACTTATTTATAGAAAATTTTTTTTTGCGAACACTTTTCTACAGAAATATTTTTTTATCGAAAATTTTTCTTTAGAAAAATTTTTTTATTGAAAATTTTTCCTTACAAATTTTTTTTATAATATTCTATAGAAAATTATTTTATCGATATTTTGGTATAGAAACAAATTTTATCGAAAAATTTTCTACAAAATTTTTGTTATCAAAAATTTTCTATAGAAAAATTTTTTTTATCGAAAATTGTAATTTAAAGTTGGTCCAAATTTAACCAAGAAAACTTAAATCTTTAATAACCACAAATTATTTTAGTGTAGGCTTTTAACTTATTTTAAACAACTTTAACACTTTTTTAATTGTTAAGCAATGAAACGTAAAGTCTGCACATTTTTGTTATAACCCCATAATTATTGCTGGAAAAAAACTTTTCTTTATTAAATTCACTTTTGACCTAATTTTTCGATTCGTTTCATGAGCATTTAACAAACAAATATTGTAATAAAACAATAACCATTTTTCCAATGCATTTAACATTTTTTGGCAGTCGTCAATAGTAGGAAGTGAAAAATAATGATTTTTTATTGTTATTGGCCATAGTTTGTTGAAAACGTTAACGTTAAAAAAAATTAAAATATATGAATATTTTTTTATAAATATATTTTATCCTCCGCCACACAGTCATAAACTAATTTACATGAACATCATCAATTGGCGCATTGTCTAAAGAATACCATAATTAAAACAATGGTTAGGAAAAAATACGACAATAAAAAAAATATATATTCTTTTGTTGTTATTGCCGTTATATTTTTTGCAGTTTTTTTTTTGTTTAACAATTGGTATAAAAATACTTTGTGATAATTAATGGAAAAGTTTGCATTTCAATTTTACTCATATAACCCAGCAAAATTTTGCAAAGGGTTAATTAAAATATTTAAGAAAATTTATCAATACTTAAATATAATTGATATGAACTTTTTAGTCAAAAGTAATTCGAGAATTTTTTTTTACAGGATGTTTTATTTTATCAAAAATTTTTTGCTGGGTTATTTATACATTGAACAAAAGCTAACAATAAATAGTAATAATATTTGCATAGTAAATAAAATTTTGCAGCAATAATTTTTTTCTCTAACAATATGTATATAAAAGTAAATATAAAAAGCTTGTGTTGGTTAATACGAGGTAAGCTTTTTATATCAAAGGTTTAACTTCAATTTAATTTTTGCAACAAATTGTCTTTTCTCTTTAAAAGCTTAAATAATCCAAGTATCGTCATACTTTTGTTTTCTTTAATAAATCTTAATATATAAATAGTAACCCTCCTTGTTATTCAAATAGACTCATAAGCCCACTTTTCTATAAACATTTTCCTTATTTATAAGGGAAACTGAGGTTTTGTTTTTAGCTCAACTTTTTAATTCATTTGTAATTGAATTTTCTATTTTGTTTTTTCTCTTGCCGACTTTATTTTGATTAGATTATTCTTTTCTAGAAATTCAGTTTACAAATAGAAAGGAAATTTTAGAAAATTAAATTTAATATTTATTCTAGTATTGAACAATGGGATAAAGTGAAGTGTAAGTGGGAACAGATGGAGTTGATATAATTACTTTAAAGTAGTCATATGAACTGTATCCCACACATGTGTATGCTACTAGAGCTATAAAAAGTTATAGATACTCGTCTTTATATTGCCCTATATCACCTGATAATTAATAAACTTTTTTGATATTTCGGAAATAGGCTTTATATGAACAAAACCGTTTTTACCTTAGGTCCCTTTCTCTATGCGCTATTACACATGTATTCGATTTCAAATCTGACATGGACAAATAAACAGGCAATCAATCGACTTAACAATTGAGGTAAAAAGTTCGTAAATTAAAACATAGACAGCGCTATTAGAATTAAATCCAAAAGATTTTTGATAAGCCCTAATTAGCTAAAAGTTTGTAAGATATAACGTTTTAATCAGTAACATAGAGTGTTGCGTCTTAATAAAGTATTGTTTCTCGGTTAATAAAGCCAAGTCTTACACTTAGTTGACTTGGATAGCTTAGACCCTAAAAATATCGAAGAAACTTTTTGTAAGTAAATATTTAAGTATTAGAAATCTATATGTGACAATGAGTCCAAATACTCCAAAGAGTGGATAATGCAATGGTTGGCTGGTAAGTTATGTCATCATTATTTTGCGACTGCTAATGTATTATCATGCGTAGGCAGCACAATACCACCAGAAGCCGAAAATTTTATGTAATTTTCGTAAATATCACGATCTTTAATGGAACTCGTGAAACTGAGTATTAAAGGCATTCAGTTGGGATTTGAGTGTTAGTAAAGTCGTTTGGTATCGCTTTGTAAAAGAGAATACTAAAACAAAATTTACAAATATTGTTACGATTGGGAATATTTTTCGAAACACAAATAAATTCCAATATTAAACAATTTTAGATTTTTATATTTTTTAGATTATAAAATATTTTTTTAGATTTCTTTGATACAAACATTTTTTTATATAAAAAATTTTAATAAAAATATTTATTTCTGTAAAAATTTTTCGATAAAAATTATTTTTTATAGAAAAATTTTCGATAAAAATATTTTTGTGTGAAAGTTTTCGATTAAAAAAAATTTTTCTATAGAAAAATTTTCGAAAAAAAAAAAAAATTTTCTATAGAAAAATTTTAGATAAAAAAATGTTTCTATAGAAAAATTTTCGAGAAATTTTTTTTTTTCTATAGAAAAATGTTGGGTAAAAATATGTTTCTTGAAAAGGGTTTTAAACAAATTTAAACATTTAATTAAAAAGTTTTACTATAGTCTATTGCACTAAGATCCCAATTTATTACAATTATTTATTATGTAATAAATAGTTGTCTGATACACGTTTCGATGGTTGGTTAGGCCATCTTCTTCAGGTGGATTATCCTTAATGTTAGACAGAACAAAAACCAAAAAAAAAATTTCTATATAAAAATTTTCGATAAAAAAGATTTTCTATACAAAAGTTTTCGATAAAAAAATTTTTCTATAGAAAAATTTTCGATAAAAAAATTTTTCTATAGAAAAACTTTTGATAAGAAAATTTTTCTTAAAAAGTTTTACTGTAGTGTATTGCACTAAGAATCCCAATTTATTACAATTATTTATTATTGTAATAAGTAGTTTTTTAATAAAACCAAAAATGTTGGTGGGGAAACCTTTCCTCGACGCGTTTCGATGGTTGGTTAGACCATCTCATCAGGAGGATTATCCCTAATTCTAGACAGAGCGAAAACCTCACATTATGTATAATTTGAGGGACTTAATAAATACGAATTATTATTTTTGTATCCAACAAATATCAACATAAAGCGCAGATTATCATCCGAACAGAAACACACAAACATTTTTAAGTTTTATCATTTCTTTATTTCCCACACTTTTGTTGTTGCTTTGTTGGCGACTAAGACAAAACTGCTATAGAAAAATTTTCGATAAAAAAATTATTCTATAGAAAAATTTTCGATAAAAAAATTTTTCTATAGAAAAATTTTCGATAAAAAAATTTTTCTATAGAAAAATTTTCGATAAAAAAATTTTTCTATAGAAAAGTTTTCGATAAAAAAATTTTCGATAAAAAATTTTTCTATAGAAAACTTTTCGATAAAAAAATTTTTCTATAGAAAAATTTTCGATAAAAAAATTATTCTTTAGAAAAATTCTCGATAAAAAAAATTTTTCTATAGAAAAATTTTTTTTATCTATTTTTTATAGAAAAATTTTTTCTAAAATAAAAAATTTTTCTATAGAAATATTTTTGATCAACAAATTTTTTAATAAAAATTTATAAAAAAAAATTTATAAAATCTACATTTGAATCGACATAACGAAAAGTTTAAAATTATTTTATTTAAAATTGTTCATATGCTGGGGCCAATTTTTTTCAACATTAATGTTAATATAGTTTCCCAGGTGGTGCTAAGAGAAGGTTAGTATTTGCAGTTGAGGTTAAATATAAACCAATATATGCGTAGGCTTACCAAGTTAAGATCAATCAGAACCGTTGTTTGGTATCCCCTACAAAACCCGATGAGCAGTCATACTTTGTTTTATTGAAACTAAATAACAGAACCCACTTAACGAAAAACCCTTTATTTATAAATTTTTAATTCCAAAATTAAAAAAAATGCTATTAATAAATAAAGCTGGTTAATCTTGTCTATAAGATAAGGAAATGAAATTTTAATAAATTTATATTATTAATAATAAATTATTATAAATGTTTAAATTTGTGATTATATAGATTTTGTATTGATTTAAATTTTAATTTCATAAAACTCCACTTATATACTTTTCAAATTGAACATATATAAACATATAAATTAATTTTATAAAATTCCTTTTTACTTCCGGTAATTTCATATTTAAATGAGTTTGCAAATAAAATCTTAAACAAACAAAAATTGAACGTAAAACTTTTAGGTCTATTCCGGTACACACACAGTGTAAGTTATATTAATGATAGAACACATATACATACGTACTCCTAAACATTAAAACTAGCACCACTTTTGCTTCTTATAGACTTTGCAAACAAATCTATGCAGTTAAATTTTGTAAAGAAAATAAAAATATAGGAAACAAGACTTAAAATAGAATTAAAACGGATAACAATTTAAGTTGATACCAACAAAAGTCTACATGTAATACCGGTAGTAGAATTACAAATAGTAATTTGAGGAAAACTCTTTAGGCTTGCAGGGGAAGGATAGTCAAAGAAGGCAAATAAGGAATTTTTAATATTATTTAGGAAGTTTTGTTATAGATACATATATTAAACAAATTTTTGTTATATTACCAAAAATGTTATCACTTTTATGTTGATATTCTAAAGATAAGATTATCTTCTTATAAGAGACCTTCCCCAAAATGTCTTCAAACAAATACTACTTTTATTTCTTATAAAAACTAAATTATGTTCATAAATATACAAACGGAAATAAAATAATGCTAAAACCGTAAGTACATTTAAATATCTATACTTATGCCTAAATATACACAGAGTATATCACAAAAAGTGTATGTAGACCTAGAATTTATTTTCCTAGTAAATCTATTTGTATCTCGCAGTACCCACAAAATATTTTATATTTATTTCTAAGTCTTGTCTTCTTTCGTTTTCATTTATTATACAAACTAGCAGTAGAAGTAGCTGCAAAAAAATGTATGCAAATGCTTTAATACTTTCACAAACTTGAAAATGAATTTTATTATGGTAAAAAGTGAAAATTTCCACACTTTAAATAGTGTGAAGTTCTAAGTTTTAAGAAAATTACATCTCTTCGTTTGGGACTCTTTTCCAGTTACGTCTCAACAAAGTTTTGTGGTTATAAAATAAACAAAACAACAAGTGGAAGTCAGTGGGAGAAATGTTTCGGTGGTCAGAACGGGAAATGAAAGCAGCTACATAAGTAAAAGGATTAGTAACTGGAAATTAATGTTAGATTTATTTTCAAAGAATTTTTCAATACAAAAAAAAATCAACGCCAGGTTTTCAAAATTTGAATGAAATTTTCAACAAGTATTGAAAGAGCTTTTTCATACGAAAAATTTTCTACCAAAAAATTTTCTGTTAAAAAATTTTCTATAAAAAATTTTCTATTAAACAATTTTCTATAAAAAAATTTCATATGAAAAATTGTCTATAAAAATATTTCATAGTCAAAATTTTCTATAAAAATTTTCATATAAAAATTTTCATATTAAAAATTTTCTATAAAAATTTTCATATGAAAAATTTTCTATAAAAATTTTCATATGAAAAATTTTCTATCAAAAATTTTATATGAAAAATTTTCTATAAAAATTTTCATATGAAAACTTTTCCATAAAAATTTTCATAAGAAATATTTTCTATAAAAATTTTCATATAAAAAATTTTCTATAAAAATTTTCATATGAAAAATTTTCTATAAAAATTTTCTATTAAAATTTTTTCTATAAAAATTTTTCATATGAAAAATCTTCTATAAAAATTTTTTATATGAAAAATTTGCTATAAAAATATTTCATATGAAAAATTTTCCTTCAAAAAGAAGAGTATTCGCATTTGATCCCAAATCTTTTACATTTATTTATTAATTTAAAAGACCAATTTATTGATAAAAAGCCAAAAAATGTTTGTGGAAAACCAAATTCCTCGACGCGTTTCGATGGTTAGTTAAGCCATCTCTTCATATGAAAAATTCTTTATAAAAATATTTCATACGAAAAATTTTCTATAAAAATATTTCATTTTTTATAAAAATTTTGCATGTGAAAATTTTTTTACATATTTCATATGAAAATTTTTCGAAAAATTAGGTTTCATCAGGCTTGAGTTCATTTAATTTTCAAATTATTAATTTTGAAAATTGGAAAGTAAATTATGGAGAAAAACTGAAAAAATTATTTTTGAACGCGGCTATTTTTCTACAAAATTTTTCTACAAAAATATTTCATATGAAGAATTTTTTATAAAAATTTTTCATGTGAAAATTTTTCTTTAAAAATTTTTTATATGAAAAATTTTCTATAAAAAGAAAAAATTTTCTATTAAAATTTTTTATGTCAAAAATTTTCTTTTAAAATTTTCTATAGAATTTTTCAAAAATTTTTTATATATAAAAAATTTTTTAACATGAAAAATTTTTACAAAAATTTTTTAAATGAAAAATTTTCTATAAAAATTTTTTATATGAACACTTTTCTATAAATATTTTTTGTACGAAAAATTTTCTATAAACATTTTTGATAAGACAAATTTTTTATATGAAAAATTTTTTATAAAAATTTTTTATATATAAAATTTTCTATATGAAAAATTTTCTATAAAAATTTTTTATATATAAAATTTTCTATAAAAATTTTTTATATGAAAAATTTTCTATAAAAATTTTTTATATGAAAAATTTTCTATAAAAATTTTTTATATGAAAAATTTTCAATAAAAATTTGGATATGAAAATTTTCTATAAAAATGTTTATATGAAAAATTTTCTATAAAAATTGTACTTATATCCAATTTATATTGCCTATAGTAGGGCGTATTAAGCAGATCTCTTACAAAAGTTCCAAGAAACAACAACCAACAACAAGAACATGGTTGTTGGAAAAATTCGTTTAAATGTTATATATATATATTATACTACATACATACATACATAAACAAACAAAATAATACAACTACTTAACTTCATTTGAATACATACATATAACTTGTCTCTAGGCCTCAGACGAAGATGAATGAGCTGTATGAGAAGATGAAAGACCACTGCATCATGGAAGAATTAAAAATAGAAGAAAAAAAATAAAAACAGACATAACAAAACGATACTCAGTCAGACACATTAAATGAGTGGCAGTAACTGATGCCTCACTTGACATAGATGAGCGTAAACTATGTAAATAACACTTATGTATTTAAATAGTATTATATATTATTTATACAGATAAACTAATTCTATGTTGTGTTTATATATATAAAAATGTACACTAATATCATGACACTATAGTAAAATGAGTTGAATTTTATTTGAGTCCGACCAAGTCAGTAGCTAGTGCAAAAAATTTTTAAATTTGAAAAGTATTTTCCCATTTCTAGCAATTTATGGTATTTCTGATTTCTGTTTTTAAGTCTTCAAATAATACTTTCTGGAAGATTTAGAAACCGAAACTGAGGCCTATTTTGAGATTAAAGACAAATCGTACTATTTTTAAAAAAATGCAATGGATATAAAATCGTCCTCTGAAACGACTGTACTTAATAATAAACTCAATTTTATCAAAAAAAGAAAACTAAAATTATTTATATTCAACTCCTAAAGTCTTCTGTATTTAATTAAATAATCTACATAAATTTAATAACATCCCCCTACAGAATTTCTAATAATGCTAATTATTAAAATTTTTGAAACAATTAGATTTAATTGAATGTATTGTTTAATATTTTAGCTAAGCAAAAAGTGTAATATAAACCTTTAATTAATTTGAAAAAAAAAAATATATTGAATTGTTTGGAGTTATTTTAGTTTTACATATAATGTATAATTAAATTCTAAAGAATTCGGCGATAAATGAACTTAATAACATTTTAAATTTTTTGTATTTTTACTTACGCATGATTAAAATTAATTAGTGTTTATTTTACAAGAAATAATTATAATATCATCTTTTATATATTTTTTTGTTTATGAAAAATAAAAAAATAATATAAATAAAAAAAAAAAAATCATATAAATATACTTAGAAAAGGAAGTAAAATTTTAAGGAATTGAGAGGGTTTTTTACTTAATCTATATTCCAAAAAATGAATTAGAAATGGGGCGGAAACCAAAATATGGACCAAAGAATGGCATTTGGAATGCAGTGAACACCTTGCTACTATATTTAAATGAGTATCGTTCAAAATTTGATATACGAAACTTTTTGAAATAAGTTACAAAAAACAAGTAAGAGTGTTATAGTCGGCCTTGTCGAATCTTATATACCCTCCATGAAGTTTAATTTAAATAAAATATTTCATATATCATATATCTAATTTAAAATGTGGACCAAATTCGAAAAAAAATTGTTACGCTCGTTGGTAAAATATTTGGACTAAATTCGGTTGCAGTAGCTTTATAGTTCAACATTTAAAAGTATCTAAATTGTTTCACTACTATTTACTTTGCACAAAATGTTGTCGCATAACCAGGCATAGTTTTACATTAATAACTTTTACATTAATACTTTTCGTTGAGCTTAATACGTTGTTAGGAAAAACATGTTGATACACTCAGGAAATTATTACAGTAACTGATTGCATGTTGTTTAGGAAATTTTCGGTTATGTTGTTTTCAAATGAATATTCATTTAAATTTATATGAAAATTGATTTTTAACATTTTTATACATTTGTTTAAAAAACAACCTACAAAAAAATACTGAAAATCCGTAACATTTGAAAATATCAGTTGTTTAGTTTTTATAAATTTTTTCAATTATTGTATCAAATATAATTCGTATTTGTTTAATTATTGGTTTTCCTTAAGTATCTTAGGTTTGCTTACTGAAGAAACATTTTATAATACTGGCCGCCTATCATGGGGTATGGCCTAAGCAAACAACAAACTTTGTTTTGTCTGTTTGGTTTTTTGATGCCTTAAAGGATATAACCTTTTTATGGTTTCGTCTTTTATGTTACGTTAATTACAAAAACAAATGAAAATTGTCCGTTTTACGGAAATTTTACGTAGTTTTTTACCATTCAATTTTTTAAAAATAAATGAAAATATCCGTTTTTTATACTAAAAATGTAGTTTAAATTTTTCTCAGTAATTTTTTTGAAAACAACTGAATATTCCGTTTTTAAAACTGAAAATGTAGTTTAAATATTTGTCAGTTAAATTTAAATGAAATATTTATTGAATTTGAATGAAAAATCAGTTGACCGGTTTTTAAATGAATATTCATTCATTTCAAATCACATTTTAAGTTAATTTTACTTACATAATATTCTGAGTGTAGTAATATGACAGGTCCATATATTTTGTTAGGAGTTCCTAAAGAATCTACCGTATATAAAATCTGAACTTAAAATTGATTGATAGCTATCAAATTTTCTAGATGCAACTTTAATATACCGACTGTACTTCCAACTCTGTTTGATTGTAGATGTAACAAGTAAGAGTGTTCGGCTGTGCCGAATCTTATATGCCATCAAGTTGTGTTAAATTTAGAAATATCTCTCATATATCTACGAAGGTGCAGCTAATTCAAAATGTGTAAAAAATTCGAAAAACGTTGTTACGTTAGTTGGTATTGTTAGCAAAATATTTGGACTAAATTCGGGTGCAGGAGCTTTATAGTTTAACATTTAAAAGTATGTAAGTGGTTTCCCTAGTATTTACTTTTCACAAAATTTAATCTCATAACCTGGTGTAGTTTATCACTTATAGCCTGTTAAATTCTTTTCGTTTAGCTTAATATTTAATAAGGAAAAACATGTTGATAGTAATACGACAGGTCCATATATTTTGTTAGGAGTTCCTAATATCGCATATAAAGTCTGGACATTGGTGCAAGTTTAATATGCTGCCTGTACCACCGAATCTTTTTGATTGTAGATATAAAAAAGGGATGTTATATATATCTTAAACTCGTTTGATGAGATCCGATCTACTATAACCCTTATAGTGCTACACTCAGGAAATTATTACAGTAACTGATTGTATGTTGTTTAGGAAATTTTCGGTTATGTTGTTTTCAAATTAATATTCATTTAAATTTATATGAAAATTGATTTTTAACATATTTATACATTTGTTTAAAAAACAACCTACAAAAAAATACTGAAAATCCGTAACATTTGAAAATATCAGTTGTTCAGTTTTTATAAATTTTTTCAATTTTTGTATGAAATATAAATTGTATTTGTTTAATTATTGGTTTTCTTTAAGTATCTTAGGTTTGCTTACTGAAGAAACTTTTTATAATACTGGCCGCCTATCACAGGGTATGGCCGAAGCAAACAACAAACATAGTTTTGTCTGTTTGGTTTTTTGATGCCTTAAAGGATATAACCTTTTTATGGTTTCGTCTTTTATGTTACGTTAATTACAAACACAAATGAAAATTGTACGTTTTACGGAAATTTTACGTAGTTTTTTACAATTCAATTTTTCAAAAATAAATGAAAATTTCCGTTTTTATACCCTTCACCACCATAGGTGGAAAGGTTATTATAAGTTTGTGCTGATGTTTGTCTTAGACCCACCTTTTAGTATACTAATATGCTTAGAATCACTTTCTGAGTCGATTTAGCGATGTCCGTCCGTCTGTCGGGCTGGCTGGACCCCCATGTAAACCTTGTAATCAAACTACAGGTCGCAATTCTAAAGATAATTTGATGAAATTTGGCACAGATCATTTTTTTGATAATGGGACCATGGCTATTGAAATCGGTCAAAATCGGTCCATTATTTATGGTACCTCCCATAGGTCCCACTTCCCGGAATTGCTATATTGGCCACAAATATCAATATTTTTTCATGAAATTTAAAACAAATACTGCATATGTAAACTTAAATCACTGTACCAAATTTCGTTGAAATCGGTCCACATTTGACCATAGCTCCCATACAAATTCTTCTTTAAAAACGCACTAAATGAGACAAAAAATCACTAAAACGCTCGTAAATCTAAAGATAATAGAAATTTTGAGTCTATATTTTGCATACATAATTTTTGTAACAACTGTAATCAATCTGCCAAATTTCGAGATAATCGGTCCACATTTGACCCTAGCTCTCATATAAGTCCAAATGACGGAAACAGGTTGAATATATAAGTTTTGAGAAAATGTTTGTATGATGGCAAAATTTAGCAAATATTTGTCTTTACACAGGAAAAATAACACCTTTGACCTTAGTGGTGAAGGGTATCGTATGGTCGGCTTGACCGACTATAGCGCTTTCTTACTTGTTTATACTGAAAATGTAGTTTAAATTTTTGTCAGTAATTTTTTGAAAACAACTGAATATTCCGTTTCTAAAACTGAAAATGTAGTTTAAATATTTGTCAGTTAAATTTAAATGAAATATTTATTGAATTTGAATGAAAAATCAGTTGACCGGTTTTTAAATGAATATCCATTCGTTTCAAATTACATTTTAAGTTAATTTTACTAACATAATATTCTAAGTGTATATATATATATAACCAAATGTTGACCGATTGTAACAAAATTTTACACACTGGCTGGTATTTAAGCTTGATTAAGCTTAATTAAGCTTGTTCTTGCAAAATTTAGTGGCCGTAGCAGTCATAGTTTCTAATTTAATAGCTTTTAACTGGCCTTTGCAACATTTTTTTTTTTTGGTTTCCAGGAGGGTTTTTATATGAAAGCTATAGTCAAATATTAACCGATTCCTATAAAATTTGATATACTGACCAATAGTTGCATAAAACTTCTCTATTCTAGATTTAGTCGTCATAGCTATTACAATTGTATTAAATTTATCAGCATTCATTTGTCTCCCGGGGCGGGGTTATATGGGAGCTCTTACTAAATGTGAACCGTTTTCGCCCATATTCAGTAAGTTTTTTATATAGGAGCTATTGTCAAATGGTGACCGATTGTGTGAAAATTTCAGGTGGAATTTAGGCTGTTTCCGTATCTTTTTTTTAGGGGAGCTATGGTTAAATGTGAACCGATTTCGATGAAATTTTATATGCTGCCTAGTGCTTACGTACTAGATACAAAATTTTGTCATCATAGCTGTTATAATTTGTCATTTATTAGCAAATAAGCGATTAGCCTAGACGGGAGCTATATTCAAATGTGAACTTGACAAAGATACTCTTCATTTCTGGTCATAATGGTATAATTAAGTAGAGCTTGTAATTAAGTATATTTTCATAGCTTGTAATTAAGTATATTTTATGTGGCGTTCGTGGGTGGCATTTAAGTAGATTGTGGGAGTGGTTTTTATATGAAAGCTATGATCAAATATGGAACTACTTCTATAAAAAAATATATACTGACCGAAAGTCGCTAAAGCTATTTCAATTGTATTCATTTAATGATTCCTGGGGCAGGGTTATATGGGAGCTCTAAATAAATGTAATCCGATTTTGATCATTACCAATACACAACTTTCTCAAGATATCAAAAATACTTTTGTAAAATTGCGTCCTTCTAGCTCTTTTCGTTAAGGCGCTATCGGGCTTTTTTTATATTTTTGGGTTTCCGTAAGTTTTTTTTTTTGGGAGCAATGGTCAAATGGTGAGCGATGGTAACAAAATTTAGCACACTGTATGGTATTCATATAAGAATTTCTTAATTTAGTGGCCATAGCTATTACAGCTTATAATTTATTGGCATTCAAGTGGAATTTAGGGTGTTTCCGTAAGTACTTTTTATGGCTGCTTTGATTAAATGTAAACCGATTTCGATGAAATTTTGTATGCTGCCTAGTGCTTATGTAGAACTTCTATATACAAAATTGTATCATCATAGTTTGTCAGTTATTAGCAAATAAGCGATTAGCCTATGCGAAGTTATATGGGGCTATGGTCAAATGTGTGCTGATTTTACCAAATTTCAATACCAAAATTTTCCTGAAAATGAAGAGTATTTGTGTCAAGTTTCAGTAACCTAGCTTGTTTCATTTAGGCGTTATCGTGCTTTCAATAGACATACACAAGACATATATGAGAATCAGTTCAAATTCAACTACAGCTTTCATATAAATCTTACTCAGAAAATCGGTCTAACCCTGCTGTTAGCTTTGAACCATTTGGTGCAATTTTTAATTTGTAATCTCAATAAATTTTGAACGGTGTAAGATATTGTTTCGATTCACGTGTTTTATTTCTATAACAATATTATTTTCAAATTTTAGACATCTACTGGTAAGCAGTGCTGAGAAATTTATAAAGTTACAAATCTTGTATTAGGGACCATTTGGTCCAGTGAATATTCCAATGCTACTTATTATTTACAAGAAAAATTATATTTTATTGAAAATGTTCTCAAGTAAATAAACTCCAAGCCTTCTAGTCCTAGCTTTGAAAGAATCATTTTTCTATGACCTCTTTGAAATAAAAAAAAGATATATAGTTAGTTGTTATGGTAATCTACTTCATTTCATCATATGGTAAGCGATTTCGGTCAGTCGATGCCAAGTATATATCATTTTAAGACGAAAATTAATTGGTAAGCAATTTTTATTTTCTTTAATTCTTTAGTTAGCTTAACCCTTCTACTTTCCTTGGATTTGTGCCCTTTATATTACATTTTGGGTCAATATGACCCAACAATGAAATATTAACAAAATTTCATATTTAACATAGCATTTTTGTTTAATTTACGACCAGAACTCAGGGGATGACCCCTACTTATGCAATGCATTATGTTGGCAGTAGGAAAATAGAATATGGGAGGGAGGATAGATGGAGTAGTGTTTATACCTATATTCCGACTGGCAGAGAAAACTTCTGCGGGGAGTGAATTCCACATACGAACTATATATATTGCTGAAGAACGAATTTAATGAAGCGTGTTTGTACGGTCTACCGTCCAATCGATCACAAAGGAATGAGCTCTAAAACAATGACGTGTATTGCTCAAAAAAGTCTAAGTTTCGATAACGAATTCTCTGATTTCGCTAGAGAATATTCCAAAGTGTTAACAATAGGACAGTGTGACACAACTCTAATTACGATGGTGCTCCTGTAAATCAATAGAGTTGGATACCCCACTGTCCCTATGAGCACTTTCGTCAGTTCTTGCACACGGTCGAGAAGCTCCAAAATAGACTATGAAGCTCCAGTCCATACATGAGGTGGTGTAAATAGTAAGGAGATCAGATGAAGTGAGGTATCTCTTGCACCGTTTTAGAAAACCGAGGCACTTGAGTGCTTCTTTCGACACTTGAAAGATGTATTTTGTCGTAAGGACATCACACTGAATTTTCATGCCCAGAGCATCAAGAGCATCTGATTCCTCAATATGTACACCCCCCATTAATACAGATGAAGAACGTTCCCACGGCAGTCGGTTCTTCGTACCGGAACGACTCGGAATTCTTAGGATTCCCACCAAGGACTGTCACTTCTACGATATTACCAATAATATCGCAGTTACAACAACAACAACAACAACAGATGAAGAAACATTGTTTGCCGCGCGTTTATGTGTAAGCATACAACATCCATTCGCATGACCCCATTCTGAAATTGTTTCTAAATATCGGTTTAATGATTAATTCATGTTTTGTCTTATAGCGCCAACCTCAAGAAGGCTTGGCCTATAATTGAATGAATATGAATGGCAAATAGTACTATCATCTGCAAAAGAGTATATAGGAATGGAAATTTGATGTAGAAGGTCATTTATAAAGATAAGAAATAGACTTGGAGAAAGAACAGAGCTTTCCGTATCCCTGAATAAATCTTGTCGAGACAAAAATTACTAAAACGCTTGTAAATCTGAAGATGGTGACAATTTTAAGTTAATTTTTTTTCATACGTAATTTTTGTAAAAACTGTGATCAATTTGCTAAATTTCAAGATAATCGGTTGACATTTGACCTTCACTTTCTTATAAGTCCAAATAACTTAAACAGCTTAAATATATAAATTTTGAGAAAATGTTTGTATGATGGCAAAACTTAGCAAATATTTGTCTTTATATATTGAAAAAAGGATATTTGACTTCAGTTTTTAAGGGTATAATATGGTTGGGCTTGACCGACTATAGCTCTTTCTTATTCGTTTTGAATAAAAAAACTGTTTTATATAGAAATATGACCAATAAAATATTCATCGTTATTTGATTTTTGTATTATTTTTTTTTTATTAAAGTGTATCGCGAAATTTCTGCAGAAATCGTTTATATTTCAAAATTCATATATTTCCAATAACTTTTATCGATTTTCCTAGAAATAAGCGATGCCCATTATATCAATATCCTTAATAATCATCAAAACTCGTCAAGGAAAGAGGTTGTTTACAAATTCCATTATTTCCTCTTTAATAAAATGATGTTGGATTTCATACTTTGAATTAGATTTTATACAAAAACTGACTGCCCTTTACAATAATGAACATTTTGCTGTTCTCTAACTATTTATTTCTTCTATTTTCAATACAAATGTTTGTTTGAAAGAATTTAAACAACACGAAAAGTTCATTAACTTACCTGGTTTAGAAGTGGTGGACAATTGTTGTTGCTGCAAGAGACGATCTGTTTGTTGTTGCTGTTGATACAGCGGTTGTTGTTGTTGTTGAATATGTGCTGCTACCATCTGCTGCTGTTGTATATGTTGTCCATTATGTTGTTGCATATTAACCGGATGTTGTTGCTGATGCTGAGCATGAGCTGCTGCCGCAGCTGCTGCAGCAGCCGGATGTATGGCTAAAAGTTTAGTTTCCGGTGGCTTATGAGGACCCATTGTTATTTGTGTGGGTGGTGGAGGCGGGGCCGCACCCATGGCTATAGTAGGTGCTGGCATCATGAGTGTTGACATGGCCAGCATTATTTTGTAAGTGTTTATTTGAAGTTCTGTTGTATAAAGCAATTAAATTTAATTGATTAAATTTATTATAGAACTGTAGTTTAAATGATTTCAATTTCACTATCAGAAGAAATTATTTTAAATTTATTTTTGGCAAAAGTCGTTTACGTTTTCTATTGTTTGTTTGGTTGGAATTTTTTTTTTTTTGCAAACTTTCTTTTATTAAAATTGTAAAATTTCACTTTTTATTATATACATTTACTAGCACACATGTAAACATTTATACAAGATTTATTTTTTATATCAATAAGTCTGGATGCGATATTTTTTATACGAATTTCATTTTAAAATTGCAAACTGATTGTCTGCTTTTGTGTGTGTGTGTATGTAATGTAAAATGTATGTGGGAGTTTGTTGAAAAATTTTCAGTTTAAATTTTTTTGTTCTTCTGTTTGTTAGTTTTTGCTAGTTTTGTTAAATATTTTTTGTGTATTTTTACTGATGTTTTTCTATTATTTTCTAGGTTTTTATTCTAGCACATTTAGACATTGTGTTCACTCTCTCCCTAGCCCACTTTCTGTCTATGTTCGCACTTATATAGTTATTCAACCGGAAGTTCACAAATGTTGCTTTCGAATCTCCTTCATGCTAGATGTTTGTTTTCATTTCTTATTGTTTTTATTATATACATATATATTTTTTTAATACACACAGCAGCTATAGATTTGATTTTAGTTTTTCAATTCCAACTATTTTGCTTTTTATCTTTTTTATATCTCCTTCTTTTTTTGCAATTATTTCACACTAAAAGTATAACAGAATTTTTGTTTTAGTCCCTTTTCTTTTTTTCGTCTACCAGCTAACAGTTGTTGTCGCTCTAATATTGTTGCTGATGCTTACTTGTGATTATTTCGAATTCTATGTAGATGGTGTTAACAAAAATTGCCACAAATGCTACCAAAAATATAGCTGAAAGCAATATTCAAAGCCAAAAGAACTGGCATGCGGAAGAATTTACAAACACATTATCTACGTATATCCTTAATAAGTAAATAGTTAAATGTTCTGTATACAAAAACAACAATGACACCATATACATACATACGAGTACGTACAAGTGAGAAATTACAGCATTAATCGGTATGGATAAGTCACAATTAACACTACACATCCGGTTGTTATAAGTGTGATGTGGTATGAGTTATTTATTACTCATACGTCACAAGAATCAAAATTATTTATGTATTAGTTATTCAATAGAGTATGACAGTGATATGATTATATATAACAAATATGTAATAATTTAAGAACTTTTAAATAACTAAAATACAAATTTTGTAAATATTAACCCTGGAAGACTAACCGATAAATTGTAAGAGTAGTTTCTTATTACAGTTATTGTTTTAACTTTCCGAGAAATATTATGCGATCTTGTATTATTAAAGGCATATTAAATACTACTTTCAAAAACTTCAGTATAAATTTAATATGAGTTTCTGTAAAATACTGTATTAATATCTATCGTATTGAAGAAAAAAGAAAAGTTGCACTAGTAAAATTTAAACAACATGTATTTCTGTGATGGACTCTATACACTCTTTACTTGACGTAAATTGTATCATTCCAATTACCTTCGGTGTAGTCTTTTACGTCTTACTACATTAAAATAAGCAGACCTTGAGCCCCTACTGAAACCCGATAGCTTATGGATGTTTTTTTTAATTTTTATGAAAATTAAAAAAACCCATCATTTTCAAAAACTTATAAAAATTCGAGATGGGTGCAAATATAGTCCCGCTATTCATAAAGAGACCAATCAAAATTTATATCTTCTATATATCCTAAGGGATCAATATATGGTCAGTTTTTCTAAAGACTCAAATATGTGATCTTGACAATTTTAAAATTTTGTCCTCGGCTTATGATTTCTTCGGATTTGCCCATTTGAAAAATTTTATACCCTTAAATATATATAACTTGAAAACTCGAGTCAACTTTTCAAAACCTTTTTAGGGTGTTGGTCTACTAATAGCCTTCTATCATCTCCATTTGGTCTAGATCAATCAGAGTTACTTATATTATGAAGTTTATTATGTGACTAAGGAAACTAGCAAAAAGTTTACTAATGGCTCTAACCGTTTCGCTTATATTGCTTACCTCCAAAAAATCTTAAAGGCCTAGAGTTAGTCGACAAAAAGACGAAAGATGTTTTTTTTGACACCTACTAATCCTCATTTATATAGCTTCTGCAATAGTCACTTGTTGCGACCTTCAGTCTAACCGCGACCATTCCAATTAGACAGTGTCGTGTTTAGAGGTATAGAAATAAGGGTATATCGGATTTCGATAATGACAATATTCTGTAACACAGTTTCCTAGGTAAACAGACCGACATCAGTCTAAAATTCAAATATTAATGAAAAGCCTAGAAGGTGGCTAGATATATACAATTCTTGTTTATCTGGAACTTGTATGATAGTCCAAATTAAGTCAAGTAAAAGGTAACCGAAAAAAAAAACAAATCAAATTATTTTTAAAATTTCGGAATTTTTAATATTTTTGAAAAGACTGATCCTTGATTTAATAATAGTTAGAAGTTGCTTTAAATAATTTTCTTAATATGTTCAACGTATTTATTCGAAGTGAAAAAAAAATTTTATAAAAATTTAAACTTTTTTTATTTTTTAAAAATTCATTAAAAAATCTAAAACCTACCAAAATTCATGTATAAATGGCGATTTTGTTAACGGCATTCGATATCGATCGAAACCTTAGATATTTTTTAAATATTTGTATAGCATACTTTAATGATAATCAAAATTATTTAAAAGATGCACAGTTTGCTATATTTTTTTGAAGTTATTTGTCAAAAGATGAAGAATAGCAAAAGAGTTTTAATTGAACAATATATATTTTTAAAAACAAATCAAAATGGATACCAAATTTCAATAAACTTTTTGCATCGAAGTAACTTTGAACATTCCTAAAGTATAAATCTGCGACGCCCCCTTATATTCTCCAGAACATCGATATGAATAACAAATATAGATTTGATATCATTTCTTTAACAACTTTCAAAACAACGCAAGGATTTGACGATACAAGAAGGCTATGAAAAACGTATGTGTTTGTTGCCACCCTGCTCCACAAACATTACCCCATACCTTCAATAGTCTTTATTTCAAGTCGTAGCCGAATATTGCAGTTCGATTTCTAAATTTTGTTTTTTTCTAATCCACCACTTCGTTTAAATGTCTATTAAATAAATCTTCAACAAATTGTTGCTATTAGTCATTACATTAAAATAATGAAGCCTAAAAGTATGCACTACTTTTTATGTATGATATTTCTTTAAAATATTAAAATGAAATTTTATATTCCTTTTTTATAAAATTAATAACTTTGTTTAACTGTATGGAATATTATGTGAATTTTATTTTTAAAATCAAAAGAATACCCTCCCACCTTTAATTTTATTGTAACCAGGACCAAAAGGTAGACAAAGCTAACTTTTTTTATTCAAATAAAGCTAAAAACACTGCATTTTTAAGTGTCATCATTGAAACCTTATATTTTTCTTTTTATTTATGTAAAAGTACTATACTTTCAAGATATACTTACAGTAAATATATATCACAAAAAGAAATTATATAACCGAACTATTGAAATTCATGAAAATCTGTGTCAGTTTCTGCAGAGTATCATTTCGCTTAAAAAAAAAAAATAAAAGAAAAAAAACTAACGATGCATTTCCCTTAACTGGACAATTTTCTATTAAACTGCATCACTATATTTTTGATGTTTAATACTCCAAAAATTTGTTTTTCTGTGCGCCGTCGATGTAAAAAAAATAAAATTTACTGTGGAACAAAGCAGATAACTCAACTCTAAAATGGACGAGATTATCTTCTATTACATCCTATATATAAATGACTTATATACCTTATATGCATGAACACATGTATTACTATTCCCACCCATGTATGACAGTGGTGTAGGGTATACTTATGGTAGGAATTGCTACAGTTATTTATAATCAGACGGGAACTGCTTGTTAAATTACAATAAAAATATTTTTTTTACTACAGAGTAAAATCCATTTGTTTTATTAAAAATTTATTTTTAAAATGATAAATAAAAAGGGAAATAAACTTAACAATTTTAAAAACGTAATTATGCCTATTTGAACATATTGTCGGCCTATATCTAAAATAGCTTATCTGCAGATTTTTGAAATTGAGATTTCGATACCATACGATTCCTATGGTGTGAGTTTTTTTTTTATCAAAATTTTAATTTATTCGCGACTTATTCACTTTTTTGTTTGGCTTATCTACATAAACAATTTTTTTTTCGAAGACAAAATGGTTTATCTACATTTTTTTACTTAATAGTCATAGAAGTTGTAAACTAAAAATCTGTAAAAAGGTAAAATTATTAAAACTTTTTTTACTTTTCTAATGAGTGGTAATATGCTAAGTTCTAATGTGCTTTCAAAATTTTTCTATCTTCACACTGTTCAACAGAAAATGCGAAAAAATGCAGTGTTTTTAGTGATGTTTAAAAGGCTATTCACTATGCATAAACTTCCAAAAATACATTCTTTAAGTCTTAACAATAAAAAGATATCTTCCTTCAAGTAGGAAAGACGAAAAATTTTACAATCTTTTATAAAGAAAACTTTTATAAAGAAAGTGCATTTTGAAAAATTCACTTTTTCAAAAAATAAATTATTACCAATAAAATGTAATAAACGTTGTATTTAGTACAATTTAAATACATAAAAGTATCCCAAACCATGAGGGAGTATTGTGTAATCGGAATAACATAAATTTCTTAAATTATGTTATGCAATCCACTTTCCTATAAATTCACTATAAACAAAATGGTTTATCTACACATTTTAAAATTTTATATAAAAATTTTCGAAGACAAAACGGCTGATATACCGTAAAATCGCGAATATTGGTTTTTATTTAAAAAATATTATTGCAGAACATGAGAAGGGGTCCACCAATCATATTGTAAAAGATCACTTTGTTAAAAACTCACTAATAAGAGAATTAAAGAGTTTTTTGTTTTTCCTGAAAAATCAGTATTTTGCAGATAAGCCATTTTAGATATAGGCCGACGATATGTATTTCCTAAAACCATGACACCTGTTTCGGCGTTTTGTTAAAATAATTTTATAAAAATTATAAAATTGTCTTTAACCCTTATGTGTATACCAAGGTACCCCGGTACCTTTAGCACTTTCATCTTAACTTTTTTAATGGAAACAGATGGTTCACAAACCTCAAATTTCTTGAGAACTCCTAACTATTGAAATAGTTTAAATTATTATTACTTTTAAGCTAAAAAATTATATTGTATAGGCGCTGTGGTCCAATTTATATCTTATATACGTAACCGTACGGCAAGGTACCCGGGTACCTTCATACATTATATATGAAAAAAACTGTGATAAAAAGTAAAATTTTATTGAAAGATAACTAAAGCAAAATTAGACAGATTAGTTATAAATATTTTATATATGAATATTTATGTAGAAACAAGATTTACATGATTTTCTTTGTTTTATACATAGTTTCGAATTTTTTTCAAATTTTATTCTTGACCCTGGTTATAAAAGGGCTAGTGACATCCAATTTCAACCAATATTCTAAAATATATATTTTTATCCGTTGTAACAATCATAATTTCAGTTCTGCTTATTAAAACTGCTAATATATAACAATTTACGTGCTTTTTTATAACTTTGGTGAAAAATTATGTTTTTGTCGAAATCCTTTGATTTTAAGTCGCAGGTACGACTAAGTCGTTAAAGATATTGCTCTAGTTCGTTCTTTGTGGTAATCTGTAGGGGGTTCTAACTATAACGGGAACTTTTTTTACTTTTTTCGAGTTCGTTTAACAATCTATTTTAAAAAACCAAAAAAGGAGTTTTTAAAACGGTATGAACAAAATACTTTTTTTCGTGGGTATTTAAATATCCTAAAGCCTTAAAAAAGTAAAACTAGTCAAACTTTTTAAAGTTTTTTAAAAATAATAATTTTTTTATAGCATGTGCTCAGGAGAGTCTTCAAGGACATAGGATATTTTATAAAACCTTTGATAATTAGAAAAGTCTTCAACCGATTTTAAGGTTATATATCATGTATTTGAATTATTGGAGTCAAATGTAGAAAAATTGGAGGCTACATCTTCCTGTAGTACGAAACTTAATTTACTTAATACAAATTTATGGTATATATATATATTCGCCAGGACTTGTATTCTTACAACCGCCACGTTGAATTCACCTTGAGATTTACTATTTACTATAAATGAACGTGCATTGTAATTCTTAGAGTTATTTTCCGAGATCACGCATTTATTTGCTCCAAAAATGTTTGTTTACAATAATTTTTCCACATAGGTACCCGGGTACCTTGCCATTCTCTTAAAGGTGTTTTTTTTGCCATACACATAAGGGTTAAATAATTTTATGCAAATTCTAAACAATTTTTAAAATTGTGTTAACATTAATCAATATTTTGGAATATTTTAATGGAGAACTTATTTTTTAAATATTTAAAATTTATTGGCAAATTAAACTAATTCAGTCTTTGACTATTTTTTTTTTTCTAGGGAAAGTAAATCCCTATGACAACATTTCTCTTTAACAATATTTTATGCAGAATCTTTAAACCGTGTAGGGTACAAAGAACAACATCAGCTTGTTATTACAGCTGTTGTCTCCTCGTAATCGTTGTTGATGATGTGAAATTGTTGTTTGTTTGTTTGTTCATTTTTTCTTGTTCATTTCTGTCTGTCTGTCGGTTTGTATGTATTACGTTTCATATCTTAAAATAATGTTGTTTTATTTTGGTTGTATATTAAAAATATTGTATATAAGTAAGGCTATATCCACACACACACACAGTATCTCGACAGGCCTACCATTTTGATTAAGTGTTTTTAAAATTTTTTAAGATTAGATTTTATCAAAAGGATTATGCCACTATGAAAAAAAGGCTCTTGAGTCGTATTTAATATAATTTTTGTACAAAATACTGAAGACAAATCTTTTCCACTGCCCAAACTTCAGTCTGAATTGAATAAGAAAGTAACTGAGTAATAGAGTAACAACTATAAAAACTTTAATAGAAGGATTTCCATAACCTGATTTTACTACAAATAGAAAAGAAATTCACAAAATTCACTTAAGTCATTTCGAAGACCAAACGCTACAAGTCTATTTTATTATTCTGTTAGTTATTTCATTTAATGTTTCTTCTCTGGTTTATGAACATTGCTCTTGCTTTTTTTTTTTGAGTATTTATTTTTCTTCATCAGTAAAACAGTGAAAACTTGCGTTTATTTTTTGTTAATTATTATTTAAAATGCGTAAAGAGAAACCGAAAAATTAAAACAAAACAAGCAAAAATGATAAAAAAAAAACAACAATTCAAAAAGCTATTTTTTAAGATAAGAAAAACATTAAATTAATGATTAAATTTAAGAAAAATATTTAAAATTTAATATGGAAAGTTGAAGATATTCTTTTAATTGAGAGACATTCAAATGGTTTCAAAATTAAGGTAAATTTTTACACAAAGTCTGTTAAATTAAAGCATACCATTTTGCTTTTGTGCTGTTGGGAACACTTTCTAAATCTATTAATTTATTGGTACATATAAAAAAGGTGATATTTTATCATATATACCAAAATTCCCTAATACTTATAAGAGTTTCGAATTACCAATAAAGAAAACTAGAAAAAATTGACTAACATTACTTTTAAAATCATTCTCTAAAATCATTAAAAAAAAGCCTTTGTTATACAAATTCGAAACTTTAAATTAAAATAAGAAATTAAGAACTATTTAATTTAAAGCGAGAATCTTATGTGGGGTTTATATAAGTCAAGCGACTGATGATTGAGTGAAATTTACATGTATTTTGTTTTTTATACAAAAACAAAACACATATAAATTTCACTCAATTGTCAGCCGCTTGATTTATATAAACCTCACATTTATTTATTTAAACAAATTCCACTCTTTTAAATTAGTTAAATTCTTGCCTATTAAAACTCATAGTATCTTAAAGTAACTTCTAAAAATTCCCTAAAATCAAAAAAAAATATTTACACGTCAACAACAGAGCCAAACAAAAATTAATGTTGACCCAAATATAAGTGGCACTTTTCTTTTTTTTTTCTTTTCAATTTCAGTCTTTTTCTTATCCATATTTTAAAATGTAAAGATGAAAAAAATAACCTTTTAAATTAAATTTCTTGCCTGTGGTTTACAGCTTTTAAATTAAAATGAATGAAAAATTAAGAGTGATTATAATTAAATTATTAACATCAATTACTTCATCTTTTTTTATATCTTACGGTTTCCTATGTTATTTATTTTCATACTTAGTCATTTAGATTTTTTGAAAGAATAATAAGTATTTTTATTGTGGTAAGGAAATATGTGGTCGGTTGGTTTTTATGATATACAAGAACAAAAATACGAAAGCAGCATTTTCGTCAATTCTGTTCAAGCTAGAAAGAAATTATTTGATGTGTATAAAAAAAATGTGTTGACAGTACGTCAATGCCAGCATTGGTTTGCCAAACTTTGATCCGGCAATTTTAATATCGAAAATTCAACTTGTTCTGGAAAGCCGTGTGAAGCTTTCTTATTAAGGATAAGTTGATCGTAATCCCCAAATAATCAATGAGAGGTTAAATTTATCAAATTCAACTGCTTATGACTTTTTGAAGGTCCAAGCTAGTAACTCGTATATATGTTACTCATGTCCTCACGGAGAATTTTGATTGCACTTGGGAGGAAAAATTAATTTACATATAACAAAAGTTCATGTACCAAACCAATGGAATTGCTTTAAAAATGTTAAAAAGAAAATATTTATCACAAAAAGGCGGTGCAGACTGCTTTGTAGAAGATAACGCTTTTTGAGCTTTTATCGGATAACAACAACTAAATTGGAAGTTGAATGTCATCGGCTGAACAAAGTAAGTGATAGTGTTCAACAGAAAAGATAGTAGATCTGATGCCTTTAAACAATTATATATTTCGTACAATAAACAATTTTTTTGGTAGTGGTCAAAAATCACTAGAATCAGCTTGGACTAATCAGAAATATGGTAAAATGTATTAGAAGAATGGCATAGAAATTATTTTGTACAAAAGTTATAAGGCAAAATCAAAATATTTCGAACGAAAAATATGAATTTTGAACTCCACCATCTCCGGTATTGATTTAAAACTCATTCAATTTTTATAGTTATTCAAAATTATGAATTGAGCTTTGGTTCAGATTTAATGACGGTTCAAAGGTTGTTTTTTTAAAAATTTATGCAAAATATACCCATTTTATATGTCTATAATATCTGACAAGGAATGTGGAAAATATAGTTTTTAAGATATCCTTTAGGCTCTGAAGTATGAGCCTAGTATAATAGGCATATAAAATGGATATATTGTGAAAACAAATAACTTTAAACCTTCATAAACTCTTACTGAAAGCCAAATTTAAAATTGTTAGGAACTATAAAGTTGAATAAGTTAAGATAATATATGTATATGTGACAACATATAATAATGGCTTAAGTCGAAGTTTCTTGTTTTCAGATATTAAGGGTTTTATCTAAAATGCTTAAGGGTTTTGTATGAAAAAGTTGCGTAGTTTTGTCAATAATCAAATGTTAAATAAAATCTGGCGGAGTGATAGATGTCGATGAAGAGAATAAGTATACGTAAAATAAGTATAAAACTGCCATAGACGATCAAGCTCGAACATACGATACCCTTCACCGCTAAGGCCAATGGTGTTTTTTTTCATGTATAAAGACAATTATTTCCTAAATTTTGTTAAAATACAAACATTTTCTAAAAACTTATATATTTACACTGTTACCGTCATTTTTACTTATATGGGGGCTAAGGTGAAATGTAGACCGATTATCTTGGAATTTATCAAGTTGATTACAGTTTATACAAAAATTATGTACGCAAAAAAAAAACTTAAGATTGTCATAATTTTCAGATCTATGAGCGTTTTAGTGGTATTTATCTCCATAAGTGCGTTTAAATGAAAAAGTTTGTATAGAAGCTATTGTCAAATGTAGACCGATTTCAGTGATTTTGGTTTATATAAGTAGTAGTTGTTTTAAATTTCAGAAAAAATATTGATATTTATGGCGGAGGTATCATAAATAAAAGACCGATTTTAACAAATTTCAATCGCCATTGTCCCACTATCAAAAAATTGGCGTGTGCGAAATTTCATCTAATTATTTTGATTACATGGTTTACAGGGGAGTCCAGCCATCCGTACATATTTCTATGCGTTATAGTACAAACTTTTTCAAAAACAAGTAAGAAAGTGCTAAAGTCAGTCAAGCCCGACTATACGATACCCTTCACTAAGGTCAAAGATGTTTTTTTCCTGTATAAAGACAAATATTAGCTAAATTTTGCCAGCATACAAACATTTTCTCAAAACTTATATATTTATGCTGTTTCCGTCATTTAGACTTATATGAGAGCTAGGTTCAGATGTACAGCGATTACAGTTGTTACAAAAATTATGTATGCAAAAAATAAACTTAAAATTCTCATTTTCTTCAGACTTACGAGCGTTTTAGTGATTTTTGTCTCATTAAGTGCATTTTGACAGAAGAGTTTGTATGGGAGCTCTGATCAATTGTGAACCGATTTCAACGCAATTTGGTAGAGTTATTTTGGTTTACATAGGCAGTATTGGTTTTAAATTTCATGAAAAAATATTGATATTTGTGACCAATATATCAATTCCGGGAAGTGGAACCTATGGGAGGTACCATAAATAATAAACCGATTTTGACGAATTTTAGTAGCCATGGTCCCATTAACAAAAAAACTGATTTATGCCAAATTTTATCAAATTATCTGTAGAATTGCGACCTGTACTTTGATTACATGGTTTACATGGGGGTCTAGCCAGCCAGACGGACGGACGGACGGACGGACATCGCTAAATCGACTCAGAAAGTAATTCTAAGCCTATTGGTATACTAAGGGTCTAAGACAAATATTTCTTTGCGTTACATACACCAGCACAAACTTATAATACAATTTCCACCTATGGTGTTGAAGGGTATAATGATTTGACATTATACTATTCTAAAAGTATCATTTATTAAAAAAAATCAGTAAAATTAATTCACCATCAATGGGGCTGATATTAAAAGTTTGTGCTGATGTATGCTATACATAAAAATGTTAGACTGAATGGTAAATATCACCTGTAAGGTGCGATAATTTCTGATCAATTACTCCGAATTGTTTGTTTGATATATGTTTCAGATTTTTAAAAATCGAACTGTTTGTTACTTAACATTAAACAAATGTGTTTTTTTGTTTTTATAAAGTTATTATTTGTTTCAAAGTCATTGTGTTTTATAAAAGTCGTAAAACAATCGATGTTTATCATTAAAATACTAAAAATTATATTTACCATTAAAGGTTTATGTTTGAAATTAAAGAAAGAAATTTTATACGGAAAATTTGATATATAAATATATTTAAAATTTATTTTTCGTTTATAAATTTTTGGGGTAAATTTTTGTTTTTCAAAATACCAGAAGTCAATAATAAATCTTAATATAATATGCCAAAAAACATTATACTCCAAGTTTTAAATTTATTAGCTATGAGTTCTAGATAATTTTCAATCCTGTTGGGAGTTTCATTTCGCTGGAGCACAGTTTTATTGATAGTTTCTTTTTGAAGATATATTTTTAATATTACAATTTTATTACTATTTATTGAGAAATAAAATCAAGTTAAATTTTTAAAAAATTTTTGAGGTCCAAAATGTAATTGTACATATTCCTTACGATAGAATAGAAACATTTTTTGGCTAAAAAATCAACGTTAAATACGGACCGATGGATTAATAGTGATTAGAAATTATATCCAAAACAGTTATACTGTTAAATAGCTTCAATCGAAATAATCAAGTGGCTTTAGGGATACTCTCCATTGGACAGTCTATAGCAAATTTTCCTTATAAGATTTAAAATTTTCAGCGTTCCTTTGTGAAATGTATGCTTATATTTCATTATTGTTCAAAAAACATAATTATTTTATGTTGAACAATATTATTGTTTTTTAATCGAGTGTCTAAAAAATCTTAATCGAGTTTCTTGAAAAAATGCATAATACAGGTAAATTATGAAATTTTTTTTACATGTGGTGGTTAATAGGAATACATATATCAATTCATGGATTAAACCTTTCTGCGCTTAATGAATATTTTCTGAATCAAATAGTTTTCTCGCTCTCTTAAAAAAAATCGAAATTTGATAATAGCTTCTACTGAATATAGGCTCTCAATATTTTTTATTGCATAAATTAAAAATTTTAAAATTTTAAAATAATTTTTGATTTTATTTTAATAAATATTATGTTCAAAATCTGTCTAAAAAATTTAATTTTTTATATAGAAACTTTAAAGTATTTATTGAAAAAATCAACTGTTGTAAAAGGGGAAAATTTAAATTTTACCCTTCACTTTCTTAATTTTCTTAAGTTTGTAATATAACATTTTTTTGCTAAATTTTAGTTATATTTTTTTTTTAATATTTTTTAAAACATATAAAGAAGCTTTTTCTTCACATTTTTACTTTAAAATGATTCACTTACACGTTCAATTTTTTATAGGGTTATGTTTTGAATTTTATTGTTATTTTTTTATAAACAAAAAGTTTTAATATTGGTATAAGACGCAAAATATTCTGATATTTTTAAATAGAAATTTAAACAAGTGCCGAATCTTATATACCCACCATCAGGTTGCGTTAAATTAAGAAACATATCTCATGTATCTACAAGGGTGCAGCTAATTCAAAATCTGGACCAAAACTGAAAAAATCGCTAAGCTAATTGGTATTGTTGGTAAAACTTTTGGACTAAATTCGGTTGCCGTAGCTTTATAGTTCAACATTTAAAAATATTTTAGTGGTTTCCCCATTATTTACTTTGATCAAAATTCGGTCTCATAACCGGGTATAGTTTTACATTAATAAGTTGTTAAATACTTTTCGTTGCGCTTAATATGTAGTTAGGCTAAACACGTTAATAGTAATACGGCAGGTCCATATATTTCGTAAAGAGTTCCTAATGCATTCGTCATATATAAAGTCTAGGCTAAACATTGATTGATGCCTATCTAATTTCATAGGTGAAATCATAACATAATGAATGTACCTCCAAATCTATTCGATTGTTGATACAAAAAAAGGAGTTAATATATGTAAGAATTATAGCCAAATGTTGACCGATTGTAACAAAATTTTACACACTGGCTGGTATATATATAGAGCTTATTCTTGCAAAATTTAGCTATCACAGTTTCCAATCTAATAGCTTTTAACCGGCCTTTGCTAAAATTTTTGGTTTCCATGAGTGTTTTTTATATGAAAGCTAAAGTCAAATATGGACTGATTCCTATAAAATTTGATAAACTGATCAAAAATTGCATAAAACTTGCCTATTTTAAATTTTATCGTCATAGCTATTACAATTGTATTAAATTTATCAGCATTAATGTGTTTCCCGGCACGGGGTTATATGGGAGCTCTAACTAAATTTGAACCGATTTTATCCATTTTTAACACACACCTTTTTTAAGACATTCAAAATACTTTGTAAAATGTTGTCCCTGTAGCTCTTAACGTTATCTGACGGACAGACTGACAGAAACAACCTTTTCTTTATGTATTTTTGTGTTTCCATAAGTTTTGTGACAAAATTTTGCACACTGGCTGGCATTAACATAAGACTTCCTTGTACTTAATTTAGTCTTACTAGCTCTTGTAGTTAAGGAGCTATCACGATTTTATCTGACGGACATAAATCCCCTTTTCTTTTTGAATTGTTGTGTTTTTGTAAGCTTTTTATATGGGAGCTATGGTCAAATGGTGGCCGATTTCGACAAAATTTTGAAATTTTTGTATAAGACTTTCTTGTGCCAAATTAAGTTGTTATATCAGTTATACTTTTAGATTTATTGGCATCTAAGTGTATTTTAGGTGAAATTTGTGCTGTTTTTGTAAGTTTTTTGTATGGGTGCTATGGCTAAATCTGAACCGATTTCGATGAAATTTTATGTGCTACCTAGTGCTTATGTAAGACTTCTAAATACCAAATTTTGTCATCATAACTGTTATAATTTGTCATTTATTAGCAAATAAGCGATTAGCCTAGACGAGGTTATACGGGAGCTATGGTCAAATGCAAACCGATTTTGCCCAATTTCAATACCAAAAGTTTCTCATAGATGAAGAATGTTTTTGCTAAGTTTCAGGTAGCTAGCTCCTTTCGTTTAGACGTTATCGTGATTTCAACAGACAGACGGACATAGCTCAATCGTCTTAGAATTCATAAGGACTCAGAATATATATCGTTTTTGAGCCAATATTAAGGAAATTACAAACAGAATGACAATCTCAATATACCCCCCATTCTTTTTGATGGTGGGTATAAAAACTAGTGAGTTAGACTAATATATCACATTTTAATATACCAATTGTTTCTTGGGTCGAGGATTATAGAAGATATTATATTATTATTTCCAGTATTTTTCATTTCTATAATTTTTTTTTTTGAAGCTGAAGTCTAAATTATCTATTTTTGACTATACCACCCATTTAAGACCAACTCTCAAAATTCCCTTAAATACGTTTATAAGTCATAAGACCATTAAACTTTTTTTTTTTTTTTTTTTGCTAAAAGGCGTTTAACATTAGCTACTATGTCAGCCCCGTAAATTAAATAAATATTATGGTTTTCTCACTTTTTGGCTAAAATATGTATATCAATTGGAAGGGGTGTAAAATGTTATTGGTTTTTTCAGGAGTCCCTGTTTATTGGGAAACTGGAAGTATTTTTTGAACCCTCTGTCAGTGACGTAATTTAGATCTCACAATTCTAGTATATTTTTCCATTTAAACCTTGTAATTAATCTACAGATCGCAATTCTAATGATAATTTAATGAAATTTGGAACAGATAATTTTTGACAATGGGACCACGGCCATTGCAATTCGTCAAAATTAGTCCATTATTTATGGGACCTCACACATAGGTCCCACTTACCGGAATTGATATATTGGCCACAAATATCAATATATTATTTCATGAAATTTGAAACAACCACTGCTTATGTAAACCACTATACCAAATTTTTTTTTGAAATTGGTTTACATTTGACCATAGCTCCCATACAAACTTTTCCATCAAAATGCACTAAATGAGAAACAAACAACTAAAACGCTCGTAAATCTATAGATAATTAGAATTTTAAGTTTATTTTTCGCATACGTAATTTTTGTATAAACTGTAATAAATTTGTAAAATTTCAATATAATCGGTCCACATTTGACCCTAGCCCCCATATAAATCAAAATGACAGAAACAGCTTAAATATATAAGTTTTGAGAAAATGTTTGTATGATGGCAAAATTTAGCAAATATTTGTCTTTATACAAGAAAAAGAACACCTTTGACCTTAGTGATGAAGGGTATCGTATGGTCGGGCTTGGCCGACTATAGCACTTTCTTACTTGTTTTTTTTTTTTAATTATTTTACAGAAAATTTTCGACATTTTGTCGGCATTATATGATAACCTGCTAGGTCAACTTTTCAAGAAAATTTAGATTTTTTGATACTTTGTGTAGAATAAAATTCACTCCGTCGACTAGCATATACAGTTGTCGGCATATTTGTTTTGACATATTAGTTGTTTTTTTCATTTTAATTTCTGGTCCAATGTAATTAAAAATAGGTTATTTAGCAGCATATATTGTTATTTATTAGAACACAAAATAATTTTCAAATTTTTAATGTATTTGTAATATTTATTTTTTTTTATTGAAACTAGGAAGTATAAAATTCAGTATTTATTTTGACATGGTTTTGTATTGCATTTCAATTTTTTTTTAATTTAAAAAAATATTTCAAGGTCAACAATAATTAAAAATAATTATTTGGATTAACAAAAATTGTATTTTGAATTTTTTAAAGGCGGTATTTCCAAGCTTTTGTGAAAAACTACAAAAACATTAAAAATGTGGAAAGTGTTTATGTTCTAATAAACCACAAGATTTGTTGCAATTTTTACTTTTTTAGCTTATTTTTTTAATTACATAAAAAGTAAAAAAGAAGAAAAATAATTGCTATGTCAAAATAAACATGTCGACCACTGTAAGTATTCTTTATTTTGAGTCTTGAAATGTGTGGAAAGGTTCAATAAGAAAAACTGCTAAATCCACTAATAGACTATGTTTGTAAGCAAAACTGCTTAATTAATACTATATTTTTGTATTTGAAATATAAAAAATATAAAATATAATTTTTTTATCTCTCCTGTAAAATTTGCTGAAAGCGATATTATGAATCTAGTAAGAAATTCCATAAAGCAGCATGAAGTTGAAAATTTTTACTGAGATTCGATTTTTCTTAAATATATTTTAACCCAAAACAGAGATGGGGACTACAATGTGCCAAAAATTATTTATTATTTACAATGTTAACGAGGATAAGCAAAATTTGTTGTATCTATTTTCAATAATAACTTAAGGCAATAAGACTAGAGAGATTTTGTGAATACCCTAATTGTATTTTTTAAAAAGAACAAATTAAAATATTTTTCAAATTTTATCTTAGAGACTCATAGAAATACTTTTTTAGTTACTTAAAAAAAGTCAACGTCACTACATAAAGCAGAATGTCTCAATAATGAATACCCCAAAAATTTTTAAATTCAATCAAACATTAAGAAATAAGTGCAATAACAGTAAGGAAAAGCATATTTAAGAAACCGTGACAATATCGTTTTAGTACTTTAGCAGTTGATACAATGCTTAAATTTAAATATAAATTTTAAATATTTTAAAGATTTAGTTGAATTTTATAATTTTTTTTTAAAGTTTATCATTATTTTTTTGTTGTTTTGTAAGGAATTTTGTAAACAATCCAAACTAAAATTTTCATTTTTTTGATGATATAAAACGACAACAGCTCTAACAAGTGGACGACATAAGAAAAGAACACATAAATATAACACAAAACAAAAATACGTATTTTTTCTAAAAAAAAAAAAAATTAAAAATAAAAATAAAACTTTTTTTAACTTTTTTCTACAAAACCTTTTTTTAATTTTTAAAATTATTATTATTTTTTTTCATTAAATTCATTCAAAAATTTTTATTCATACACAAACATTACGAATACGCTCTAGAAAACACGCCAAGACTTTATTTCGCTTTTATTTAACAAAATATACGTTAAAATATTGTGACGAATTCGCACACAATAAGAATCCCTACGAAATAAAATAAACGACGACAACGACGACGACACTCTATTGTGCTAGAAAAAAACGCAAAGCGTACGTACTAAACCGTTAGGAGACGCTTTTCTTACTGAAAAAGTCATGCATTCGCTTTAAAATCATCAAAAAAAAAAAAAAAGAAAAACGAGAAAAAATTAATACAGAACAAAACAGAAGAAAATCAAGTAAAACACATAACAGAAAACTATGGAAAATATATTGCGAAAATGCCATAGAGGGAAAATATTGTGAATAAGTCAGAAAAGTCCTGTATGTGTGTAAAATACGATACATTGAAAATGTTGGAAAGAAGAATGATTCTGGTTGAGTGTGAAGTAGAAGAAGAGCATGTTTCGTCGGTTTAGTGTAGCGTAGTAGTAGACAGCTGAACGAGAAGCATGCTGTGTCCTGTGTAACGCTTGTATATCCAGTTCCCGACATACAGTTTCACAAAGTCTGTTGACGTCGAAAAATTTTTTGAAATCGTACTCTCATTTTTACTCATTTGGTTTGTTTTCTTCATAGAATTGTATTAAATCCTTCCTTTGTTCGCGTATTTTGTTCTTATGTTTGTGGTGATGCCTTAACGTTATAGAGAGTTCATATAAACAGCTACAACATTTTATATGTAACCTCATGAGAAGTAGCAACAACTCTTTGTTGAGTTTAATAACTAAAATTCTTTAATAGGTGTAATATCCTTTAACTAAACCTTGCTAAGGATTTCTTTTATTCAAACCAGTTGTGAATATTTTCGACCAATTTCGAACATTTTCGAAAAATGTTGAATTCAAATTATCTTCCTCTAGAATTGCTTAAACTCTAGAAATCCAAAAGTGGTGTATTTTATATTTATCTCTGTTTTCCTAGTGGTAAAAACAGAGAATCATTAACAATATACTTCTCTATTCTCTTGTGATAGAAACTCTCCTTTTCTTCTTAGTATTTAACGTTATTTGCTATACTTTACTCTTTTCTGTTTCCGTTATAAACCACTCTATCTCTGCTGCTACCGCATTCTCTGCCTTTGTCTTAATATTGTTAGTGTGTTCGTTTATTGTTGCTGCTAATATTGTTTTAGTTGTTGCTATTGCTTTTGGCCTTTTGTAATCTAAATCCTTTCTTTTTTTTCTTTGCATTAAATCGATTTCATTTAATGCGCCGAATCCACCCTTTAAAGCCCAATAGCAACAGCAACAACAACAACACTACAAACTACTACTACTACTACAACACAAGCAACAAGAAGAGTTCACCAGCAACAATAAGGCTAACAAACGTTAAACAAAACCAGAAACGACGATTGAATTTTCTTCTGCCTCCATTTAACCGCCTTAATAAACTCATTCAAACGCCAAAAGCTCACGAAAAACAAAAAACATACACAAGCACGTGTGTACAAGGATTTCGTATTTAGAAATTAAATGGTGAAATTCGCTTCGGTATTAAGGAAACGAATGAAAAATACAAAAATATTTAAGTATATATGTATGTATGTTTTAACTTCGTTTATTTATCTCCCCACCATTTGTCTATGTGCGTGAGTGTGTTTGTGTGTGTAAGTCTCTCGATGTTTGTTAATGTTTACATTTTCATTATTGATATAAGACTGATTTTATGGAGGGCAGAATGTGTAGAATCATTTCTGGATAGGGAATCTGAAATTTTGAACCATATTTGTAAAATACCTTTTTAGAACACTTGTTATACCCTTTACCACCATAGCTGGAAAGGGTGTTATAAGTTTGTGCTGATGTATGTAACGCATAGAAATATTTGTCTTAGACCTTTAAGTATACCAATAGGCTTAGAATCACTTTCTGAGTCCTTTTAGCGATGTCAGTTCATCAGTCCGTCCATCCGTCTAGACGTCTGGCTGGCTTGCTGGACCCCTATGTAAACCATGTAATCAAAGTACAGTAACAAAGCAATTCTAAAGATAATTTGATAATTGGACCATGGTTATTGAAATTCGTCAAAATCGATCCATTATTTAGGTCCCACTTCCCGGAATTGATATTTTGGCCACAAATATCTATATTTTTTTCCTGAAATTAAAAACAAATACTGCTTATGTAAGACAAAATTACTGTAGAAAATGTTGTTAAAATCGGTTCACATTTGACCATACCTCCCATACAAACTCTTCCGTCAAAACGCACTTAATGACAGAAAAATCTCTTAAACGCTCATAAATCTAAAGATAATAAGAATTTTTAGTTTATTTTTTGCATACGTAATTTTTGTAAAAACTGTAATCGATTTGCCAACTCTCGAGATAATCGGTCCATATTTGACCCTAGCTCCCATATAAGTCCAAGTTTTGAGAAAATATTCTAACAGATAATTTTTTGATAATGGGACCATGGCTATTGAAATTCGTCAAAATCGGTCTATTATTTATGGTATCTTCTAAAGGTCCTACTTCCCGGAATTTATATTTTGGCCACAAATATCAATAGTTTTTCATGAAATTTAAATTCTGCTTAAGCAAACCTAAATCACTGTACCAAATTTCGTTAAAATCAGTCCACATTTGACCAGAGCTCCCATACAAACTCTTCTGTCAAAACACACTTAATGACACAAATATCACTAAAATGCTCGTAAATCTGATGATAATGGGAATTTTAATTTTTGCATACATAATTTTTGTAATAACTGTAATTTATTCGCCATAATTTTCGAGATAATCGGTAAACATTTGACCCTAGCTCTTATATAAGTCCAAATGACAGAAACAGCTTAAATATATAAGTTTTGAGAAAATGTTTATATGATGGCAAAATTTAGTAAATATTTGTCTTTTTAAAGAAAAAATAACACCTTTGACCTTAGTGGTGAAGGGTATCGTATGGTCGGGCATGACCGACTATAGCTTTTTCTTACTTGTTTTTGACTTAGCTGTTATCTTAAAAGACATGGGACAAAAACCAATATTGGCTATAAAAAATGTAGGTTTTATACAAAGATGTACATAAGTATATCCTATGGTCAAATATAAACCGCTGATTTTCGTGCAAAACTTCTCTGATCTCAGTTTGAAAGAATGGTGCCGTTCAATTCGCCGTTTAGGTGAATTTAAAGTTGTAGCTTTAGATATTTTCAAGGATTTCGATAAAGTATGGCAAAGAACTTAACATATCTTTCATGTTTCGAAAGAAACATTCAAGTGCTTCGGTTTTTTGAAACAATGTAAAATGCATTTCTCTGCATCTGATCATCTTAGTTTATATACCATTTATATTCGGTCAAAAATAGGATACAAGTCTCATGTATGGGTGCTTCAAAGTCTGTTTTGGAGATTCTTGACCGCGTAAGCGAAGGTGCTTGTCGGTGATATTGTGATAACCAATTCTATTGATTGACAGGTGCATCGTCACAATATGGGATGTATTTCACTGTTCTATCGATACTACAATGGCAAGTGCTCTGATGAAGTAAGGGATCTTGTTCCTGAAACACTTACATTTGTTTTAAAGTTTTATTTTAAAGTTGGTAATCAGAACTAAAGAATTATGAAAAATAAAGTAATTTCTTGAGTTCACTGCATTTAGTGCAAATGTTTTCGAAGAGCTAAAAAAGTCATATAGTTATGAACAAAGTAGTCGGAAGTCTACCTTACAATTGTCAATTAACTACAATTAACTATAAGTACATGCGAGTTATATTTCGTTAACTTACAAGGCTAATTAATGTAAATTTTACCTGTTGTTTTTTTATTATTGTTGCTACACATACAGTCGCAAAGCTAAAGTCGCAACAAATTACCGATTTCTTCCAAAGGGCAACTCGTTTTCTCAGAGGATGCTTCCAGTTCCAATAATATCAACGAGCAGTGGCAATATATTACCAAAGCTTTAAAAACTATTGCAAAATTGGCACTAGGTTACTAAACCCCAAGATCTAAAAACTTTTCATATGATGAGGAATACTGTAATGCCACAGTCGAAAAAATGCAGCCTATATGGCAACTCTACAGAATGTAGTTACAAAAGGAATTTAGGAAAGGTACCGCGAAAAAAACGCGTAATCCAGAGGAAAATGCGTTTTTTATGAAATGGAGATGTAAATATAAATGTCGGAAAGAGGTGCAAAAATTTTACCAAAAAATAAACATCAAACTAATGGTTTTAGCAATTGTGCTTTATTAAGGACAATCAAGAAAACTTGATCACAGATACTGAAAGCGTTCTGAAATCATTGTAGCAGCGCTTCTGCAAATTGCTGGTATCAAGCGAAAGTGAACATGACATGCCTGAACAAATTGATATTGACGGGAGTTTATGAGCTTTATCCGCCATTTTTCACTTTTTGAGTTAAATTTTTCAAATCCGTTTTCAGCTATCTCGTCTAGTTTCTGAGATAAATAGTGTCTGTTTTGTTCTATATCCTTCAAAACAGATTTTTTTGTGATATTTTGTTCTATACGCCAAATATATGGTGTAAAAACCTCAAAACTCTATCGTATAGTTTTTTAGAAAAATTAAGTTAAAACCAGAGACCGGATTTTAATACTTTTAAAACAATATTTTCATGTTTAAATCCATAAAAAAACATTCATTGAAGTTTAAAAAAATATTAAAAATCCCTCATGATTTTTATTCGTTCAAAAATTTTGTTTCTTTTTTCAATCCGATGAAAACAAAATATAAAAAAATCGTTTGGGATATTTATCAATACAGTTCAAAATAATTTTCATCTTTTTTCATCCGATGCAAATAAATTTTGATAGAAAAAATTCAAATTTTATTTCTGTATTTTTCCGGGTATAAGGCATCTTTAGGACGTTTAAATAGCAATAAATTCAATTATTGTTACAAATTTTATATTGAAATGGGTTTGGGCAACAAATGGTCGTTGTCTAAGTGCGTTTAAAACGTTCAAAAGTTATTTTTTTTTAGAAATAGCGACGCGAATCAAAGAAACCACCAATAATTTCGATTAGAACTATTATCTTTAACTTCGATGTCCCAAAACATTGCAATAAATTGAAAAAAATTCATACATTCATTGTTGAAAATTTTGAAATTTCATAAATATTTTATTTTTTCAAAGTCAAAACAGAAGTTCAAAAATAAAACAATCAATTTAATATTTTTCTGTTCGGATATTTATCGTTATAGATGTTTAAAATTTTCATCATGAAGGATATTTATATTTCAAATATAAATCCCTCTTTTTTTATTTTTCGATCGAAATGAAAATAAATTTTCATCGGCAATGATATTTATACTTGATGGATTTAAAAAATAAAACGATCTCCGGTCTCTGGTTAAAACTTCAAGATCGATTTTCTGAAAATGAATTTTTGGCGTATGCAGCACATAAACTCCCGCACGACGATATGTCCACCACCCAACATAAGTGAGGTAAGAGCAGAAATATTTCGACTAAAAAATAACAAAGCTGCTAATGAATTACCAGCAGAGCTTTTAAGGTCGGAGGTGATGAACTAATAAAGCATATGTTTCAACTCCTAAAATCCATATGGTTAGAATAATGTATGCAGGACGATTGGAAAGAATACTGAGGTTCTTTGTTCAGTGCACAAAAAAGTGGTTAATCCGTATACACTTACTATGGAGGTATAAGTCTTCTTTCAATTGTTTATAGGATTTTATCGAGAATTCTGTGTGAAAGGCTAAAACCCAAAATTAAGGAAATATTAAGATAAACTCACAAAATTTTCATAGAAAATAATTGGGTTTCAATACTTTTTTTTATTTGATGTTAACAAATTTTATGGAAGGTTACCTGCTGTAATTATTTTGTATAAACATTTTGTAATTTGATAAAGAACAATAAAAATCCCTTCCATCGACGTCAAGTTCATTGAAATCTGACAACGCGTTCAGAATCGTAAACATTGCTAATGTTTCAAAAAATACCCGAGAAGTCTAACTACAAACTATATTACGCCATGTATTCCTATACTTAGTTTAGCAATAAAAAGGCTGGTTATGGTTATTATTATGGAGTAGACCGAAAAGTTTTAGAAATACTCTATTATAAAAAAACAGTTTTCCGATGAAAAGTGATTTTGAAAAATATTAGTTCATAGACAGTTTTAAACATAGGCTTTCGAAAGATCAATTTTGCTTTCTAAGGTTAAATGAAATGGACCTCAATTTATAGCTGATTTGGCTTCTGATGGCAAAAGCCCCAAGTTTAGAAAAGCCTCTTAGTTTATGTTGAACTCAACATATTAATACACTTTATATTAATTTATCTTGAGAAAAAATTAAACTAAACTTTTGTAATCAATTAGACGTTCATCATTTGTGACCTCAGAAACTAAGTTCAAAGCTTTCTTCTTCGGTGGTATATATGTGGTCAAAGTGGCCATAGCACTTTTACTGGAATCGAACACTGTTACGATCTTATAAAAGTTTTGACAAAAAAAAAAAAAAAGACGTCACTCCACCATCAAAATAAGGAAACATTTTTGAGTATACAATTTAAAAAATAAATATGGAAAAAGTTTTCTATAAAAATTTTCTACTCTACGATTTATCTTTATCTTTAAAATGGTCTTCACTTTCGACCTTTACCTCTTCATAGATGCTAAGTTTTTTTTTAACGTAAATTCTCTTAAGGCCTGAGAGCAGTAAAAAGTAATTAGAGGACAGATCTTTTGATTAGATAGATGCTGGAAATATTGTAACTTTTTAAGTTTTTTTTCGAAAAAATACAATATTTTGATTATTTTCATTTTACACTATATTTTTTATATTTTGGTACATATTCGCTTATTTACTATAGGTGTCAAAATAGAGTCTCATCAATTTGAAGCAACTTCACTTTAGTGCAGTGAAGGCCACCATTTCTGTTTTCATATAACTAGTGCTGGCAGTTATTGTTGTCATACATATAATTTGTAATTGTGCTACCATCACAACTTTAGGGTCATTCAAAATTATTTTGAGGACCTTTTTGATGTTTTCGTGTCGCTTAAGCATTGTAAACCACTTCTCGATAATTGAGTTTTCTGATACATTGTCCGATATATATTTAATATCAAGAGCTGATTTACTCAAAACTAATAACCCAGTACTTATCCAATTAACATACACATTTTTTTTTATCGTTAGAGCTACAAACTATTCAGACTCTAAATCGTGACATTAAAGAAAGAAAGAAAGAGATTAACAGAATTTTATATTTAATTTACTCATTCCCGAATATGCATTAGAAATATTCTCTGAGCAATATAAATATATAAGAATATGATTTCTACAGAAATAATTGCATGATCACCTACCTATAATTAAAGTATTTCGTCCCATATGTTGCAAGTGAAATTAAAACATTTGATTAAATTCCCAAACAACTTGTCACATATCCCTCTTCTAAAAATGCACAACTACAATTGTATTTAGCTAACATTTACACAATTATTTTCATTACATTCACACACAAGACATAAAGAAATATCTGCTTTTAATCTAAAATGTACGGAAAAGTTGATTGTTTGGTTACTGGAATAATTTTAGACAAATGATTCATATATGCAGAGAATACCATCAAGCCCATTTCTAAATAAATAAACCACATTTCTACATACACACATACATACATTCATATGTGTTAAGACCAGCACATAAAGCGCCAAAATCTATACAAGTTAAAAGCCAAAGAAGACCTTAAACCAAAATACTTAGTAATAATACTAGACGTAATGTGAAAATAATGCAATTCCCATTGGAATTGCCACAAAAGAAAACCAGAAAAAAAAATATAAATTTCGTATTAACTTTTTTTTATGTGTATGCTGTCGGCATATAAAAATTGTCAATTAGATTTGAGACTCCAGCAGTTCCCTCTTTCTCTAATAAAAACTTAATTTACAACATAGAAAACATTTCTTCCAACTCATATTACAAAATATTAAAAATTTAATTCTAAAAGCCAAATGGTCATGTAGAAAAGAAAATATATATTTTAATTCATAAAATGGTCGTTATCTATTGTTGTGGGGTTATCTTAGATAAATGTTGTTATATAGATAAAACTTACCATATTTCACCATTGGTTTAAGTATGTTGAAAACTTCAAAGATGTGCATGTGTTGTACAAATTTCCCAGTATTTTTGATAAAAGGGATATCTTAATGTTATATGATGTATATATTATAGTACAATAGTGTGATTTTATAACACTAAAGTAGCCAAATAGATGATTTTGTTGACATATACATGTGCCTCTAAAAGTTTTATAACAGTTCTTTGTATTAAATGAAACTGTCATACACTTAAATTTAGTTGTATCTCTTTTTAAGTAAAAGAGAATTACCATCTTAATTTTAGGGAAAATTTTTTGTGTTGTATATTTAACATGATAGGAATGAAATAATTTGCTACTTGATCACAAACCAGTTGCGTTTTTTGGTTACAGTAAAGAAAAAACTAACTCCCAAAAATTTTAGCCACATAACATAAGATATTAACAAGTAAGAGTGTTATTTTCGGCTGTGCCGAATCTTATATACCCACCATCAAGTTGTGTTAAATTTAGAAACATATCTCATATATCTACAAGGGTGCAGCTAATTCAAAATCTGGACCAACACTGAAAAAATCGCTAAGCTATTGGTATTGTTGGTAAAACTTTTGGTCTAAATTCGGTTGCCGTAGCTTTATAGTTAAACATTTAAAAATATTTGAGTTGCTTAACCAGTATTTAATTTGATCAAAATTCGGTCTCATAACCGGGTATAGTTTTACATTAATAAGTTGTTAAATACTTTTCGTTGTGCTTAATATGTAGTTAGCCTAAACACGTTAATAGTAATACGGCAGGTCCATATATTTTGTTATGAGTTCCTAATGCATTCATCATATATAAAGTCTGGGATAAACATTGATTGATGCCTATCTAATTTCATAGGTGAAATCATAATATAATGAATGTACCTCCAAATCTTTTTGATTGTTGATACAAAAAACAGGAGGTAATATATATAAAAATTATAGCCAAATGTTGACCGATTGTAACAAAATTTTACACACTGGCTGGTATATATATAGAGCTTATTCTTGAAAAATTTTGCTATCACAGTTTCCAATCTAATAGCTTTTAACTAGCCTTTGCTAAAATTTTTGGTTTCCATGAGTGTTTTTTATATGAAAGCTAAAGTCAAATATGGACTGATTCCTATAAAATTTGATAAACTGATCAAAAATTGCATAAAACTTCATTACTTTAAATTTAATCGTCATAGCTATTACAATTGTATTCAATTTATCAGCATTAATGTGTTTCCCGGGGCGGGGTTATATGGAAGCTCTAACCAAATTTTAACCGATTTTTTCCATTTTTCAACACACATTTTTTTCAAGATATCCAAAATACTTTTGTAAAATTTTGTCCCTCTAGCTCTTTTCGTTAAGGCGCTATCGTGCTTTTATCTGACGGACATAATCTACCTTTTCTTTATGTATTTTTGTGTTTCCATACTGCCAGACATTGACGTAGGACTTCCTTGTGCTTAATTTAGTCCTACTAGCTTTTGTAGTTAAGGAGCTATCATGATTTTATCTGACGGACAGACGGACATAAATCCCCTTTTCTTTTTGAATTTTTGTGTTTTCGTAAGTTTTTTATATGGGAGCTAGGTCAAAAGGTGACCGATTGCGACAAAATTTTGCACACTGGCTGGGATTGACTTTTTTGTGCCAAATTTAGTAATTATATCTGTTATACTTTTAGATTTATTGGCATTTAAGTGTATCTTAGGTGAAATTTAGGCTGTTTTCGTAAGTTTTTTGTATGGTAGCTATGGCTAAATGTGAACCGATTTTGATGAAATTTTACACGCTGCCTAGAACTGATGTAAAACTTCTACATACCAAATTTTATCATCATAGCTGCTATAATTTGTCATTTATTAACAAATAAGCGATTAGCCTAGACGAGGTTATACGGGAGCTATGGTCAAATGTGAACCGATTTTGCCCAATTTCAATACCAACATTTTTTCAGAGATGAGGAATATTTTTACTAAGTTTCAGTGAGCTAGCTCCTTTCGTTTAGGCGTTATCGTGATTTCAACAGACAGACGGACAGACAGAGGGACAGACAGACAGACAGACAGACAGACAGACAGACAGACAGACAGACAGACAGACAGACAGACAGACAGACAGACAGACAGACAGACAGACAGACAGACAGACAGACAGACAGACATACAGACAGACAGACAGACAGACAGACAGACAGACGGACAGACAGACAGACAGACAGACAGACAGACAGACAGACAGACAGACAGACAGACGGACAGACAGACAGACAGACAGACAGACAGACAGACAGACAGACAGACAGACAGACAGACAGACAGACAGACAGACAGACAGACAGACAGACAGACAGACAGACAGACAGACAGACAGACAGACAGACAGACAGACAGACAGACAGACAGACAGACAGACAGACAGACAGACAGACAGACAGACAGACATACAGACAGACAGACAGACAGACAGACGGACATCACTCAATCGTCTTCGAATTTCATAACGATTCAGAATATATATCGTTTTTGGTTTTTTTGGCCAGTGTTGAGGAAATTACAAATGGAATGACAATTTCAATATAACCCCCATTCTTTTTGATGGTGGATATAAAAATGTTGTCAGAAAAAAACAGAAAGATCATTCTTCATTGTCTTTCTCGAGGAAAAATTTAATATTTTCAAATTCATCAAATACAATTTCATGTTGTACATAACAAGAGTCAAAATATAAGGTGAATTATGAAAAGGCTATGTACTAGAGTATTTTTGTCAAAGACTTACAATATAACTTTTTATACCCATCGTCAGAAAGGATAAAATTTTGTGGGAAATTTTAAAATTTCTTGGTATTAAAATTGGTCGAAATTGGCTTGTAATTGACCATAGCTTTACTATAAACCTGCTCTGGCAACACTTTTAACCCATATCTTTCCAGCGTGCAGTGGTTTACTGAGGCTTTTTTTGAAATTAAATTTGCAATTTTTGAACGACTAGAGACATTTTAAGGAACTTTGGCACGTTGATAGCCAAGGAGCATTGTAAAAACACAGGTCCATCAGGGGTCGGGATTGTGATCAAAAATGGTCACTTCGGGTGTTCGACTTTTTTTAAAATTCGCCAAAAGTCTATTTATGAATGGAATGAAAAACAATTTCAAACCTAAGTTGTCCTTGAGAATTTGGAATTTTTTCCTAAAAGATGGCTAAATTTTTTTTACTTACTAATAAAAAATTTCTTTAACCCTCCATCATACGCATGTATCTGCCCAGATCATTTAAGAATTTAACAGTGATTTAAATAAATTTATAATGCACTTAGCTATTTGAGTCTCCAGGGGGTCAATTCTGGTTCTATGAAACGATGAAATGAAAAGTTTTTTCATGTTTTAATAGAAGTAGCGATTCTAATTTAGTAAAAGAATGAAAACAAACGTCAAATCATTATCATATGAAAAAATCACTGAAACGAAAAGAGATTTTTTCATCGATTCATAACAATTGTGATTCTTGTTTTGTGAAACAGTGCAACCACTTTACGACTAGGCTTACCGCTTTAGGCGGTACTAAAGGTAATAATTTAAGTAAATTTTTTTTTTTAATTGTATAAAAAGTATATACGAATTGGGTTACCTTCTTTGGAAAGGGGATAGTAGATAGAAGAGTAAGATATAGCTTTGTATTATTCAACGCTGTAAGTGCTATTGTATATAGTCAAGCCCTTTGTTTAAGCTTTTTTGTTTAATAGCCAATTTTATTTATTTTTCGTCGACGGCGTGTTATTGCTATAGGATTACCGCCGACGGAAGATGCTGAGGTAATTGATAATTTTAATCGAAATTAATAATTACAAAAATTGAAATTGGTAATTAATAATTTTAATAAAAATTCATAATTACGCAAATTGATGTTGCCGAGACCAACATTATTTGTTTCCTGTTTTACGTTTGACATTTGCTTGGCAATTATCATAAAACAGTTGATAAAGTTTCATAGCAACGAATGGAATGAAACACTTTTTTCATAATACAAACGAGAATCAAAAATAAGTGTTGGTGAAAAAGTATTATGAAAACTAGTTGTGAAAACTTAAATGAAAACTTTTTTTTCCTTTCATCGTTTCATAGAACCAGAATTGACCCCCAGGTACCCTTTAGAAATATTGTTAGCTATCGTTTTATAAAAAAAATATAAAAAAAAAACAATTTTTGTGGGTTTTTTCTTCAACACATCACATACGTAGCGCATGTATCTGGCCAGATACACTTGTAGTTTGTATGAAGAATTATGTATTTTATTTGAATTTTTTAATGTTTTTGCGTTTGTTTACTCAAATCAACTGAAACTGCACAGTACAAATTATAAACCAAATGATGATTTTGCCTAAGATATCGAAAATTATTTGGTTATCGAACCAAATGAAGTGTTTGATAGTGACAATTATGCTGCAAACACATGTTTCATTGTGATAGATGTACACATGGCGGCGGCGTTGCAGTTTTTGTTAAAAGAGGACTAACATGTAAATTTGTTACCAAATCTGAAAATAATGAAAAAGTAGAGCATTTATTCGTTGAAGTTGTTTCCATGGGTAATAAATTGCTTATTGGCTGTGTCTACAGACCTAATAAGAGAATACGCATGGAAGATTTTCAGGAAAAACTTGAAACTTTAACCGTCAACTATGAGAATGTTGTAGTTTGTGGTGATTTTAATTCCAATGTGCTAAACGAAAGCTACCTGACAGATGCCATGGAATCAATTGGTCTGTCCCCCACAAACACAACAACCCCCACCCATTTCACGTCTACAAACCAAACACTTCTTGACCTTTTTTTCGTTAGCTGAAACTCAAAAGTCTTGCTTTACGACCAAATTTCTGCACCGTGTTTCTCTAAGCATGACATAATCTTCTAAAATTATGATTTTTTACCTCAACGTAAGAGAGAAGAAACATTGTTTTATGATTTCAAGCGCATGGATTACAACTCAGTATGCATCGAGCTAGCCAATGTCGACTGGAATTGTATTTACCTTACCCCTGATGTTGATTACCAAGTGAACTTTCTTGAAACTCAACTTTCCAATATTTTTCAAAAAACAGTTCCTTTAAAAAAACTTTCACGCGGTAACAGTAAACCCTGGTTCAATGAGCAAATTAAGTCAAAAATTAACTTACGTGATCATGCACATAAGCGTTGGAAACATTATAAAACATCAGAGCTTTATACGCAATTCACTTCTTTGAAAAAGGAAGTGAATAAGCTAATTAGAAGTGCAAAATCGTCTTACTATTTTAACTTATTTTCTTCTGCTGTAAATACCAAGAAGACATGGCAAATTATTCGGGATATTGGTGTAAAAAAACTCAGGAAACGAATTCTTCCAACCTTGACGTTAACCTTTTGAATGAATCATTTCTAAAAATTCAAAATTTAGGAGTTAATGCAAATTTCTACTCTTCTACTAGCCGTTCAAGTTCAAATGAAAGTTCACTCACTTTTAAATGTATAACACAAGCTGATGTTCTTGATTCTTGTTACAACATTAATTCTAATGCAATGGGCCCTGATAACCTCCATCCCAAATTCATAAAAGCCATTATTCCTCTTCTTTTACCTCAAATTACTTATGTACTTAATTCTATTATCACAAAGAGTGTTTTTCCCCAAAATTGGAAGTATGCCAAAATTATACCAATTCCTAAGAATAAAAATGATTACCGACCGATGGCAATACTCCCATTTTTGTCAAAGGTACTTGAAAGGATATTAGATAAGCAAATAGGTGAATATGTAAAGGCCAAAAATCTACTCACTAATAGGCAATCAGGTTTTCGACAAAAGCATAATTGTGTTACTGCTCTAATCGACGTATCGGAAGAAATACGCGGATACATTGATGACGGTAACATTGCGTTTTTAACACTTCTGGACCATTCTAAAGCATTTGATATGGTAAACCATGACATGCTTCGACTAAAACTATCAAATTTTTTCAATTTCAGTTCTTCCGCTACAGGACTCATTTCATCATATCTTGATAATAGATTTCAATATGTTTACGCCAATAATAAACAATCAATAATGTTGCCAGTAACAAAGGGTGTTCCACAAGGCTCAATCTTAGGACCACTCCTTTTTACAATTTACATCAATGACCTTCCTGAGCAATTATCTTATTGTAAAATTCAAATGTATGCCGATGATGTTCAGCTCTACATATGTTGCAGTACCGATCGAGTGCATGAATGTATTTCAAAACTAAATTCAGATTTGTCAAAAGTTCAATCGTGGGCATTATCAAATGGTCTTTCCTTAAATCCCGCAAAGTCGAAATGTCTGGTAATTTCTAAAGCTTCTACACAAAATATTGATGTGCCTGACATCACACTAAATAATCAATGCATTGAAATTGTTCCCAAAATTAAAAATCTTGGGGTAATTTTCAATTCATCACTCACCTGGTCCGACCACATTAATAGTGCAGCCGGTAAAATATTTTCAACGTTACGCTCATTATGGAAAACTCAGCATTTAACGCCAGTTTCTACTCGAATTATGCTTGCAAAAACTTTATTATTACCAACGCTGTTATATGGTTGCGAAGTCTTTAGCAGTTGTGATTACACTAGTACAAGGAAACTGATCTCTACATACAATTCAATATTGAGATATGTTTACAATCTAAGACGGTCGTCCCACATAACTCCTTTTGAATTAAAACTGTTTGGAGTTCGATTTACTGATCTTCTTAAAATTAAATCTTTAATACTTTTTCATAAAGTTATTTATACAAATGAACCAGTATATCTGTTTAATCGTCTAGCTTTTACCCGTTCAAGAAGAAATAACAATATAATTCCAATAAGATACAAGAGACTTGTTTCTGAGTATCAATATTTCATAAACACTATTCGTCTTTGGAACTCGCTACCACCAACCTTACAATTTTTGAGCAATATAACGCAGTTTAGGAAATCCTTATATGAGTATTTTAGTACATAATCTTATTTTTTTCTTTATTCATAAAATTGTAGTATTTTATTTTATAATTATAAGTTGTGATCTTGTAAATTAATATCCTGTAATTTTTAATCCATTTTCATATATGTGTGCTTTTATATGCTACTGTAATGAAATTTACATGTATTTTTATTTATATTTAATTGTAAGTAATTTTGTGACCTTTAATTTAAAACTTTTGTATTTCTTTTTTAATTTTTTTTTTTTTTTTATTTCTTTTTTAATTTTTTATATTTGTGTCAAATATGCTTATTTCCTTTCATCCAATCCTGTACTGTAATTATAAGACTTTTGGTCTTGTTGTGCAGGATACCAAATAAATAAATAAAAATAAATAAAATAAAAATTGTTAGGGAGTTATGTACTAAATTTAAAACCACTATATATTCGTAAAATTTATTAAATTAATAATAATAACTTTTAAAGGACAAACAAGGAACAAAAATCGAAACCATCCAAAGATAGCCAAACGTGTTTTATTTTATCCTATATATACATTAGCATCCGCCTGGACTCGACTTTTTTTCTTTTAATGAAAATCAAAAGAAACTCAAAATTCTTACAAAAAAAAAATTCTATCAAAACTGCTAGTAAATTTCCATAAATACAAGTTGCAGATAACAAAACGTGGCACAGTGGGTTGGTGAAAAATAGAATGAAAATAAGTCCACAACTTCTAAAGCGTTGGGCGGATTTTAAAATAATTTTATGTGCATATAGGAGAAATGTCGAGAAGCTCAAGTAATGAGCCTAGAAAGCTTTATCGGCCCCCGAAAAAGGCACCTCAGACTCATAAATTACTTTAAACGATATATAGTTGTTATTTCCCAACCGATTTGAAGAATCACACTATAAATCAAATTATTCCAGTGGTCAAAATCTCGACCAGTAGTAAAAAAAAATAAAAATCTCAAAAAAATTTTACGTCGTGAAAATTTCAATAAGATATGAAAACAATTTTTAGCCTGGTACAAAATGAGTTAAAAGTCAAATTTTAAAAATGATTTTGTAAAAAAATACACTTTTTAGTTATATTGTACATTTTACCTCAAATGTTTAAAGCAGATTTCCCTAGAGATAAGTTCGGTCTGATTTGTGACCAAGAATCAATGAAAAGCTGTATAAGACTTTTCAGCGATATTATATTACATAAATACATAATTATATCAATAGGTCTTTCAAGAGTGTAAAATAATCAATATCGAATTGATTAGTTCTATCATAAGGAAAATATCTTAAGGAACTGATACTAATATTTACACTAAAACTAGTTCTAATGCGTTTATCTTTTCAAACACTTCCCTACTCCCATATAACTCACTTCATCAGCATAAATATTTCCATTTAAATTCCTTTTGTATCCCTTGTGAAAATACTTTCTTGCTTCCGCCCATTCTTCTCAAATATTTTCGGTTACCTCAAACAAGTAAATAAATATTATTAGCAAAAGACTTTCAAGTATGTATTCTATTCTTTTCTTTTCTTCTCTTTTAATTAGGGTAATAAATCAATTATTCCAATTAATTTGACAGAGTTTGTAATTTGAGTTGGGTTCTTTCGGGCTGTTCTTGTTCTTTTGCTATTATGATAAATAAATAACTTGATACTGGGTATTTTATTTTTATTTTGATGCCAGAATATTGATTTTATTTATACTTTTTTTATATCCATCTATTATGTCAGTAATTAAAATTTGAGGTTGTTGCTTGGTGTAAATATTTTCTGCATTTTATAATTTTTTTTGTTGTTGAGTAAAGTTGCTACTACTGCTTTGGGTTTGAAGAGATAATTTTGTGCAACTTAAGATGTAATTTTTTATTTTATTAATTAAGTTAATGTTTTTTTTATTTTTTCTTCGTTATGTAATATAGCATCTTTAATAGAATTTTATCATCTACCTTTTCAGCTTAATTGAAAGTAGATTAAGGTGTTAATTTAATTGTCTTTTAATTAGTCAATAGATTAAATTTCAAATAATTAAAAAAAAATATAAATGTTAAAGGTTTTCTTAACCCTTATATGTATAGTATAGTATATGGCAAAAAAACACCTTTAAGAGAATGGCAAGGTACCCGGGTACCTATATGGGAAAATTATTGTAAACAAACATTTTTGGAGAAAATTAAATTAAAAATTAAAACTCTGATAATTACAATGCACTTTCATTTATAGTAAATAGTAAATCTCAAGGTGAATTGAACGTGGCGGTTGTAAGGATACAAGTCATGGCGAATGTATAGTATAACATAAATTTGTCTTAAGTTAATTAAGTTTCGTACTACAGGAAGATGTAGTCTCCAATTTTTCTACATTTGACTCTAATAATCCAAATACATAATATATAACCTTAAAATCGTTGAAGACTTTTCTAATTATCAAGGGTTTTATAAAATATCCTATGTCCTTGAAGACTCTCCTGAGCATATGCTATAAATGGGTTAAAGATGTGTCACTTTTGCACAGGACGAAAAAAAGTATTTTTTTCATACCGTTTTAAAAACTCCTTTTTTAAAATAGATTGTTAAAAGAACTCGAAAAAAGCAAAAAAAAAAGTTCCCGTTATAGTAAGAACCCCCTACAGATTACCACAAAGAAAGAACTAGAGCAATATCTTTAACGACTTAGTCGTACCTGCGACTTAAAATCAAAGGATTTCGACATAAACATAATTTTTCACCAAAGTTATATAAAAGCACGTAAATTGTTATATATTAGCAGTTTTTATAAGCAGAACTGAAATGATGATTGTTTGAATGGATAAAAATATATATTTTGGAATATTGGTTGAAATTGGATGTGACTAACCCTTTTATAACCAGGGTCAAGAATAAAATTTAAAAAAAAATCGAAACTATGTATGAAACAAAGAAAATCGTGTAAATCTTGTTTCTACATAAATATTCATATGTAAAATATTTATAACTAACCTGTCTTATTTTGCTTTAGTTATCTTTTAATAAAATTTTACTTTTTATTATAGTTTTTTCATATATAATATATGAAGGTACCCGGGTACCTTGCCGTACGGTTACGTATATAAGATATAAATTGGACCACAACGCCTATACAATATAATTTTAAAGCTTAAAAGTAATAATAATTTGAACTTTTTCAATAGTTATGAGTTCTCAAGAAGTTTGAAGTTTGTGAACCATCTGTTTTTATTAAAAAAGTTAAGATGAAAGTGCTAAAGGTACCGAAGTACCTTGGTATACACATAAGGGTTAAGATTATTGACATATGCCAAAATAAAAGAAAAACATTTAATTTTATGTCGGTTTTATTTACTTCCAAAGAATTTATTTCTAAGGCATCCATATATAAATTTACTGCTTCGAATTGCTTCTACAGACAATAAATAAAAATAAACTGTTTTTATAAAACATAAACATTAGCACCTTTTTTTAAGCATTTAAGAAATATATAAATACATTTAGGAGAGCAATGACTTTCTGTATTTCATTGATTTTTTGTATTGTCACAAGTTGAACATTAAATTTAGCACTAGCACATTTGTCGGTTAACAGACATGATATTGACGAAACACCCACTTTATTTTTAAAAGAGAACAAAGTTCAATAGTGGACCGATTGACATAAAATTCTTAAACTTTTTCAAACTCATGTGTGATTTGCTTTCTTATCACAATAATTATTCCAGAGATATTTACCCTTATGTGTATACCAAGGTACCCCGGTACCTTTAGCACTTTCATCTTAATTTTTTTAATGGAAACAGATGGTTCACAAACTTCAAACTTCTTAAGAACTCCTAACTAATGAAATAGTTTAAATTATTATTACTTTTAAGCTTAAAAAATTATATTGTATAGGCGCTGTGGTCCAATTTATATCTTATATACGTAACCGTACGGCAAGGTACCCGGGTACCTTCATACATTATATATGAAAAAACTATAATAAAAAGTAAAATTTTATTGTAATATAACTAAAGCAAAATAAGACAGATTAGTTTTAAATATTTTATATATGAATATTTATGTACAAACAAGATTAACACGATTTTCTTTGTTTCATACATAGTTTCTAATTTTCTTAAATTTTATTCTTGACCCTGGTTATAAAAGGGTTTGTGACATCCAATTTCAACCTATATTCAAAAGTATATATTTGTATCCATTGAAACAATCATAATTTCAGTTCTGCTTATAAAAACTGCTAATATATAACAATTTACGTGCTTTTTTTTAACTTTGGTGAAAAAATATGTTTTTGTCGAAATCCTTTGATTTTAAGTCGCAGGTACGACTAAGCCGTTAAAGATATTGCTCTAGTTCTTTCTTTGTGGTAATCTGTAGGGGGTTCTAACTATAAAGTGATTTTTTTTACTTTTTTTTTTCGAGTTCGTTTAACAATCTATTTTAAAAAACCAAAAAGGAGTTTTTAATACAGTATGAACAAAATACTTTTGTTCGTCCTGTGAAAAAGTGACATTTCGTTAGCCCATTGCAACAAAAATATCCTAAGGCCTTAAAAAAGTAAAACTAGTCAAACTTTTTAAAGTTTTTGAAAATAATAATTTTTTATAGCATATGCTCAGGAGAGTCTTTAAGGACAGGATTTGTTATAAAACTCTTGATAATTAGAAAAGTCTTTAACAAGTTTTAAGATAATATATCATGTATTTGGATTATTGGAGTCAAATGTAGAAAAATTGGAGGCTACATCTTCCTGTAGTACGAAACTTAATTAACTTAATACAAATTTATGGTATACATATATATTCGCCAAAACTTGTATCCTTACAATCGCCACGTTGAATTTACCCTGAGATTTACTATTTACTGTAAATGAATGTGCTTTGTAATTCTCAGAGGTATTTTTCGAGATTACACACTTATTTTCTCCAAAAATGTTTGTTTACAATAATTTTTCCATAAAGGTACCCGGGTACCTTGCCATTCTCTTAAAGGTGTTTTTTTTGCCATACGCATAAGGGTTAATGTTTATTAAAAAAATTTGGGGTATTATGCTGAAATGTCCAAATATATGTTCCGGGAAGGTATTTATATTGAATTTACTAGAAACAGTGCTCGGATTTAAAAAAGAAATACCTTTATCAAAGATTTTCAAGCGAATCAGAAAATGATTATTAATTGATTGGCCCAAACTAATACTTAAGGTGTTTAAATGTATAAAAAATGTTTAACCCTGCTGTTAGTATTGGACCATTATGGTCATTATACCCTTCACCACCACATGTGGAAAGGATATAATAAGTTTGTGCTGTTGTATGTAACGCATAGAAATATTTTACCAATAGGCTAAGAATCACTTTCTGAGTCGATTTAACGATATCCGTCCGTCCGTTCTTCTGACTGGCTGGACCCCCATGTAAACCTTGTAATCAAACTACAGGCCGCAATTCTGAAGATAATTTGATGAAATTTGATACAGATCATTTTTTTGATAGTGGGACCATGGCTATTGAAATTCGTCAAAATCGGTACATTATTTATGGTACCTCCCATAGGTCCCACTTCCTGGAATTGATATATATTAAATCTGAAGATAATCGGTCCACATTTGACCCTAGCTCTCATATAATCTAAATGACGGAAACAGAATACAGAAGTTTTGAAAAAAATGTTTGTGTGATAGCCAAATTTAGTGAATATTTTTCTTTATACACGATAAAAAAAAACCTTTCACATTTGTGGTGAAGGGTATCGTCGGTCGGGCTTGACTGACTATAGCACTTTCTAACTTGTCTTTATTTTGTTTTTTCCTTTAATACAAATATTTTAAATGTTAATTTGGTATTAATTAATAAATCTTCCAATGCTACTTATTTAGAAATATGTAGGTATTTTGAATTGTACTGATTTATACTAAATTACGGTATGTATGTTCATTAGGGTGAAAATTTTTTGTATGAAAAAAAATGTTTTTTCGAATTTTATAACTTTTTCAACGGAATATTGTTACAATAGGCTTAAAAATTTACTTCTGAAAATTTGAGCCAAATCGGACAACATTCTACGGGCGCGCATTGGGTCCAAAGTTTTAGAACCCATTTGTATGGTGAAAAACGGGTTATTTTTTATTTTTGAGAAATCTCAAGCAAAAATAAACAATTTTTACAAGAGAAAATATTGGAATATTAAAGAAAACTAATACATCTTTATTTCAAATAGACAAACACAAAAATCCATGAAGTAGTTTTGGAGTTTTTCTATTTTTCCCCTGAAAATTCATGTTCTTGAAAACGCGCCTAAGGATATGCATCAAAAATTTTATGTAGCTAATAAAGAAATTTTAAAGTTACACATAATTTATCATTAAATGACTCGTTAGTATTAAGTTGTTGAGTCTTGCTTAAATATCATAAAATTTAATTAGTTTTTTCCATGTTGGAAAATGGTACACATTACATTTTTCTCAGGTCGGTTTTAAAAATCATTTTTTAATTTTTAGAAAATTTTGTTCAACAAATATTAGAAATTTAGAATTAACTCACCAGAGTGAGTTAATATTAGAATAAAAATCAAAAAAGATTACGTCGATATCTTTAACAATTTCGCGGTACATTTAAAAAATTCGCGAAAATGAAAATTGAAAATGAAATGAAAAAATGGGCCAAATTTTAGTAGATGCCCGGTAAATTTTATTTGTATTAAATTTAAATAATTAGTATTATTGCTAAATTTATAGAAAGCCTATGCTGAAGGCTTTAGTATTGGCCAAGGTTAACCCTTTCTTCACGGGGTCAAATATCAAAATTTGGATTTCCTTAAAATTTTCATAAAGAGATTACGAAATATCAAATAATAATTAGGGAATTTTAATAAAAAAGCATGAAAATAATTGCTTTTGGCAAGATTAACTGTTTTTCATTAATTTTTTTATAAAAGTTGTCACCCTAATGTGCATATATATTAGGCGTATAACTTTTGAACAATTTTTAAAACTACCATGAAAAAGGTGTGGTCACCTTTTGTGGGCATTAGTTATTATCATTTTTTTGGAAGTCCAAATTTATCTCAAAAAACTATTTTCTTGATATAAACATCAGTAGCCACCCCATTGCATTATTGCATTTCTATCGCAAAAAAGCCATTTTTGACCTCCTCTTTTGAAAAAAGTAATGATGCATTTCTAAAGAGAAGAGTCTAAACATTAGGGATCAATAACTGTTTTGAAGAAAAAGTTAAATTAAGTGTTATAAATAAAGTATTGAAATGTGCTCAATGTTCTAAACCAAAAAGTGATGAAATTTTTCAACAAACTAAGTAGTTCATTCATCAAATATAGTTTCACAGCTTATATTGATGTTGGTTAATCTCGGATATAGTTTGGGAGATAGCAGGAAATCAAAAGGGCTCTACAAAACTTAGTGTTTTCGTTTTTCTCTGAACAAAAACTAAGTTGGTTCGGTTTTCCTCGGTGCTCTCACCATAACTATGGAAAAGGTGATAGTCTCTTCTTTAGAATGAGCGAAATAAATTCACCGAAATTTACTGATCGTAGAACAAAGTTCAAAATTTTCTGAAAACAGTCATATAAAATGTTATGCAAAATTTAGGCAAAAAGTGTTGCAGTCGCTTAGGCGTAACTTTTTAATTAAATTCAATTGAAGTGTAAGTCCCATAGGACTTAAATTAGAAGAGCATTTTCATGAGTCAACCAAAAGATGTTTGCTGAACAATAAAAATAAGTGAAAAATATGAGTCCAAAGCAGGTACCCCAAGGAGTGAACGGTTTTCCACCAAAATTGGTTTAGTTATTTTATGGATAAACTTATAGACGTGTGCCAAATTTTTTCAAATGCTGTTGATAATTCCGGCTTATAGATTGAGAATGGAGGTCTGTGAGGCAGGTACCTCATAGAGTCAAGGGACTTCAACCAAAATTAGTTTAAATCCTTCCTTGATCAATTAATATATCAATCAATTCTGATGAGAATTGCATAGTAAACACTGGAAATAAAAATTTCCAGTGTTTACTATGCAATTTGGGTATTTACCCAAAATGTGGGTATAAATCAGAATAAAGAAATATTTAAATAAAGTAATTTTTTTATGAATTAGATTTTTTAATAACAAATGAAATAATTTAAAAATTTAATCATAATCACTGTCGCTGCCCGTATCCAATAAAAACTCATATCGACTAGAGTATGTGATTCCAGTTGGAGTTGAAGGTATATCGTCTTAAGTATCTTCTAGTTAATAATTCATGGAATTTTCAAATTGATTGGAGTGCGTGCTTTCGGCTGAAGGTATTCAACCATTTTATTATATGTTATTTTTCGTGCTCTTAGCGTTGTTAAACGATTCTTTTTTGAAGTGAATTAAGCTGTGGGTGCTAAAGAAACGTTTAGTAGCAGTTGAAGTACAGGAAGCTGTTAAAATTCGAACAGCTAATTTGCTTAATTGCATGTTTTTACAAATTTCTTTCCACCAAGTTACTAGAGAAATTTCATTTAAACAGCTTCAGACAAAAGGTTTTGCCCATAAATCATTTCTGGCCTTAGAGTTGGCTAAATCTGCCATTATGTTTAGCGCCTGTGCCATTGTGTGAATAAATTCCACCCATACATCTACCTCCTCAGACGGATCAAGATCACTTCCTTCTGCCTTTGGATCTAGCAAATTCGCAGCTAAATGTATCAAATGAGTATTTACCCGATATTAGATAAATATCCAGGTATGAAAGTGTGTATTAATGGGTAAATAACCAGCGTTGGGTAAATACTCAGGTCCAAACCCATCCCTACATCTGATCAAATTACGTTAAGAATTGCGGATTGTACATCAAAAAGAAAAAATTGTAAAAATGCGGGTCCAAGACAGGTACCCCAAAGGGTGATCTTATTTCAACCAATTTCACTGAATTCTGTTTAGAACTGCGACTTTTACATTGTGAAGAAAAACAAGTGAAAAAATGGGGGACCAAGGCAGATACCCCAACTAGTCGACTGATTTCGAAAATTTTTTTGAATTTTTTTTATCTATATAAAACTAAACAAGAATGCAAAATTTCATCGTTGTAGGGTCACTCCTTATATCTATCGTGATAGGTATTTTTTTTTTTGGTTCTACCCCTAATTTACATATATCAGTCATTTCTATATTGGAACACCAAAAAACGTATAAGTGCTTTATTAGCCATACAACAAGCACCTCATTTCTACTAACATATTTTTAAAAAAATTATTATAATAAAATGCTTTTCATCATTTTCATTTAAGTCACAACAAAAACTGCAACTGAATAAAATAAAAAGCCATTATAAAAAATTATAACAAAAGTAGCCACAATAGAAAGTTAACTGTGTAAAAAGCACTAATATATACATATTTAACTTTAGAGAAGGTGACAATTTTGTACAGTAATGCCTATATAAATAGGATCAGTAAGATAATTAAGATATAAAAAAAAATCATCGAATCATTAATGTAACCCCATTTAAAAAATTGAGTGAATATTATAAAGTCTAAAATGTTATTTAAATAATTTACTTGACAATTCTTTCAAAGTCTACCTTATAACTATGATGAATAGTGTTTCTGTATTTTTAATCTTAATGTATGCTAAATTGCATGTGAGGACAATCAGATATAGTTATGTTAGTATGTACTTACATACATACTCATACTCACACTTCATAGAAATCCAGAGTAGTGTAACTGCTTTTATAAATATTATAGTAAATAAGCATTTTTAGATGATGTTTTGTACTTTCTGACCCTGCAAACATTTTCTATCTTGAAAGCCAGTATCTAAGAAGCGATGAAATTCAAAATGTTACTTCATTATACTAGAAGCATGGAAAGTATTTAGTTTTTATTACAAATAACGCGATTGCAACGGAAAACTGACTTCGTCGAAAGAGAAAAAAGTCAACAAGACGAACTCTGTCTGTCTGTCTGTTTGTCTGTCTGTCTGTCTGTCTGTCTGTCTGTCTGTCTGTCTGTCTGTCTGTCTGTCTGTCTGTCTGTCTGTCTGTCTGTCTGTCTGTCTGTCTGTCTGTCTGTCTGTCTGTCTGTCTGTCTATCTGTCTGTCTGTCTATCTGTTGTCGGCACGGTAAAAACTTAACGTAAGTATATAGATCACTGAAATTTGGCATAAATATTCTTCATTCTTTATGGAAAATTTTGGTATTGAAATTGGGCAAAATCGGTTCATATTTGACCATAGCTCCCGTATAACTTCGTATTGAAATTGCTCAAAATCGATTCACATTTAACCATAGCTCCCATTAAAAAAAAAATGTTGTTACAATCGGTCACAATTTGACCACAGTTCCCATATAAAAAACTAACAGAAACACAAAAATACAAAAAGAAAAGGAGATTTTTGTCCGTCAGATAAAAGCGCGATAGCTACTTATCTACAAAAACTAGAGAGACAAAAAATACAAAAGTATTTTTGATATGCAAAATTAGTTTAAATCTTAATATATCAATTATATATCAATTAATATATCAACCAATTCTGATGAGAATTGCATAGTAAACACTGAAAATAAAAATTAGTGAAAAATTGGGGTCCAAGGCAGGCACACATGGACTCAACTGATTTCAACCAAAAATAGTAGACATTTTCCTAAGATCAATTATTAGACGTCTGACTAGTGATGGGACAAGGGCAAATACCGAAATGGTAAATTGGGTATTTAAATGTAAATACCCAGGTATTTACAAAAGCACTTAGGTATTTATCGACTAGAGTATGTGATTCCAGTTGGAGTTGAAGGTATATCGTCTTAAGTATCTTCTAGTTAAGAATTCATGGAATTTTCAAAGACAAAAAATACAAAAGTATTTTTGATATGTAACAAGAGTTGTGTACTGAAAATGGGCGAAATCGGTTCACATTTAGTTAGAGCTCCCATATAACCCCGCCCCGGGAAACAGATGAATGCTGATAAATTTAGTACAGTTGTAATAGCTATGACGACTCAAATTAGAAGTTTTATGCAACTATTGGTCAGTATATGAAATTTCATAGGAATCGGTCTATGTTTGGCTAAAAAGCACTCCCGGAAACCAAAAAATATTTAGCAAGAACCAGGCTAAAGCTATTAAATTAGAAACTGTGACAGATATTGCCACTAAATTTTACAAAAATAAGCTTTATATAAATGCCAGCCAGTGTGTGAAATTTTGTTACAATCGGTCAACATTTGGCCATAATTCTTATTTATATATTACATCCCTTTTTTATATCTACAATCAAAAAGATTCGGAGGTACAAGCAGCATATTAAAATTATGTATATAGTAGATACATAAGGAACTCCTAACAAAATATATGGACCTGTCTTAATACAATCAACTTCTATATCCTAACTAAATATTGAGCTAAACGAAAAGTATTTAACAACTTATTAATGTAAAACCATACCCGGTTACGATAACGATTTTTTTTCAAAGTAAATAAGTACGAGCAATTTACACAGCTTTGAATATTGAACTATAAAACTACTGCAACCGAAGTTATTTCAAATATTTTACCAAGAATACCGACTAGCGTAACAACTTTTTTCCAATTTGGTCCACGTTTTTAATTTGCTGCACCCTTGTAGATATATGAGATATGTTTCTAATTTAACACAACTTGATGGTGGGTATATAAGATTCGGCACAGCCGAATATAACAAACACTCTTACTTGTTTATATTTTGTTTATATTTTAGACTGTTTCATATGCGCTCTTAGAGAAGTGACTCCCAAGTATCCTTTCGGATGTTAGACAACAACATTCTATTTCAAATATCTTGAGGGAAACTTCATATTTCAATGCAATTATGAGCTAGTGAGTGAATATAATTGTGTGCTTGCATGGAATTATGATAATGGTACCAACTACTGCCGCTGCTGTTGCTTTGACTCCTATTACCTCCTGCTTGCTGTTTTATTTTGGTGTTTCTCTAGCTGCTACTGCTGCTGTTGTTGTTGCAGTTGCATATTGTATTGTAATTAAAACACAAACCCACAACAGCAAATGTGACAAGAACAAAAAAAACAATAACAAAATTCTTGTGTGAAAATAAAACAAGAGCAACAAAACTACACTACCACTACTACCACCATCACCACCACTAACAATAAAATTTAAAAATAATTGCAGGAGACAACTACAACAATAATAAAAACAATAACATAATAAACCAAAACTGTGCAGAGCGTAAAAGTACTACAATACAATAAAAACGAAATAAACATAATAAAATGAAAGAGAAATTATAAGAATTAAAATGAATGAAAAGCGAAATATCAACAACATTAGTAACAACACCAGCTTAAGTAAGTAGGAGAACAAAAACAACAGCAACAACCATAGAAATAACTACAATAACAATGCCAGCAACAGAAGCAAAGGAAGAAGAAGGTGGAGCAAAAGCAACATAATTGCATGCAATTTAGCATGAAGCATTGTTGTTTTTTCGTTTATTTTTTTAGAATTGAAATAAAACAAAAACCCGTCCAAATAAAATGTTAAGACCAAAGCAGGAAAGCTGGAGCAGGACACATCATATTATAACATTTAATTTGAAATTTAAATACGTATACGACTACTCACTTATAAGATTTGTGTGACAATAATAGAATAGAGACGTGGGATCAAAGGGGGTTCATACTATTGTTAAACCATAAGACTTAAATTTTTCATATCAAATATTTTAATACAAAATTTTTTACATGAAATATTTTAATACAAAATTTTTCATACGAAAATTTCGAATAGAAAATTATTCATATAAAAATTTCTAATAGAAAATTTTCATATGAAATATTTTCTATGAAAATTTTTATATGAAAAATTTTCTATAAAAATTTTTATATGAAAAATCTTCCATTAGAAATTTTCGTATGAAAAATGTTCTATAAAAATTTTTTATATGAAGAATTTTCTATAAAAATATTTCATAAGAAAAATCTTCTATGAAAAGATTTCATATGAAAAAATTTCTATGAAAATATATATGAAAAATTTTCTATAAAAATATCATATAAAAAAATTTCTGTAAAAATATTTCATATGAAAAATTTTCTATAAAAATATTTCATAAGAAAAATTTTCTATAAAAATATTTCGTATGAAAAATTTTCTATAAAAATATTTCATATGAAAAATTTTTATAGAAAATTTTTCATATGAAAAATTTTTATAGAAAATTTTTCATATGAAAAATTTTTATAGAAAATTTTTCATATGAAAAATTTTAATAGAAAATTTTTCATATGAAAAATTTTTATAGAAAATTTTTCATATGAAAAATTTTTATAGAAAATTTTTCATATGAAAAATTTTTATAGAAAATTTTTCATATGAAAAATTTTTATAGAAAATTTTTCATATGAAAAATTTTTATAGAAAATTTTTCATATGAAAAATTCTTATAGAAAATTTTTCATATGAAAAATTTTTATAGAAAATTTTTCATATGAAAAATTTTTATAGAAAATTTTTCATATGAAAAATTTTTATAGAAAATTTTTCATATGAAAAATTTTTATAGAAAATTTTTCATATGAAAAATTTTTATAGAAAATTTTTCATATGAAAAATTTTTATAGAAAATTTTTCATATGAAAAATTTTTATAGAAAATTTTTCATATGAAAAATTTTTATAGAAAATTTTTCATATGAAAAATTTTTATAGAAAATTTTTCATATGAAAAATTTTTATAGAAAATTTTTCATATGAAAAATTTTTATAGAAAATTTTTCATATGAAAAATTTTTATAGAAAATTTTTCATATGAAAAATTTTTATAGAAAATTTTTCATATGAAAAATTTTTATAGAAAATTTTTCATATGAAAAATTTTTATAGAAAATTTTTCATATGAAAAATTTTTATAGAAAATTTTTCATATGAAAAATTTTTATAGAAAATTTTTCATATGAAAAATTTTTATAGAAAATTTTTCATATGAAAAATTTTTATAGAAAATTTTTCATATGAAAAATTTTTATAGAAAATTTTTCATATGAAAAATTTTTATAGAAAATTTTTCATATGAAAAATTTTTATAGAAAATTTTTCATATGAAAAATTTTTATAGAAAATTTTTCATATGAAAAATTTTTATAGAAAATTTTTCATATGAAAAATTTTTATAGAAAATTTTTCATATGAAAAATTTTTATAGAAAATTTTTCATATGAAAAATTTTTATAGAAAATTTTTCATATGAAAAATTTTTATAGAAAATTTTTCATATGAAAAATTTTTATAGAAAATTTTTCATATGAAAAATTTTTATAGAAAATTTTTCATATGAAAAATTTTTATAGAAAATTTTTCATATGAAAAATTTTTATAGAAAATTTTTCATATGAAAAATTTTTATAGAAAATTTTTCATATGAAAAATTTTTATAGAAAATTTTTCATATGAAAAATTTTTATAGAAAATTTTTCATATGAAAAATTTTTATAGAAAATTTTTCATATGAAAAATTTTTATAGAAAATTTTTCATATGAAAAATTTTTATAGAAAATTTTTCATATGAAAAATTTTTATAGAAAATTTTTCATATGAAAAATTTTTATAGAAAATTTTTCATATGAAAAATTTTTATAGAAAATTTTTCATATGAAAAATTTTTATAGAAAATTTTTCATATGAAAAATTTTTATAGAAAATTTTTCATATGAAAAATTTTTATAGAAAATTTTTCATATGAAAAATTTTTATAGAAAATTTTTCATATGAAAAATTTTTATAGAAAATTTTTCATATGAAATATTTTTATAGAAAATTTTTCATATGAAATATTTTTATAGAAAATTTTTCATATGAAATATTTTTATAGAAAATTTTTCATATGAAATATTTTTATAGAAAATTTTTCATATGAAATATTTTTATAGAAAATTTTTCATATGAAAAGTTTTTATAGATTTTCTATAAAAACTTTTCATATGAAAAATTTTCTATAAAAACTTTTCATATGAAAAATTTTCTATAAAAACTTTTCATATGAAAAATTTTCTATAAAAACTTTTCATATGAAAAATTTTCTATAAAAACTTTTCATATGAAAAATTTTCTATAAAAACTTTTCATATGAAAAATTTTCTATAAAAACTTTTCATATGAAAAATTTTCTATAAAAACTTTTCATGTGAAAAATTTTCTATAAAATCTTTTCATATGAAACATTTTCTATAAAAACTTTTCATATGAAAAATTTTCTATAAAAACTTTTCATATGAAAAATTTTCTATAAAATCTTTTCATATGAAAAATTTTCTATAAAAACTTTTCATATGAAAAATTTTCTATAAAAACTTTTCATATGAAAAATTTTCTATAAAAACTTTTCATATGAAAAATTTTCTATAAAAACTTTTCATATGAAAAATTTTCTATAAAAACTTTTCATATGAAAAATTTTCTATAAAAACTTTTCATATGAAAAATTTTCTATAAAAATTTTTCAAATGAAAAATTTTCTATAAAAATTTTTCAAATGAAAAATTTTCTATAAAAATTTTTCATATGAAAAATTTTCTATAAAAATTTTTCATATGAAAAATTTTCTATAAAAATTTTTCATATGAAAAATTTTCTATAAAAACTTTTCATATGAAAAATTTTCTATAAAAACTTTTCATATGAAAAATTTTCTATAAAAACTTTTCATATGAAAAATTTTCTATAAAAACTTTTCATATGAAAAATTTTCTATAAAAACTTTTCATATGAAAAATTTTCTATAAAAACTTTTCATATGAAAAATTTTCTATAAAAACTTTTCATATGAAAAATTTTCTATAAAAACTTTTCATATGAAAAATTTTCTATAAAAACTTTTCATATGAAAAATTTTCTATAAAAACTTTTCATATGAAAAATTTTCTATAAAAATTTTTCAAATGAAAAATTTTCTATAAAAATTTTTCATATGAAAAATTTTCTATAAAAATTTTTCATATGAAAAATTTTCTATAAAAACTTTTCATATGAAAAATTTTCTATAAAAACTTTTATAAAAACTTTTTTCATATGAAAAATTTTCTATAAAAACTTTTCATATGAAAAATTTTCTATAAAAACTTTTCATATGAAAAATTTTCTATAAAAACTTTTCATATGAAAAATTTTCTATAAAAACTTTTCATATGAAAAATTTTCTATAAAAACTTTTCATATGAAAAATTTTCTATAAAAACTTTTCATATGAAAAATTTTCTATAAAAACTTTTTATATGAAAAATTTTCTATAAAAACTTTTCATATGAAAAATTTTCTATAAAAACTTTTCACATGAAAAATTTTCTATAAAAACTTTTCATATGAAAAATTTTCTATAAAAACTTTTCATATGAAAAATTTTCTATAAAAACTTTTCATATGAAAAATTTTCTATAAAAACTTTTCATATGAAAAATTTTCTATAAAAACTTTTCATATGAAAAATTTTCTATAAAAACTTTTCATATGAAAAATTTTCTATAAAAACTTTTCATATGAAAAATTTTCTATAAAAACTTTTCATATGAAAAATTTTCTATAAAAACTTTTCATATGAAAAATTTTCTATAAAAACTTTTCATATGAAAAATTTTCTATAAAAACTTTTCATATGAAAAATTTTCTATAAAAACTTTTCATATGAAAAATTTTCTATAAAAACTTTTCATATGAAAAATTTTCTATAAAAACTTTTCATATGAAAAATTTTCTATAAAAACTTTTCATATGAAAAATTTTCTATAAAAACTTTTCATATGAAAAATTTTCTATAAAAACTTTTCATATGAAAAATTTTCTATAAAAACTTTTTATATGAAAAATTTTCTATAAAAACTTTTCATATGAAAAATTTTCTATAAAAACTTTTCATATGAAAAATTTTCTATAAAAATTTTTCATATGAAAAATTTTCTATAAAAATTTTTCATATGAAAAATTTTCTATAAAAATTTTTCAAATGAAAAATTTTCTATAAAAATTTTTCAAATGAAAAATTTTCTATAAAAATTTTTCATATGAAAAATTTTCTATAAAAATTTTTCATATGAAAAATTTTCTATAAAAATTTTTCATATGAAAAATTTTCTATAAAAATTTTTCATATGAAAAATTTTCTATAAAAATATTTCATATGAAAAATTTTCTATAAAAATATTTCATATTAGATATTTCTTATGAAAATATTTCATATGAAAAATTTCTAATAAAAATATTTGTTATGATAAATTTCTTCTACAAATATTTGATATGAAAAATTTTTCATAATATTTTTATAAGAAATTTTTAATATGAAATATTTTTATAGAAAAATTTTCATATGAAATATTTTTATAGAAAATTTTTTATATGAAATATTTTTATAGAAAAGTTTTCATATGAAATATTTTTATAGAAAATTTTTCACACGAAATATTTTTATAGAAAATTTTTCATATAAAATATTTTTATAGAAAATTTTTCATATGAAATATTTTTATAGAAAATTTTTCATATGAAATATTTTTATAGAAAATTTTTCATATGAAATATTTTTATAGAAAATTTTTCATATGAAATATTTTTATAGAAAATTTTTCATATGAAATATTTTTATAGAAAATTTTTCATATGAAATATTTTTATAGAAAATTTTTCATATGAAATATTTTTATAGAAAATTTTTCATATGAAATATTTTTATAGAAAATTTTTCATATGAAATATTTTTATAGAAAATTTTTCATATGAAATATTTTTATAGAAAATTTTTCATATGAAATATTTTTATAGAAAATTTTTCATATGAAATATTTTTATAGAAAATTTTTCATATGAAATATTTTTATAGAAAATTTTTCATATGAAATATTTTTATAGAAAATTTTTCATATGAAATATTTTTATAGAAAATTTTTCATATGAAATATTTTTATAGAAAATTTTTCATATGAAATATTTTTATAGAAAATTTTTCATATGAAATATTTTTATAGAAAATTTTTCATATGAAATATTTTTATAGAAATTTTTTCATATGAAATATTTTTATAGAAAATTTTTCATATGAAATATTTTTATAGAAAATTTTTCATATCAAATATTTTCATAGAAAATTTTTCATATGAAAAATTTTTATAGAAAATTTTTCATATGAAAAATTTTTATAGAAAATTTTTCATATGAAAAATTTTTATAGAAAATTTTTCATATGAAAAATTTTTATAGAAAATTTTTCATATGAAAAATTTTTATAGAAAATTTTTCATATGAAAAATTTTTATAGAAATTTTTTCATATGAAAAATTTTTATAGAACATTTTTCATATGAAAAATTTTTATAGAACATTTTTCATATGAAAAATTTTTATAGAACATTTTTCATATGAAAAATTTTTATAGAACATTTTTTATATGAAAAATTTTTATAGAACATTTTTTATATGAAAAATTTTTATAGAACATTTTTCATATGAAAAATTTTTATAGAACATTTTTCATATGAAAAATTTTTATAGAACATTTTTCATATGAAAAATTTTTATAGAACATTTTTCATATGAAATATTTTTATAGAACATTTTTTATATAAAAGATTTTTATATAACATTTTTCATATGAAATATTTTTATAGAAACATTTTCATAAGAAAAATTTTTATAGAAAATTTTGCATATGAAATACTTTAATAAAAAAAATGTCATATGAAATTTTTTTATAGAAAATTTTTCATATGAAATATTTTTATAGAAAATTTTTCATATGAAATATTTTTATAGAAAATTTTTCTTATGAAATATTTTTATAGAAAATTTTTCATATGAATTATTTTTATAGAAAATTTTTCATATGAAATATTTTTATAAAAAATTTTTCATATGAAATATTTTGATAGAAATTTTTTCATATGAAATATTTTTAGAGAAAATTTTTCATATGAAATATTTTTAGAGAAAATTTTTCATATGAAATATTTTTAGAGAAAATTTTTCATATGAAATATTTTTATAGAAATTTTTTTTAATGAAATATTTTTATAGAAATTTTTTCATATGAAATATTTTTGGAGGAAATTTTTCATATGAGATATTTTTATCGAAAATTTTTTATATGAAATATTTTTATAGAAAAGTTTTTATATAAAATATTTTTATAGAAAATTGTGTATATAAAATATTTTATAGAAAATTTTTTATGTGATATATTTTTATGAAGAACTTGTCATATAGAATATTTTTATATAAAATTTTTCATATGAAATATTTTTATTCAAAATTTTTCGTATTAAATCTTTTTATAGAAAATTTTTCATATGATATATTTTTATAAAAAAAATTTTGTTAAGAATTATTATTATAGAAAATTTTTCATACAAAATATTTTTATATAAAATTTTTCATATGTAATATTTTTTAAGAAAATTTTTCACATCAAATATTTTTATAGAAAAATTTTCATATGAAATATTTTTATAGAAAATGTTTCATATGAAGTATTTTTATAGAAAATTTTACATATGAAATATTTTTATAGAAAGTTTCTCATATGAAATATTTTTATAGAAAATTTTTCATTCGAAAAATTTTTATAGTAAATTTTTTATTTGAAATATTTATATGGAAAATTTTTTATTTGAAATATTTTTATAGAAATTTTTCATGTAAAATAATTATATAGAATATTTTCCACATGAAATAATTTCATAGAAAATTTTCCATATGAAATTTTTTATATACAAAATTTTTCATATAATTTTTTTATAGAAAATTGTTCATATTAGTTTTTTTTATAGAAAATTTTTCATATAAAATTTTTTTTAAGAAAATTTTTCATATGGATTTTTTATATAAAAATTTTTTATATAAATTTGTTTATAGAATTTTTTTTTTTTAATTTATTTACCGTTGATACTGTGTCCTATATCATATTTACGAAAATTGTATTTTATTTCTAACATACCACTGCAATTTTGAATTAAGCCTCTCTTCAAGTAAATTAACAATATGACAATAGCCTTTTTTTCTAAATATATTTCACATTTAATTCCACTTAATTTCGTTTTTCATGACAGAACATTCTTATACTCATATTCATTTATTTACATACTTTTTATTCTTTTATCCTATTTAAATGTTACTCCTTTTTTAAACAAAAGAATGAACTAAAGGAGATGAAGAATAAAATGCCTAAACAAAAGTAAAAACAAAAGTATTAGCAACAGGATTCATTTAGTTGTCGCTTTTGTTGATTATTGTCACAGGGCTTAAAGTTGTAGTTCTGGTACTACTCAGCTCAGCTTCGTTAGGCAATTCAGCTAACAAAAACAACAATAAAAGATTTTGTTATTGTTGCAGATGCTGCTTTTGTTTTTGTTGTTGCAGTTATTGTAATCTTAACATCTTTGTTTTCTATGTTTTTTTTTTATTTTCTACTTTTTATTCTATTTGTATTCCATTTCTCACTCTTTAAGCTTCGAAATGCAGTTGATTTTTTCTTCATAGATAGTAGAACCCAATAGAAAATTAAGGAGTATACCCATCTTTATAAGTTTTAAGAGTCATCGTTCACTTGGTGTGTAAGATACAAATTTGTTTCAATACAATCAATTGTTCGCTTACCTAATCACAAACTTTATTTTGATAATTTGTAGCTATTTAACTCATTCACTACAATATTTTTCCAATTAGGTATAAATGTGGGTGTCTTAAAACTACATATAAGTGGTCATAGTTGCATGTGTACGTTCGTATTATGTACTCGTATATGTTGACATACTCTCATAATAGTATATTTAAACGTTATAATAACAAGAATCTAACAATGACAACAGAACAATTGCAACTGCTTTTCTAACAATTATTTTTAAAACACTAATACTACTTCAGTCATACCGTACATGCATAAATAAACAACAAATAATAAGTACAAAAGATATTTTATTATGGAGTACTTTTTTCTAAACTTGATTCCTAAAGTCCTTTTAATTTTTCTATAAAATACATTCATATACTTATAGTATGTTTATAAGTTAGACCGGTTTGAAAGAAATTGTAATATATCGAGAGCCTATTTTCAAACCCGTCTGTCAGTTTCAGTTTTTTTTCATATAAAAGATTTAGTCACATTTTTAGATGATGATCAAGAAGTTGATTTTCATTTGGGACCGATTATTCAGCGTTTAAGCCGGTCTATTGCATATGTGTTCCTTGTATGCAGTTAAGATTCACAAAGACAATAATAATACAAAAAAGCTTATACATAAAAATAGAAAAAAACTCAAAACAATAGATTGAGGTGAAGCAAGAATAATAACTACTTAGGAAAATTAAGTGTTTATTGTGTTAAGGAATTCTTTTTAGAATTTGAAATAAAAAAAATTCATACAATTATAGGGAAATCTTTTTGTTTAAACACAAAATAATAGATAATTATTAGCTTGATTAAGATTATATAATTATAGTCATTATAGTTAAAAAAAACTCCTGAGGTATATTTCTAGGATAGTTTAATTCTTCTTCTTCTTTCATCCTTGTGCAGGCCTCAACCATCAATTTATATCGAACTCTATTGCGAGATGCTAGGCATATGTCATTCCAGGAATATTTTGCTGTACATCAACACGACGGCCACTACCCTGTGGATTCCATTTCCCTTGAATACCTCTACAGAAGTAGGGATTTGGTTTGTCGCGTTTAGTTAATCTTCAATTCTTATGCGATTTGGACTTGGATATTTCCAAATAGATTGAAGAATATCGGATGCAGATTTTGTATTATTAACCCTCCGTCATGCACATGTTTCAATAGTCACAAACGTAGCGCATGTATCTGAACAGATACACTATGTATTTCAATACTTTAATGTAAAAAAAAATGTTTGATAATATTATATTGTTATATTATTAGATAAATATTTTCAATTACCCAGGAAAAAACTAAAGATAAATAAAACAAGAATCCTTTGCCTCTAAGAGGGCAAAAACGTAAAACGGGTAAAAAGGGGAAAAAATCGAAAACGCTATATCTTCTAAAGTAATAGGTATAGAAACAAAATTAAAATGAAAATAAGCGAACAGGTGTTTGGTACTTATTTGAAACTATGTCCGGTAGGGGTTAAAAAAGGGTGAAAATAGTTCTTTTGGTACCTTTTTAACCCACTCTTATATTTTAAACTAAAGAATATAGAAAGAAACTTTGTACGTCAATCAATAGATGTGAAAGAAAAATTAAACACGTATTTGGTACTTTTTTGATTTTGGGGCCAAAGTGGGTGAAAAAGGGACAAAATGATAACTTAACATCTCAAAAAATAATATGAATAGGAACATTATATTAACTGTTTGTCTGTATGTATGTTCTTTATAGAATAGTAAACTGTGAATGTGATCATGTTATGCTCTTTAGCAAAGATGTTGCGGATAAGCCGGCGAAGGTTTTTAAGTTGATAAGACTAATTTTCGACAGACGGCGCCACTGAAAATTACTAAAAATAAATTAAATCGTAAACTGTACATTTGATCATGCTATGATCTTAAGCAAAGTTGTAGCGCATGAGCCGGCAAAAGTTTTTAAGTTGGTACCAATAATTTCCGATAGGTGGCGCTACTGAAACTTACTCAAAGTCAATTTAATCGTAAGCTGTACATTTAATCATGCTACAATCTTTAGCAAAGTTGTTGCACATGAGCCGACGAAGGTTTCTTAGTTGGTATGAAGAAATTTCGACAGGTGGCGCCACTGAAATTTACTCAAAGTCAATTTATTCGTAATCTGTACATTTAATCATGCTATAATCTTCAGCAAAGTTTATGAATTGGTTTATGAATTGGAATGAGCAAATTCCGACAGGTGGCGCCACAGAAATTTGATTATGTTTTAATCATAAGAAAAGTTGTTACGACTTCAGGTGACGCCACTGAGAACTACTCAAAATGAATTAAATCGAAAACTGTGCATTTGATCAGACTATAATCTTTAGCAAAGATGTTACGCATGAGTCGACGGAGGTTTCTGTTGGTATGACCAATTTCCAAAATTATTAAAATGAGTTAAACTGTAAACTATACAAACTATGTGTTTCTCTCTGCACCCAAATTGATTTTCGCGGAGTGTAGCGGAAACTGCATCGGATATTCTGATCAAAATTACTCGACTTAGTATTTTTGTCGGAATTGAAAGAAATGTAGTCATTGCAGTCTATAGAGTCACCCTTTTTTGACAAGTATATTTTCATTCCAGAAGGTTGGTAGAGTTTCTTCTCCTCATATTTTACTCACAAATGGGTGCCACATTCTCGCCGATCCTTCAACATCACATAAAAGCATCTCCGCTAAGATATTGTCATTTCCCGGGGCCTTGTTGCGCTTAAGGCTTTTAACCCTTATGTGTATGGCAAAAAAAACACCTTTAAGAGAATGGCAAGGTACCCGGGTACCTATATGGAAAAATTATTGTAAACAAACATTTTTGGAGAAAATAAATGGTAATCTCGGAAAATAACTCTGAGAGTTACAATGCACGTCCATTTATAGTAAATAGTAAATCTCAAGGTGAATTCAACTTGGCGGTTGTAAGGATACAAGTCATGGCGAATATATATGTATACCATAAATTTGTATTAAGTAAATTAAGTTTCGTACTACAGGAAGATGCAGCCTCCAATTTTTCTACATTTGACTCCAATAATCCAAATACATGATATATAACCTTAAAATCGGTTGAAGACTTTTCTAATTATCAAGGTCCTTGAAGACTCTCCTGAGCATATGCTATAAAAAATTTTTATTTTTAAAAAACTTTAAAAATTTTGACTAGTTTTACTTTTTTAAGGCTTTAGGATATTTAAATACCCATTTTTGATGCAATGGGCTAACAATATGTCACTTTTGCACAGGACGAAAAAAAGTACTTTGTTCATACCGTTTTAAAAACTCCTTTTTTGGTTTTTTAAAATAGATTGTTAAACGAAATCGAAAAAAGTAAAAAAAGTTCCCGTTATAGTTAGAACCCCCTACAGATTACCACAAAGAAAGAACTAGAGCAATATCTTTAACGGCTTAGTCGTACCTGCGACTTAAAATCAAAAGATTTCGACAAAAACATAATTTTTCACCAAAGTTATAAAAAAGCACGTAAATTGTTATATATTAGCAGTTTTTATAAGCAGAACTGAAATTATGATTGTTACAACGGATAAAAATATATATTTTAGAATATTGGTTGAAAAATGATGTCACTAGCCCTTTTATAACCAGGGTCAAGAATAAAATTTGAAAAAAAGTCGAAACTATGTATAAAACAAAGAAAATCATGTAAATCTTGTTTCTACATAAATATTCATATATAAAATATTTATAACTAATCTGTCTAATTTTGCTTTAGTTATCTTTCAATAAAATTTTACTTTTTATCACAGTTTTTTTCATATATAATGTATGAAGGTACCCGGGTACCTTGCCGTACGGTTACATATATAAGATATAAATTGGACCACAGCGCCTATACAATATAATTTTTTAGCTTAAAAATAATAATAATTTAAACTATTTCAATAGTTAGGAGTTCTCAAGAAGTTTGAGGTTTGTGAACCATCTGCTTCCATTAAAAAAGTTAAGATGAAAGTGCTAAAGGTACCGGGGTACCTTGGTATACACATAAGGGTTGATGGCGTTCTTCACTGCTTGTATTGTTGGTGGATTATCTGGAATTCCTTTAAAGATACCGTCATGGCTGGTTTTCTTTTGCACTTTCGTCAGAGGTTCTAATCCAATAGGATTTTTTAACATTAACTTGAAGTATTTCATTCATCGTATTTATTGTTCATCCGGGGTTGATAGATGTGTGCCTCTACTACTCAAGATAGGACTGTTGGTATAGGTATGTTTTCCATATTTTCATCCAACTTCTTAGTAAATCGTAAAAAAAAATCCTTGCCGTTTTCAGATTGGATTTCAGTAGGAGCATGGACATTGGTAATTATCAAATTACGAGCTTGAAACCCTAGGCTCCACTGAGAGTCAAGGGTAACAGAAGAAGAAATTACTCAAGACTAAAGAGTTAGTCTTTCATTGATAAGGTACGAAGCTATCATGGCTTTAGCTATTCTTTTAGATATCAGGAAGCCCACACCCCTACTATGCTCATAGCCTTTCGGGCGACCGGAGTAAAGATACACAGTATTTTCGCTCCACACTTCTCCTTGCCCTGTCCATCTTGCAATGCCAGTAAATCTATTTTATAACGTAACATTTTATACCTTAGCTGTTCTTATTTGTTAGTTTCGTATAAAGTGCGCACGTTTTATGTCGCAAACTTCAAACTTTCCTTCATGCCTATAGTAGTATTTAAATTAGAATTGGTTTCATTCATCATAATGTTCTTGCATAGATTAAGTACCTCCAAAATTCTTATGGCAGCTGCCGTAGCCGGGGAATTTCTCGCGTGATTTACCCTTGGAGTAGTATATTCTGTAATGTTATTTCTTTCCATGCTTAAAACATCGTAAGTGTTGAGTCGATGGGTGATGAGTCCAAGACATGAGCCACGTTTGTATAGCGAACCACTCGTTTCGAGGCAGAAGCTCGACCAAATACGTTGGAATGGCTCTATGATAACTCCCTCTCATATTAGCCCTGACCTAGAATCACATACGGGTTGTTTACCGCATATTCAACCAGGTTGCTCAGGTTACAAGGATGTACCACGAGGAGGTAAGAGAAGGAATTGAATACAGCTCTTACCTGATAGCTGGAAACGCCAGGAAAGTGTTTCCTAGATCTGAACCCCAAGAACTGTTTTATATTTTCAGAAATCAAGAGAATGTTCGAAGGAAGACAAATTGTACCGACGAAGAGTTATGTAATCACAGAAACGAAAACCTCTTCATCGGCCGAATAAGGTTTAGTAAGCGCTATAATATATCTCCTCCGAAATAAATCATTTTGAATATTAAAATAGTCAAATTAAAGAAAGCTATATTAGGCTATTAAGTTTCATTGAAATTATATTTCTTTTCCTATAAGTTTCTAGCCCAATATTTTTTTTTAATACAACTGACTTATAAATTAGCAAAGACCATTAAGTTACTGTAACTTTTAAAATTACAAAAGTTTTCGATAAATTTTAACGACCGCAATAAACCACTTTCAAAAATTTCCTTTTGCTCAACTGCATTGAAATGAAAATTTTCCCCAACATCAATAAAGTAAATTTCCAATTTCCTTGTCTTTCTCTCGGCCCAATTGCCGGCCATAACATTCAACATGATGGCTCAACCAAAGAGTAACATATAAAATGTCATAATCTTTGTGCAACACACGATTATCAAGTGTCACAATATTTTAAATTCCAAAACATTTACTTTGAATATCCGTTAAAAAAAAAAAATATGCTCATCATGAATGAAGCTTTCACAAGTATTCCCCGAAACGTTTACGGACGTTTACGTCCGTCAAGCGGCCAAATAAAAATAAATGCTTGAAAGAGTTAAAATTAAGTCTTTTTATATTTTTGGAAATTTTTTTTCTTTTTTTTCGTTTTTGCACTTTTTGTGCTAACTGCTTTCATATGGACAGCAGCAGCATCAGCAGGCAACACAAAAAAAGACGAAGTAAGAAAACATTTTACTTTTGTATGTTGGAAAACCACAAAACTCATGAAAAGAAATTATGTTTGGACATTTCATTTGATGGACATGGATTACAAGTATAAATTTAAGTTTGCAACTTTACACATACAAGTAGCAAAGGAAAAAAAATATACTTACATACCTACTAAAGGCATATTGCATACACTTGGCATATGTATGTTCATATATAAATAGATATGCATACATACGTACATACATATGTAAGTATCCAAATATAGACATTCCCAACTGACTGGATATGGTTATGGTATGAAAAGCTTGACTGTGTGTGTATGTCTGTAATATTTAAGTGTAACTGATACAACTGAAAAAAATTTATCCTTTGGCAAAATGTCTTTTTGTGGCAAACAGAGAAATTTAAAAGAAACTGAAATGTGAATAAAACGTTGAGAGTGTGAGAAAATATAAAACGGACCAGTGTCCATCCATACCACACTAACAAATACTATTAAACTTTTGGTTTATTTTTATGTGTATATAAATATGTTTAAGTGTATTTATGTAATTGTCTCTATACGGGTACAGTGAAGCTTAAAACAATTGGAATTGGTTATAATCTATATGAATATTAAGGATTTGTGTGTAGTAGAGAAAATATTTGAAAAGTAATTTGTTGTTTGGTGAAGCGGTAGCATAATTTTATGTTCACAATTGCACAAAATTGCTCAAAAACTGATCCAGGTGGTTTTGGACCATATATATAGCAAAAGTTTATGTTCAAATGATCGGTACAAATAATAGTCCTTAGGCAGTAGATCTGAAAAATTCGATGGGTATCTTATTTCATCACAATGGGTTTTTATTTTCTGTTGAAAATTACTCTTGTTCTGTTGACTAACCCTTTATGTCCTACCGTATTCAAATGGCAACATTCTTTGCATCAGTAGTTACTTAGCATTATGTGTATGGCAAAAAAAAAACACCTTTAGCCTTTATGTTTACAACCAAAAAAATTATGTTATACACTCAGAATATTATGTAAGTAAAATTAACTTAAAATGTAATTTGAAATGAATGAATATTCATTTAAAAACCGGTCAACTGATTTTTCATTCAAATTCAATAAATATTTCATTTAAATTTAACTGACAAATATTTAAACTACATTTTCAGTTTTAATAACGGAATATTCAGTTGTTTTCAAAAAAATTACTGACAAAAATTTAAACTACATTTTTAGTATAAAAAACGGAAATTTTCATTTATTTTTAAAAAATTGAATGGTAAAAAACTACGTAAAATTTCCATAAAACGGACAATTTTCATTTGTTTTTGTAAGTAACGTAATATAAAAGACGAAACCATAAAAAGGTTATATCCTTTAAGACATCAAAAAACCAAACAGACAAAACAAAGTTTGTTGTTTGCTTAGGCCCCGTGATAGGCGGTCAGTATTATAAAAAGTTTCTTCAGTAAGCAAACCTAAGATACTTAAGGAAAACCAATAATTAAACAAATACGAATTATATTTGATACAATAATTGAAAAAATTTATAAAAACTAAACAACTGATATTTTCAAATGTTACGGATTTTCAGTATTTTTTTGTAGGTTGTTTTTTAAACAAATGTATAAATATGTTAAAAATCAATTTTCATGTAAATTTAAATGAATATTCATTTGAAAACAACATAACCGAAAATTTCCTAAACAACATACAATCAGTTACTGTAATAATTTCCTGAGTGTATATACAACCATCATACCCGGGTATGTCATACAGTTTATAAGGGAATTTGTATAGGCCGAACAACTTTTTTGTGTTTATATCAATAAATTAAAGTCCTTGCATCCCATTTCATAAAAAAGAAAGCCGTTTGATGCATCGGAATACTTTTACTAGTATTCTTCTCGGAACACTTTTACTAGCTGACGTCAGACATTCAAATTTCGTCCATGCAATTGACTTATGTAAAACTAATTGACATACCTTGCATTGTGCATCGACGGGTATTTAACGATTTTTTTGCTATAAGCCGTTTTATAAGAATAGATAATGGCAATAGGCGGAAATATCGGAAGAGATGTGATAAATCAACAGCCGTATTCCAGGTGGTAAACAGAAACCTACAAAATAACTATATAGCAGGATCTAACATCACTGTTGATGAACACAGTCCGCACCGTGGTAGAACTGGATTCACGCAATATATTCCTTCGAGGCTGACAAGATATGGGATAAAGGTATGGTTGGCTTGTGATTCTCTTACATCTTATCCACTAAGGGGACAGTTAAATATTGAGTTGGTGCCTTCTGCAGAAAGGGAAAAAGCAGGGTGAACAAGTCGTTTAAGGTGGAAAAAAATTGGGTACCGTCAACAAAAGGCAAACATTTGTTTTGGCTAAATTTTATTATCCAAAAGAAAGAGAAGTAGAATCTTTAGTCTTTGGATTTAGTAATTATATATTTCCAAAAAAACAAGTCCGTTGAGCTTTTATCCGCATCTGATTACAACATTTAAGTTGAAGGTGCAAACCGAAAGAAAGTTATGATGCTAGATTACAATAATAGTAAAGATGGTCTTAAATCCTCTACAAACAGTAGAAGAATTATACTTCAAAAACTTAGTGAACAATTAGCTATGAAGAAATTTCAGATCCGTCCATAAGATCCTCAAATAATGAGGCATTTTTCATCACGCTGTATAGTTGAGTGTATTTTAGTAAAATCAAATAATGATTCAGTATTTGTTCCAGAAGAAGTTGATGACACCGAAAGCACAAAGGAAATTGTTATGTGTATAATAAAAGGAGATCTACAAAAAGGATGTCAAAGATCAGTATGTGCGGAACATTCGCAGAATGTAAGCATTTGCCATGCATGCTCAAACAAAAAAAAAATTGGAAAAAAACCACTTAACATTTTCGTAGGTAAATATTCTTTTATAAAGAATATATATAAAGAGATGTTATTTTTAACGATATATATGTAAATGACATATGTATTGAGCATTTTGTATATATATTTTCATTTTCACTCCAAAAATTGTTTCATTTGTTTCGTGCATACCCGGGTATGTCGGTTGTATGGTAAAGGGGTAAATCTCAAAAACTACTTGCAGATTTTTTCCAAAAAAATAAAATAAATAAATTATTTTTTTAAAATTTATATTTCAAATTTCAAGTCGATAGCTCATTGGGTGACCAAAATATATCAAGTTGGAAATGAAAAACATACCCGGGTAGGTGGTTGTAGACATAAGCAGGGTAAGGATTTGAACACTCATTTCACACATTTACTCATGTGCAAAATTTCCTTTTTATAAAAATCTCGCACACAGTCATGGGTATTAACAAATTTTTCTTGTACATTCATCTCTTACTCGTGTTGACAAGAGTAAACTTTTTCTACACAAGTCACGATCAACTAAAAAATGAAAACCACATTTTGCGTGCCACTCACAAAAAATATTTTACACGGCTAGCGCACTACTTGCCCATGAGTGGCACATTAGAATAAATATTAACTAAATTTCTGCTTTGTTAAAGAAAAGACAAAAGCAAAAAATACAAGAACAAAATCAAATTATTGCAAAAAAATAAATGGTTCGAGAGAACAGAGAAATAAAATCTCGAACAGGTTTAAGAAACATAGCGGGAAATATCGCAAGGCTATTAAACAAAAGTGCATAGAAATACATATACATAGGTATTTTTAATATTTTGATATTTTGTTTTTGATATTTTCAAAAAAAAAAAAATGATTCAATCTGTTTTTTATTTATCAAAAACCGCATTGATAAATAAAAAATATTACATTATTTATTTTTCTGCAATTTTTTCACAGTACAAATCTCTAGGCCTCGTAACCCTAGATTTGTCCTGGTGAAAATGTAAAAGACTCAATTGTAATTAACTAATAATGATAATTAACTAAATTAAAAATGAATGAATGACAAATGTGGATGCTCATGCGCCTGCTTATGTTGAAGTTTAGTTTAGTCGTGCGCATGAGGAAATGATTTTCAAATTTTATTCACTCTTCACGCGCGAGAGTTGTATAAGTTTATCTTTAGTCATAATTGTATGTAACAAAACAAAAAAACATTACTCACAACTCTTGAAAAAGTGCTGAATTTAGACAAATGAGCTTCACACTCGTGAATATTTTCTTACCCTGGACATAAGGATTAAGAGAATGGAAAGGTACCCGGGTACCTATATGGAAAAATTATTGTAAACAAACATTTTTGGAGAAAATAAATGCGTGATCTCGGAAAATAACTCTGAGAATTACAATGCACGTTCATTTTTAGTAAATAGTAAATCTCAAGGTGAATTCAACGTGGCGGTTATAAGGATACAAGTCATGGCGAATATATATGTATAAAATCGGTTGAAGACTTTTCTATCTATCAAGGGTTTTATAAAATATCCCATGTCCTTGAAGACTCTCCTGAGCATATGCTATAAAAAATTTATGATTTTTAAAAAAATAAATGTAACAGATTTGGGATCAAATGCGAATAGTCATTCTTTTTGAATAATATTTACATCCCGACAGTTTTGTTATTTTTTGATAAAACTGCATGCATTCAGCTTAAAAAAAAACTCTGTTCATTTTAAACATTTTACCCCCTTCTTCACAGCATTCTGCATATAGGAGCCAACGGCTGCAGCAAGAATGTGGGAAGTGAAGGAAGATGAAAACTGAAAATTGTTTGTGTTTTGTTCAGTCGATGATCTACGCTTTACTTATGGTTTATGAACATTATTCTAAAAAGTTTTGTTTGTAAATAAGTATTAATGCGAGGTTTTCGATCTGTCTAAATTGGGGATAATCTTCCTGAAGGGATAGCCAACCATCGAAACGCGTCTCCGCAAACAATTTTTGGCTTTTTGCCAATAAATTGGTCTGTTACATTAATAAATAAATGTAACAGATTTGGGATCAAATGCGAATAGTCATTCTTTTTGGATTTTTAAAAAACTTTAAAAAGTTTTACTAGTTTTACTTTTTTAAGGCCTTAGGATATTTAGATACCCATTTTTGATGCAATGGGCTAACGATGTGTCACTTTTGCACAGGACGAAAAAAAGTATTTTGTTCATACCGTTTTAAAAACTCCTTTTTTGGTTTTTTAAAATAGATTGTTAAACAAACTCGACAAAAGTAAAAAAAGAGTTCTCGTTTTAGTTAGACCCCCCTACAGATTAACACAAAGAAAGAACTGGAGCAATATCTTTAACGGCTTAGTCGTACCTGCGACTTAAAATCAAAGGATTTCGACAAAAATATAATTTTTCACCAAAGTTATAAAAAAGCACGTAAATTATTATATATTAGCAGTTTTTATAAGCAGAATTGAAATTAAAATTGTTTCAATGGATAAAAATATAAATATATTTTAGAATATTGGTTGAAATTGGATGTCACTAACCCTTTTATAACCAGGGTCAAGAATTAAATTTAAAAGAAAATCGAAACTATGTATGAAACAAAGAAAATCGTGTAAATCTTGTTTCTACATAATTACACAGGTCAACAGCAAAAATGTGCTCGAGTAACCACTATATACATTTGATGTATCATGGCTACCTTAGTACAAAAATGGTAAAATTTTTAAATTCTATGGCAAGATTTAAAAAAAATTTTTTTTTTTTTTAAATTGCAAAGAAACAAAGAAAATCGTGTAAATCTTGTTTCTACATAATTACACAGGTCAACAGCAAAAATGTGCTCGAGTAACCACTATATACATTTGATGTATCATGGCTACCTTAGTACAAAAATGGTAAAATTTTTAAATTCTATGGCAAGATTTTAAAAAATTTTTTTTTTTTTTTTAAATTGCAATTTTTTTTAGACTTTTCTTCAAATAATTAATGATAACTCAAAAACTACTAGTCCGATGTTATTAAAGTAAAATCAGAAAAATTAAGATTTACATAGACTTTAGTTCGTCTATATATCGCGTTTCCATCGGATCAATAGTCTCGGAGTTATAATAAAAAAGTTAAGAAAAAAATATATTTTTTACGTAAAAATTGCAAAAATTTTCGTTTTAAAAAAATCATGAAAAAAAATGAATTTTTTAATTTCAAGGGGTGCATGTCGGATTATTGTGAGATTTGGTGAGAAACTTCCACCCACAAATTTTCAGTCAAATTGGACAACGCTAACACGTAGCGCATAGGCCCCAAATGTGAAAAATAGCCTTTAAATCGAAAAAAATTGTCAAATTTTCAGTTTTTGCAAAATTAAAGCTATTTATTCCCCCTTTTACAAAAAAGTGGATCCTGGTCCTTAGGGCAAACACAATGAGATTTCCAATAAGCTTCATATCTTTAAAATCGGCTAAACAGTTTTCGAGTTACTACAATTTGCACTGGCCATTACATGTTCTTGAGGACTTGCCGAAGACAATTTACAAAAACATTTTACATAGTTTAAAATTTTTTATAATATATATAATCTTTCTAAGATATAAAATTCTTATTTGGTCCATAAAATCGTTAATCCTTATAAAATTTTGGTGCGCTTCAAACCTAAGGTAAAACTATATTAAAGAATAGTTTTAAGACCATTCCTGATCAATTGTAAGCTAAATTCGCGATGTGCTTCATTGAAATATTTTTAGATAAAACTTTCGCGTTCTCAGTTAATAAAGAGATTTTTGACAAACTTTTGATGCAAATCGGTTACAAATGACAACGCTTTCATGCCTTATGCGATTTTGTCTCAGTTTGCATTCTAAAACCATTTAAACCAATATGCACTTTTTTGCACGATTTTGCTTATAGGTGCTAAATGCCAAAAAACTCGGTTTACATGGTAGTTTGAAAATTTTCATTCATATTTGCGAGTGTGCTCCACGAAAAACCGGTGTTTTGAAAAATTTACGCTCAAAAACACCTCATTTACACCTGTCGTATATTATACCTATATAGAGCACATTAACGAGATATATATAAAACGATGCGAAATTGAAAGGTCTACAAATCGTTATCTATTTTTTTTAAATTCTTTGAGGCGGCCAAAAAATATGGGAAAAAAATTAAAAAGTGGCGAAAACGAGCTTCAAATTTTGGAAGCCATTAAGTAGTATTAGAAGTGACAAAATTCAAATTTAGAGGGAAGTGGATTTATCCCTTATGTGTGGTGTCTATTTCGTAATACAACGACTTGGGTTAAAATGTTAAAACAAATGCAGAAGAAGACGAAATATGAAGAAAAACTTGAATGCTTCAATCGATTTTTTAACGTTTTTTTTTTAATTTGCATGCCAATTACGCTTAGAAGCGCAAATTTGCGCAACTAAGATATTATGTTCAGTATACAACAGTTTTTGCCAATTCAAGATATATAATTAGATTTTCCGAACTCCTAAGGATACAAAAATTATTCGAGTTGAAAGTCGGTTTCAAAGAAATAAAAACTGTTAAATTTTTGCCCATATATAAAATATTTATAACTAATCTGTCTTATTTTGCTTTCAATAAAATTTTACTTTTTATTATAGTTTTTTCATATATAATGTATGAAGGTACCCGGGTACCTTGCCGTACGGTTACATATATAAGATATAAATTGGACCACAGCGTCTATACAATATAATTTTTTAGCTTAAAGGTAATAATAATTTAAACTATTTCAATAGTTAGGAGTTCTCAAGAAGTTTGAAGTTTGTGAACCATCTGTTTCCATTAAAAAGTTATACACATAAGGGTTAACCCTTATGTCTACAACCACCTACCCGGGTATGTTTTTCATTTTCAATTTGATATATTTTGGTCACCGAATGAGCTATCGACTTGAAATTTTAAATATGCTCCTAAAATATAGTTTTGTAATTTTAGATAAAATAATTTATTTATTTTATTTTTTTCGAAAAAATCTACGAGCAGTTTTTGAGATTTACACCTTTACCATACAACCGACATTTTTGGAGTAAAAATGAAAAAATATGTACAAAATGCTCAATGCATATGTCATTTACATACATATCATTAAAAATAGCATCTTTTTATAAAAAGAATAGAGATACCTACGAAAATGTTAAGTATTTTCTTTTTTACATTTTGCGAGTGTTCCGCACATACCGATCTGTGACATCATTTGCAAACTTTTTTTGTAGATCTCCTTTTATTATACACATAGAAATTTCGTTTGAGCTTCCAGTGTCATCATCTTCTTCTGGAACACATACTGAATCATTATTTGATTTTAATGTTTAGCCTAAAATACACTCAACTATACAGCGTGATGAAAAATGCCTCATGTTTTGAGGATCTTATGGACGGATCTGAATTTCCTTCATAGCTAATTGTTCACTAAGTTTTTGAAGTAAAATTCTTCTACTGTTTGTAGAGGATTTAAGACCATCTTTACTATTATTGTAATCTAGCATCATAGCTGGCTTTCGGTTTGCACCTTTAACTTTAATGTTGTAATGGGATGTGGATAAAAGCTCAACGGACTTGTTTTTTTGGAAATATATAATCACATACTAATGTTGTTACTAAATCCAAAGACTAAAGATTCTACTTCTCTCTCTTTTTTTTGGATAATAAAATTTAGCCGAAACAAATGTTTGCCTTTTGTTGACGGTACCCAAGTGTAAAATTGTATTTAAAAAAATTGTCTCAGATGATGTTTCTTCCACCTTTAACGACTCGTTCACCCTGCTTTTTCCCTTTCTTCAGAAGGCACCAACTCAGTATTTATGTGTCCCCTTAGTGGATAAGATGTAAGAGAATCACAAGCCCACCAGACCTGTATCCCAAATTTTATCAGCTTCGACGGAATATATTGCGTGAATCCAGCTCTACTAGGGTGCGGACAGTGTTTATCAACACACTCAGAATATTATGTAAGTAAAATTAACTTAAAATGTGATTTGAAATGAATGAATATTCATTTAAAAACCGGTCAACTGATTTTTCATTCAAATTCAATAAATATTTCATTTAAATTTAACTGACAAATATTTAAACTACATTTTCAGTTTTAAAAACGGAATATTCAGTTGTTTTCAAAAAAATTACTGAGAAAAATTTAAACTACATTTTTAGTATAAAAAACGGAAATTTTCATTTATTTTTAAAAAATTGAATGGTAAAAAACTACGTAAAATTTCCGTAAAACGGACAATTTTCATTTGTTTTTGTAATTAACGTAACATAAAAGACGAAACCATAAAAAGATTATATCCTTTAAGGCATCAAAAAACCAAACAGACAAAACAAAGTTTGTTGTTTGCTTAGGCCATACCCCATGATAGGCGGCCAGTATTATAAAATGTTTCTTCAGTAAGCAAACCTAAGATACTTAAGGAAAACCAATAATTAAACAAATACGAATTATATTTGATACAATAATTGAAAAAATTTAAAAAAACTAAACAACTGATATTTTCAAATGTTACGGATTTTCAGTATTTTTTTGTAGGTTGTTTTTTAAACAAATGTATAAAAATGTTAAAAATCAATTTTCATATAAATTTAAATGAATATTCATTTGAAAACAACATAACCGAAAATTTCCTAAACAACATACAATCAGTTACTGTAATAATTTCCTGAGTGCAGTGATGTTAGCTCCTGCTATATAGTTGTTTTGTAGGTTTCTGTTTACCACCTGGAATACGGCTGTTGATTTATGACATTCCTTGCGATATTCCCGCCTATTGTCATTATCTAATCTTATAAAACGGCTTATAGCAAAAAATCGTTAAATACCCATCAATGTAAAAGTGTTCCGAGAAGAATACTAGTAAAAGTATTCCGATGCATCAAACGGCTTTCTTTTTTATGAAATGGGATGCAAGGGCTTTAATTTAATGATATAAACACAAAAATGTTGTTCAATCTATACAAATTCCCACATAAACTGTATGACATACCCGGGTATGCTGGTTGTATATATAACGTAATTTTTTTGGTTGTAAACATAAAGGTTAAGTGATCCATTTTCGTCAATGTCAGACTTTTAACTGAAATGAAAAAAGTTCTATACTTTGAAACCATGAAATGGATAACCCTTTATATATAATAACTAATTTTTATTGCTATTTAAAATAAAACGCAAAGGAAAACAGCGTTAAAATATAATTAGAACTTCTCAAGAAATCCGTTATATTCTTTTTCAAAAATAGTAAAAATCTAAAGGTTTATAAGCTCTTAGATTTAAATGCCATTAAAAAGAAAAATTTATTCCTAAGCACTTAATGCTGGATCAGGAAGAAAACAACGTACAATAGATATTGGTAAAGCAAAAAAGTTGAACTCCCTTTTCAAGCTCTTTAGCCTACTTTTGATCGTCACAGTATAATTGCAAATTTTTTCTCAAACATTTTTGTTCATTTTAAATGACTACAGAAGAGGAATAAGAAACATACGGATTTATGTGAATTTATATGACAAAGAAACTCGTATATAAAAAATTTATCCTTATAATACTTTTGTAAAAGAAAATATTAAAAGAAAAAAAATAAAAAATAAAATAGAACCAAACACTGAAGTAAAACGAATTTATGGCTGTGTATAATGAAGCTTTTAGTTAAAACTCTTTTTACTATTGGTCACTACTATTCTTACGACACTATTAAAAGTAAAATGTACAAATTTCAACAGGAAAAACCCAGCAGACAAATGTTTTTTTTTTTTTGAAATCTTTGAAATGGTAACCGAGAAGAGCAGCGAATAAAAGAAAATAACTTTTTAAGAAAGATAAACTTCTTAACAAAAGTTGAGCAAAAGATCAGGTGCAATATTTTTTTGTATATAAAATTTTCTATTAAACTTTTAGGGATTTGAGTAAAAAGCCATAAAATGGAAGAGCTGCAATTAAACTTTATTAGAATTAATACTTTTTTACAAAAATTCCAGATTAACAGAGATATGTTAAGAGTTTTTATGGCTTATGTTATTATCTTATAATAAATTATTATTAACCTTAAAATTTCGTTTAACTTTTGTTTTATTTATTTTTTTTTTTTATTAAGATAACCAATTAACTTTCATATACATAAATAATTTTTAGAATACAATTTAATTTTTTAATTCAAGTATCTTTCAGATTTGATGGCTTTTATTTTATATTGTACGTAATAAATTTTATCAAATAATTCTTCTAATAAAATATTACATTTTCATCTACGTGTTTTAATTATACGCTTGAATATTTTATGAAATATTGTAAATTAAAAATAAAATGAACTCGTAACACCCCTTTTTTTCATACATCCTAACGTCTTTTATTAACCCCATAATCTAAACATGTATAAATATTGTAAACTTGTGTTTAAGTTTATTTATGAGCAGGATACTCTGTTGGTGTACACACATAAACGATATTGAAAATACATGTGTAATTTATATACATATATATACTCGTATATTAAGTTACTTATTCATATTTCTAGGAAAAAATTAACAATAATAATGCATGAAATATATTTAATATTTTTACAGGAAAAATATAAATAGAAAAATATTATTTAAAGGTTTTGAGTTCAATTTAGGCTTAATAATTGGTTATATATTTCTTTAATTTTAATACTTTTAAATTTATAGCAATGTATAAACAAGTAAGAAAACTGTAGTCGGTCAAGTAAGACTCTAAGATAGCCTATAACACTGAGATCACATATAAAAAATGGTAAAAAATAATAATCGTTTTAAGATCATATACAAACGTTGACACATCACCCGTCTACTTAGCACTTACGATATTTTAAGCATGGGAAGAAACAACATTATATAATATATCGGATTATCCATTTCGTGGTTTCAAAAGTATATGAATGGAATTCGACATTTGTCAAACTAAGTTGTTAAACCAATTTTTTTCCTTTCAGTTGAAAGTCTGATATTGAGGAAAATGGATTGCTTTACCCTAACAGTACTGATAACATTTTTATACGTACACTCCTGATAAGAATACCCGGGTACCCGTGAATACTAATTTTTCAGTTACGATTAAAATATTCCGCGAAATATATTTAGACTAACTGCAGAGGATAATTTGAATGGTTCTTTGCAGAAAATGGAATTAATATTAAATGTTTAATAGAAGAATTCAGAAGACTAACAGCTTTGAAAGTGTTATCTTTGTATGGGTATTAATCTAAAATCAAATCTTGATGGTTGCCAAAGGCCAATATGTAATACACATAGCCAAATTATTGCTTCACGCTTAAAAGAATTGTATTTTTCTGAAGTTACTCTATTGTACCAGTGCTAAGTTAAGTGTACAAATTATTAACTAAATGTACGAATTTTAAATTAAAATCAAAAAATATAATCATTACCATTACTTTTTCTATATATATATTGCTTACTGGTACCCGGGTACCCTTATCAGGAGGGTAAGGAATATTTGACTTTCGGTGAATCCACAGCCTAAGCCAAAAACTTTGGAAAGCTTAGGGAAACAAAAATCTTTAGAAAATAAATAGTTTTAGGAACTTACAAAACCTCAACTTTGTATCATTTATCGTTAAAGAGATATTTGACTTTAAAGTTCGTTCGGGTACCCAGGTACCCGTGTCAGTAGTGTTAGGGTTAAGTATCACACAACGCATACAAGTAATCAAAACATAATACAAAAATGGTGATTCTGCAACATCCACATATCGTGCTTCAAAAGGAGATTATGGTTTACATAACCGTCCAACTACTCAAACAATTGGCAAAATTGTGAAGAAATTTTAAGAGACTGGAGCGGTTATAAATATTGTTAGGCTTGTTCCGCCGAAAATATCGCTGCTGTAAGTGAAAGTGTTACCGAAGACCCTAATGTTTCGATTCCTCGTCGATCTCAGGAATTAGAACTGTCTTACGACACATTATTGAGGAATACGACATGGAAAATATGTGGTTTCAACAAGACGTTGCTACATGCTACACAACTCGAGCTAATATGGCCTTATTGCAAGAGACATATCCTGGCCGCGTAACTTCTCGTTGTGGCGATATCAACTGGTCACCAAGATCATCTGATTTGACACCATTAGACTTTTTTTTTTGGGGCTACGCGAAAGACCGTGTTTATGATAAACCTATAACTCTTGATCATTTAAAAACCAACATTCATGAAGTTACGGCTGAAATACCGCCCAATATCAAAAGTGTCAAAAAGTGGTCAAAATGTACCTCAAAAGACTCAATGCTTGCAACATTTCATGTAGTGGTCATTTGAATGATGTAGTGTTTCACAAATAATCTCAACATTCAAACTTTATAATAAACAAGTAAAAAAGTGCTATAGTCGGTCAAGTCCGACCATACGATACCCTTGACAACTAAGGTCAAAGGTGTTCTTTTATACGTATAAAGACAAATTTTTTGCTGAATGTTGCCATCATACAAATGAAATGTGAAATGTGGACCAATTTCAACGAAATTTGATACAGTGATTTTGGTTTACATAAGAAGTGTTTGTTTCAAATTTTATGAAAAAATATTGATATTTGGGGCCAATATATCAATTCCGGGAAGTGGGACCTATGGGAATTACCATAAATAATGAACCGATTTTGGCGAGTTTCAATAGCCACCTATGGTGGTAAGGGTATAAAAAGAAATATAATTAAAAAATTATATGTGTTTTTCATAGTTCACTTTTGAAAGCGCAAAATGGATAACCCTTTACTATTTCAAAGAATAATTATACGAGAAATACCCCTGCTACGGCAGCTGGCACAAGGATTTTGCAGGTGCCATGTAAGAACAATATGATGAATGAAACGTATCCGAAGATATCAGACTATAAAACCTACTATAGGCATGAAGGAAAGTTTGAAGTTCGCAACGTGAAACGTGCGCACGATAAACGAAAATGGCAAATAAGAACAGCTAAAGAAAGAAATGTTATGCTATAAAATTCCTTTTTCTGGCGGTACAAGAAGCAAGATGGATAGGTCAAGGCGAAGTTGATTGTAAAAATAATGTGTTTCTTTATTCCAGTCGCCATTAGAGTGATGAGCGCAGCAGGGGTGTGGCCTTTCTGATGAACAAAAGAATAGCCAAAGCCATGATCCTATCAATAAGAGACTTATGGCAATAAAACTTAAGACTAATTAGATAATTCTCAGTGTTTACGCTCCTACTGAAAATGACAAAGATAAATTTTACGATGTACTAAGCAGTTGGATGAACAGTAGTGTACATAATTCTGATATTACCATGATACTGAGCAGCTTCAACGCCAAGGTAGGTTCAACCAATACCGGTTTAGAACATTACATTGGTAGGCACGGTGTCGGAGTAAGAAACGACAACGGGGAAAAATGAATCGAACTATGCTGTGAAAGGAAACTTGTTGTAGGTAGCACTATTTTTCCTCATAAGCTCCACTGTAAAATAACTTAGACATAGAACCAAAGTGATCATTTTATGATCAACTCTATATGACGATAATCTTTACTTGATGTATGCTTGAGGCACGGAACAGATATAAATAGCGACCATCATTTAGTTATATCTAAAGTTCGATTGAAAGTAGCGGCTCTGAGGTCTGAAATGGCAAAAGCCGATCGGAAAACTAATGTTGGGAAATAAGAATCAGAACGACATCGAAATGTTTTTATTACTTCCATAATGAATCGGCTCCCAGATGTTGTTAACAACAACGACAGTATTAACGAAATTGCAGGGTGTGTCATTCAAACGTACAATGGGGTTTGTCAACTAACTTTAGGATTCAAAGTCCATTAAAGGAAAGTAGCCAACCAAGCAACATGGGACCTGATTAAATAACGTAAAACCTTGAAAAATACAATTTTAATTAAAAACGTTTATATTGAAGTACAAAGTACAACATACCCTGACCTATCCAACACAATTAAAAGGTCTGCAAGGAGGGATAAGATAATGTGGATAGATGAACCAGTGAGCCAAGTTATTTCAGCTGCAAGTAAAGACAGCTGGCAAATCTACCAACACCAACAGTCCCATCCTGAGAAGCAGCGGTGTACTTCTCTCAACCCCGTATGAATAATTAATACGCTCGATGAAACACTATACCTATTGGATTAGAAGCACTGATAGAGGTGCATTATAACACCAACCATGACAGTTTATTCTATCGAATTTCGGACAGCCCACCAACAACACAAAAAGTGAAGAATGCCAGTAAAAGCCTTAAGTGTAGCAAGGTCCTGGGCAATCACAATATCTCAGCGGAGATGATATTATGTGATCGCCGAGAGTGCGGTACCCATTTGTACGTAAAATATTGGAAGAAAAAGCTCTGCTAACCTCCTGGAATGAAGGTATACTATTTAGTCAAAATATCAGAAAATGGTGACTCCAAAGACTGCAATAACTACAGGGGTATAACACTTCTTCCTATACCAAGCAAAATAGTAAGTTGAGTAATTTTGAATAGGATGTCCGACGCAGTATCCGCTATACTCCGCGAAAATCAGTTTGGGTTCCCAAAAGAATCGACCTTGTGTTAATAAAAATAATTATGAAGGCCTTCGACAGTTTCAATAAAAGCTGTCTATGGAGAATTTTAGAAAATCGTAACATGCGAACTTAAATTAAATGCCGGGTTCTACATAATGGTAAATTGTATAATCCGTTCGAAGTTTCTACTGAAGTAAGACAAGGATGTATTTTATCATCTATACTTTTTCTAATTGTCACCGACAATATAATGCGCACGGCATAAAAATAAATAAAAAAAGACATGGTATCCAATGGACATCCTTTCAACAACTAGAGGACATTGAATACACTGATGAAGTATGTCTTCAAAGCCAAAGCTCAGGTCACCATCAAGAAAACTCTACCACTATCACTGTTGATCTCGGGCAGCTAAGCTGGAAATCAATATTTTCAAGACCAAGACTATGCCTTGTGTAGTGTCTAGGTACCTTTTATTATCTTGGTGGTTTGGTATCTACGAAAGGTGGCGCCGACGAGGATATTGAATCTCATATTATTAGGGCAATATCTGCATTAGGCATTCTTCGAGCTATTTGGAAATCTCAACGACAACTAAGTTACGAATATATAACTAGAATGTCAAGTCCATCTTGTATTGTGGTTGTGGAACTTGGGAATGTACAAACCTTTGCAAACAAATGCTTGCGGCAAATCCTTAATATATGATGGCCAAATCGCATATGAAATGACGATCTACTAAACGCTACAAACCAAAGCCCTGCTTCTATAGAGGTACGTCAACAGAAATGGCGGTGGATAGGCCGCACACTTCGAAGGCCAAATACCAACATTGCTCGAAAAGCGGTTCGCTGGAATCCACAAGGAAGTGACCGTAGTGTTGGTGCACATGCTATAACGTGCTAGGTCAATTGATACAGAGTATGCGTAACATCTCGCAATAGATTTCGATACAAAAGGATAGTTGGGGCCCAAAGCGCCACTGGGGGTCAAGGATAACAAAAGTGAAGTCGCCACTTTTGCCAAAAGCTTTCTCATGGTCAAATGATTATGCACTTTAAAGCAAATAAATTTTGTATATATACCCTTCACTACCATAGGTGTTTGTGGTTTGAGTTTGTGCTGATGTTTGTAACGCATAGAAATATTGGTCTAAGACCCACCTTTAAGTATACCAATCGACTCAGAATCACTTCCTGAGTTATTTTAATGATATCCGTCAGTCTGGCTTTCCGGTTATCCATGTAAACTTGTTGTCAATATACAGGTCGTAAGTTTAAAGATAATTTGATGAAATTTGGCAAAGGCTCATATTGTGGATGATCCCTTTACTTTTTGGACTAAATCGGATTACCATTTCGGATACGTCCCATAGGTATGCCTTCTCAAAATAGAATTTTCGGTCCTTGACAGCCACAAATTAAGTTGTATTTTAAAAATATTCAGCGCAAACATTGCCTATGAAAACCTTAATCAGTGTACCTTATTTTGTGGCAATCGAACCATATTTGACCATACCTTCCAACAAGACACCTTCTCAAAAGTAGTTTAAATGCCAGTAAAAGAATATAAACCAAAAACCAAAATTTGGTAACAATCGATCCACAATTAATCCTAGCTCATTCCCTTAGCCGAAAATGAAATAATCTACCTAAATCTCGAAATTTTGAAAAAATCGACTTAAGGTAAACATGTTAAATTGTTGATCCATATTTTAGTAGTGAAGGGTATCATATAGTCGGGCTTGACTAACTACAGCTTTTCTTACTTGTTTTTTACATCTCAGCAATATAAGCTAATCATACAATTCACTTTTCGATGTTCTCTGGTGTAACCCCCATTTGGAAGCCGCTGGGTTTCTACGACCAAGTTTAGAGTCACCACTAATGTCAAAGGTGTTCTTTTTCCTATATAAAGACAAATATTTGCTAAATTTTGCCATCATACAAACATATTCTTAAAACTTATATTTTTAAGCTGCTTCCTTCATTTGGACTTATATGAGAGCTAGGGTCAAATGTGGACCAATTATCCCGAAATTTTGTAAATTTATTGTAGTTGTTACAAAAATTATGTATGCATGCAGTTTTATCAAAAAATAACAAAATAGTCGGGATGTAAATATTATTCAAAAAGAAGTGTATTTGCATTTGATCCCAAACCTGTTACATTTATTTATTAATGTAACAGATCAATTTATTGATAAAAAGCCAAAAAATGTTTGCGGAGAAACCAAATTCCTCGACGCGTTTCGATGGTTGGTTAAGCCATCTCTTCAGGAGGATTATCCCCAATTTAGACAGATCGAAAAACTCGCATTATTACTAAATTTACAAACATAACTATTAAGAATTATGTTCATAAGCCAAAAGTAAAAGCGTAGATTATCGACTGAACAAAAACAAACATTTTTCAGTTTTCATCTACCTTCACTACACTTTGGCTTTTTATCAATAAATTGATCTGTAACAGGTTTGGGATCAAATGCAAATACACTTCTTTTTGAATAATATTTACATCCCGACTATTTTGTTATTTTTTGATAAAACTGCATGCATTCAGCTTATTTTTAAAATAAACTTGTTTATTTTAAAACATCTTACCCCCCCCCTTCTTCACAGCATTCTGCATATAGTAGCCGACGGCTACAGCAAGAATGTGGGAAGTGAAGGTAGATGAAAACTGAAAAATGTTTGTTTTTGTTCAAGCTTTTACTTTTGGTTTATGAACATAATTCTTAATAGTTATGTTTGTTTTTGTTCAGTCGATAATCTACGCTTTTACTTTTGGTTTATGAACATAATTCTTAATAGTTATGTTTGTAAATTTAGTAATAATGCGAGGTTTTCGATCTGTCTAAATTGGGGATAATCCTCCTGAAGAGATGGCTTAACCAACCATCGAAACGCGTCGAGGAATTTGGTTTCTCCGCAAACATTTTTTGGCTTTTATCAATAAATTGATCTGTTACATTAATAAATAAATGTAACAGGTTTGGGATCAAATGCAAATACACTTCTTTTTGAAAAATTATGTATGCAAAAAATAAACTTAAAATTCTCATTGTCTTCGGATCTAGGAGCGTTTTAGTGAATTTTGTCCCATTTAGTGCGTTTTGACAGACAAGTTTGTATGGGAGCTATGGTCAAATGTAGACCGATTTCAACGAAACTTGGTACAGTAATTAAAGTTTACATAAGCAGTATTTGTTTAAAATTTCATGAAAAAATATTGATTTTTTTGGCCAATACATCAATTCCGAGAAGTGGGACCTACGGGAGGTACCATAAATAATGGACCAATTTTGACGAATTTTATAGCCATGGTCCCATTACAAAAAATCGATCTGTGCCAAATTTCATCAAATTATCTTTAGAATTGCGACCTGTAGTTTGATTACAATGGTTTACATGGGGGTCCAGCCAGCCAGGCGGACGGACGGGCGGAGGAACATCGCTAAAATCGACTCAGAAAGTGATTCTAAGCCTATTGGTATACCAAAAGATCTAAGGGTCTAAGACAAAATTTGCATGCGTTACATACATCAGAACGAACTTATAATACCTTTTTCACCAATGGTGGTGAAGGGTATAAAAACCAACGAAACAGCAATTGTTTTCAATGTTGGAAATCCCTTCAAGACTATGCCGTTATATTTGTTATGTCTTTATGCATTAAAAACACTTTTACTTTGTTAACTATTATAAAAGCAAGTAATGATTTCACTCACTTTTGTCGTAGAAATTTTCACTCACTTTTGTCGTAGATATTTTCACTCACTAGAGACAAAAAAAGCGACTCTTAATTTCTCAGATACTTCTAAAAGTAAAATTATAATCTAAAACAAGAACAGTAGGGTCTTCAATTGATATTCAAATTAAGTTAAAATTTATATTTTAACTATCCTAATCATTAACTTAAAAAAAGTATGTCCTTCTTATCCTGCCATAAACATGTAAATTGATATAAAATCATACACAAATACATATAAGTACTCATGAATATGTTGGTGTGTATGCGTGTAAAAAAAGTAAAATGTAGTTTTGTATACTTTTTAATATTCGCAATAAAATTTTTGAATTATTATTTGCTTTAGAACATTTTCTTTGTAAGTTATATTCCAAAATATAGTGTGGTTTGTGTAAGTACACCCATCCCTCTAGTAAAATATAATTTTAAATATTTAAAGACTTTTTTGTATAATATAGAATAATGATAAGCTAATATTTTTCGGAAGAAAATATTTAGATATTTGATTTTTTTTGTTAATATTTAAAAATATTACTGCCGTTAAAAGAGTCTTCAAATCAACTTTCCATCAGCTATATTTTAGCAATTTTATTTTACTATGCAAACTGTGTAATTTTTACATTTTACAACACAATTCGAAAAATCTCTTTGATATGTGAGCCAAGAAACTTTGTTTTATTGTTGATTGTATCATGTCCTTGTTAAGTTACTATTTTTTTCTTTCCATTTTTATACAATATATACAACAAATACAATTTTTTAAGATTCTCTCTTGTTTTTTTTTTTTTTTTGTTGTTTTCTATAACTTCATTTGCACCATACATTCGTACATGAAGTATCTACGAAAACTGTATTTATTGTATTTGTAGATACAATTGTGAGTTTGTGCGAATATTGCAACACTGTGTGACAGTTTTATTATAGTTTTGGTTATTTATGCATGTAGACATTGTAGATTGGTAGTGCGGAATGTAAATTGAATTTTAATAATATGTTGGTTAAAACAAAATCTTTTTATTCTCCCCCTTCGCTTGTGTATGAATCGAAAAAAATAATCAATTGTCTTATATTCGTATTTCTGCTGTTCATCGATATGAAAACGGGAATAAAAATATAAATCGTGTTTGAGTTTACGATTCGTGAATGTATGATTTATTTAAAATTTTGCAAGTTTTTATACGAAAAGTTTTTTTTTTGGAAGTCCTTAGCATGACATATTGTCCAAATTAAAGGAATACATTTTATTGATCAACCAATTTAAAATTTTCTGTACAAAAAAAAAAATTCTTTATAAAAATTTCAATAGAAAAATCTGTATAAATAACCCCTTTCCTTAAAAAATACCACTTAGAAAATTTTTGTAAACAAATATTATCATAAGACAATTTTTTCTAAAAAATTTCTCTGATACAATAGAAAAATTTCTAATAAATTCTTTGTATAGAAAAAATACAGTAAATATTATTTTTTTTCACATTTTTCCCATAAAAAATTTTTTTCTATAAAAAAATGTCGATGTTACATTTTTCTTATACAAAATTTCTTAAAAAAATGTCGCTTATAAAAAATTTTCTATGACAAAAGAGTAATTTTTTCAATTTTTCTATAGAAACTTTATCGCTTATATAATTTTTCTATAGAAACTTTATCGCTTATACAACATTTCTTTAGAAAAAGTGTAGCCTATATAATTTGTTTATGTGTCGCTTTGACAATTTTTCTATAAAGAAAATGTCGCCTAGACATTTTTTCTATAGAAAAAGTGTCGCCTAGACAATTTTTCTATAGAAAAAGTGTCACCTAGACAATATTTCTATAGAAAAAGTGTCGCCTAGACAATTTTTCTATAGCAAAAGTGTCGCCTAGACAATTTTTTTATAGAAAAAGTGTCGCCTAGACAATTTTTCTATAGAAAAAGTGTCGCCTAGACAATTTTTCTATAGAAAAAGTGTCGCCTAGACAATTTTTCTATAGAAAAAGTGTCGCCTAGACAATTTTTCTATAGAAAAAGTGTCGCCTAGACAATTTTTCTATAGAAAAAGTGTCGCCTAGACAATTTTTCTATAGAAAAAGTGTCGCCTAGACAATTTTTCTATAGAAAAAGTGTCGCCTAGACAATTTTTCTATAGAAAAAGTGTCGCCTAGACAATTTTTCTATAGAAAAAGTGTCGCCTAGACAATTTTTCTATAGAAAAAGTGTCGCCTAGACAATTTTTCTATAGAAAAAGTGTCGCCTAGACAATTTTTCTATAGAAAAAGTGTCGCCTAGACAATTTTTCTATAGAAAAAGAGTCGCCTAGTCAATTTTTCTATAGAAAAAGTGTCGCCTAGACAATTTTTCTATAGAAAAAGTGTCGCCTAGACAATTTTTCTATAGAAAAAGAGTCGCCTAGTCAATTTTTCTATAGAAAAAGTGTCGCCTAGACAATTTTTCTATAGAAAAAGTGTCGCCTAGACAATTTTTCTATAGAAAAAGTGTCGCCCAGACAATTTTTCTATAGAAAAAGTGTCGCCTAGACAATTTTTCTATAGAAAAAGAGTCGCCTAGTCAATTTTTCTATAGAAAAAGTGTCGCCTAGACAATTTTTCTATAGAAAAAATGTCGCCTAGACAATTTTTCTATAGAAAAAGTGTCGCCTAGACAATTTTTCTATAGAAAAAGTGTCGCCTAGACAATTTTTCTATAGAAAAAGAGTCGCCTAGTCAATTTTTCTATAGAAAAAGTGTCGCCTAGACAATTTTTCTATAGAAAAAGTGTCGCCTAGACAATTTTTCTATAGAAAAAGTGTCGCCCAGACAATTTTTCTATAGAAAAAGTGTCGCCTAGACAATTTTTCTATAGAAAAAGTATCGCCTAGACAATTTTTCTATAGAAAAAGTGTCGCCTAGACAATTTTTCTATAGAAAATGTGTCGCCTAGACAATTTTTCTATAAAAACAGTGTCGCCTAAACAATTTTTCTATAGAAATAGTGTCGCCTAGACAATTTTTCTATAGAAAAAGTGTCGCCTAGACAATTTTTCTATAGAAAAAGTGTCGCCTAGACAATTTTTCTATAGAAAAAGTATCGCTTATACAATTTTTCTATAGAAAAAGTGTCGCTTAGACAATTTTTCTATAGAAAAAGTGTCGCCAAGACAATTTTTCTATAGAAAAAGTGTCGCCAAGACAATTTTTCTATAGAATAAGTGTCGCCTAGACAATTTTTCTATAGAATAAGTGTCGCCTAGACAATTTTTGTATAGAAAAAGTGTCGCCTAGACAATTTTTCTATAGAATAAGTGTCGCCTAGACAATTTTTCTATAGAAAAAGTGTCGCCTAGACAATTTTTCTATACAAAGGGTGTCGCCTAGACAATTTTTCTATAGAAAAAGTGTCGCCTAGACAATTTTTCTATAGAAAAAGTGTCGCCTACACAATTTTTCTATAGAAAATGTGTCGCCTAGACAATTTTTCTATAAAAAAAGTGTCGCCTAGACAATTTTTCTATAGAAATAGTGTCGCCTAGACAATTTTTCTATAGAAAGAGTGTCGCCTAGATAATTTTTCTATAGAAAAAGTATCGCTTAGACAATTTTTCTCTAGAAAAAGTGTCGCCTATACAATTTTTCGATAGAAAAAGTGTCGCCTAGACAATTTTTCTATAGAAAAAGTGTCGTCTAGACAATTTTTCTATAGAAAAAGTGTCGTCTAGACAATTTTTCTATAGAAAAAGTGTCGTCTAGACAATTTTTCTATAGAAAAAGTGTCGTCTAGACAATTTTTCTATAGAAAAAGTGTCGTCTAGACAATTTTTCTATAGAAAAAGTGTCGTCTAGACAATTTTTCTATAGAAAAAGTGTCGTCTAGACAATTTTTCTATAGAAAAAGTGTCGTCTAGACAATTTTTCTATAGAAAAAGTGTCGTCTAGACAATTTTTCTATAGAAAAAGTGTCGTCTAGACAATTTTTCTATAGAAAAAGTGTCGTCTAGACAATTTTTCTATAGAAAAAGTGTCGTCTAGACAATTTTTCTATAGAAAAAGTGTCGTCTAGACAATTTTTCTATAGAAAAAGTGTAGTCTAGACAATTTTTCTATAGAAAAAGTGTCGTCTAGACAATTTTTCTATAGAAAAAGTGTCGTCTAGACAATTTTTCTATAGAAAAAGTGTCGTCTAGACAATTTTTCTATAGAAAAAGTGTCGTCTAGACAATTTTTCTATAGAAAAAGTGTCGTCTAGACAATTTTTCTATAGAAAAAGTGTCGTCTAGACAATTTTTCTATAGAAAAAGTGTCGTCTAGACAATTTTTCTATAGAAAAAGTGTCGTCTAGACAATTTTTCTATAGAAAAAGTGTCGTCTAGACAATTTTTCTATAGAAAAAGTGTCGTCTAGACAATTTTTCTATAGAAAAAGTGTCGTCTAGACAATTTTTCTATAGAAAAAGTGTCGTCTAGACAATTTTTCTATAGAAAAAGTGTCGTCTAGACAATTTTTCTATAGAAAAAGTGTCGTCTAGACAATTTTTCTATAGAAAAAGTGTCGTCTAGACAATTTTTCTATAGAAAAAGTGTCGTCTAGACAATTTTTCTATAGAAAAAGTGTCGTCTAGACAATTTTTCTATAGAAAAAGTGTCGTCTAGACAATTTTTCTATAGAAAAAGTGTCGTCTAGACAATTTTTCTATAGAAAAAGTGTCGTCTAGACAATTTTTCTATAGAAAAAGTGTCGTCTAGACAATTTTTCTATAGAAAAAGTGTCGTCTAGACAATTTTTCTATAGAAAAAGTGTCGTCTAGACAATTTTTCTATAGAAAAAGTGTCGTCTAGACAATTTTTCTATAGAAAAAGTGTCGTCTAGACAATTTTTCTATAGAAAAAGTGTCGTCTAGACAATTTTTCTATAGAAAAAGTGTCGTCTAGACAATTTTTCTATAGAAAAAGTGTCGTCTAGACAATTTTTCTATAGAAAAAGTGTCGTCTAGACAATTTTTCCATAGAAAAAGTGTCGCCTAGACAATTTTTCTATAGAAATAGTGTCGCCTAGACAATTTTTCTATAGAAATAGTGTCGCCTAGACAATTTTTCTATAGAAAAAGTGTCGCCTAGGCAATTTTTCTAAAGGAAAAGTGTAGTCTAGGCAATTTTTCTAAAGGAAAAGTGTAGCCTAGGCAATTGTTGTGTCGTTTATGTAATTTTTCTACAGAAAAAGTTTTGCTTGTAAAATTTATAAACAGAAAAAGTTTCGCTTATGCTATTTTGCTGCAGAAAAAGTGTCTCTTATGCCATTTTCCGATAGAAAAATTGTCGTCTTTACAATTTCTCTATAGAAAACGTGTGTCTTATACAATTTTTCTGTAGAAAAAATGTCAAAAAATTTAAAATCTTATATAGAAAATGTTTCTGTATAAAAATAATATTTAGTCAGATTTTTCTGAAATTCCTACAACTGCATTCAATTACCGAATTATAATTGAAAAATAAATTTGATATGTTTTTCTTATTCAAGTCATTTTTGTAAATATGTGCATTTTTTGTTTTCTTTACTCATCTAAATATTTACGAAGTTATTTAAGTTTCTATGAAAAATCCAATTATAAAGTAAAACAAATCTGAAATAAAAAAACTATTTTATGAATTTCTACTTTTGCCTTAATTCTTACCAATTAGACAATAAAATTTTATCCAACACAAATATTTTTTCAAGTTTAAAGCACATTTTAATCTAAGAAATTATTTCTATTTTTTTGTTTTCTTTTGTAGACTATAAATCTACTCTTGGAGAAAATGATCATTTGTTATAGTATAAAACCATTATTTTGTAAAGTTTAAATGTATGTAAGTGTGTGTGAATGTATAGACATGTATTGTATATATGTGTATGTGTGTTTGGTATTCGAATAAGATTTTAAACTTAATTTAATAAAATACGACCTGTCAAATTGATAAGCTACAAACAAAACTCAAATATATCCAGACAAACTAAAATAAGAGTAAAACTTATAACGAACGAAGGCTGCTTATAATCATAGCAGCAATAGATGTTCTAACAACAACTACAACACCAACAACAAAAATACATTGCAACAACACACTTGTATTCATTAATCAATTTAAAAATTTTTACCTTCCTGTCTTGCACCTGATTGTAATTCCAACTGTAAAACAGTTGATAGCAATCATGAAAATGGTATGAGAGTATCTCTGTATATCTATGTATGTATAAACACTAGTAAATATGTATGAACGAATGTCAAAGTATATATTCTGTGTAACTCAAAAAGTATCCAAACAAACTTAATCTTTAGCTATTTACAAACATTTACACTCAAACACATAGACGCACACACACACACACTCATTTTGTTTGTGTGGCTAAGTGGCATTTTTCCCTTTTAACCACTTCCATAGCAAAATGCTACTTCAAACATCAGTGACACTAACAATTTTCCTTAGAGCAATTTTTGGTTAGAGAAAAGTACTTTTTACATATGTATGTTGTTGTTATTGTTGTAGATTTTCTAACACCATTCGACATATTAGTACTTGAGTAATATATATTGTTATCCCAACACTCCGACTAAATTATTAAAAGTTTTAAATAATTTGGAAAATTGTACAGAGAAACGATTGCCCAAACTATTCTTCTATGTAAGTTCTTTTTAAAAAACTGTGGCCTATAGAATTTTTCTATAGAGAAAGTATCGCTTATGCAATTTTTATATAGAAAAAGTGACGATTTTACAATTTTTGTACAGAAGAAGTGTCGCTTATACAAATTTTCCAAAGAAGAACTGTCGCTTATACAATGTTTTTATAGTAATAGTACCGCTTTTTAAATTTTTTTCTTAGAAAAAGTATTTCCTATACAAGTTTTCTGTATAAAAGAGTGTAGGTTACACAATTTTTTTTTTTATTGAAAGAGTGTCGCCTATACAATTTTCTATAAAAAAACTGTCGATTTTACAATTTTTTTATAGAAAAGGTGTCGGTTATATAATTTTTCTATAGAAAAAGTGTCGGTTATATAATTTTTCTATAGAAAAGGTGTCGGTTATACAATTTTTTTTACTTAAAAAAGTGTCGCTTATACAAGTTTTCTGTTGAAAAAGTATAGCTTTTACAATTCTTCTATAGAAAGTGTGTCACTAAAAGTGTAGATTTTATAATTTTTGTATATATACATTTTTTCTATAATAAAAGTGTCGCTCATATACAATTTTCGTAGAAGAACTGTCACTTTTACAACGTTTTTATAGAAATAGTATAGCTTTTTTCAGTTTTTTGTATAAAAGAGTGTCTTTTGGACAATTTTTTTATAGAAGAAGTGTCGCTTCTATAATTTTTCTATAGAAAAAGTATCGTTTTTACAATTTTTCTATCGAAAAAGTGTCGCTTATACAATTTTCCTATAGAAAAAGTGTCGGTTTTACAATTTTTCTATAGAAAAAGTTTCGCTTTTACATTTTTTCTATAGAAAAAGTGTCGCTTTTACAATTTATATATAGAAGAAGTGTCGCTTTTACAATTCTTCTATTGAAAAAGTGTCGGCTTAATAATTTTTCTATGGAAAAGGTATCACTTATACAATTTTTTTTATAGAAAAGGTATCGCTTATACAATTTTTCTATAGAAATAAGTCTTGTTTTTACAATTTTTCTATAGAAGAAGTGTAGTTTTTACCAGTCTCCATTAAAAAATTGTGGGTTTAATTATTTTTCTGGAAAAGGTATCACTTATACAATTCTTCTATAGAAAAGGTATTGCTTTTACAATTTTCTATAGAAAAATTATCGCTCTTATAATTTTTTGTATAGAAGAAGTGTCGCTTTTACAATTCTTCTATTGAAAAAGTCGGTTTAATAATTTTTCAATGGAAAAGATATCACTTATACAATTTTTCTATAGAAAAGGTATCGCTTATATAAATTTTCTATAGAAATCAGTGTCGCCTTTACAATTTTTCTATAGAAAAGTTGTCGCTTTTACAATTTTTTCATCGAAGAAGTGTCGCTTTTGCAATTTTTCTATATGAAAAGTATCGATTTTATAATTTTTCTATAGAAACAGTGTCCTTTTACAATTTTTCTATAGAATACGTGTCGCTTTTACAATTTTTCTATAGAAAAAATATCGCTTTTGCAATTTTTCTGTAGAAAAAGTGTCGCTTTTACAATTTTTCTATTGAAAAAGTGTCGATTTTACAATTTTTCTATTGAAAAATTGTCGTTTTTACAATTTTTCTATTGGGGAAGTGTCGCTTTTACAATTCTTCTGTTGAAAAAGTGTCGCTTCTACAATTTTTCTATTGAAAAATTGTTGCAATTACAATTTTTCTATTGGGGAAGTGTCGCTTTTACAATTCTTCTGTTGAAAGAGTGTAGCTTTTACAATTTTTCTATTGGGGAAGTGTCGCTTTTACAATTCTTCTGTTGAAAAAGTGTAGCTTTTACAATTTTTCTATTGGGGAAGTGTCGCTTTTACAATTCTTCTGTTAAAAAAGTGTCGGTTTAATAATTTTTCTAAGGAAAAAGTATCAGCAGTACAATTTTTTATAGAAAAATTATGGCTTATACAATGTTTCTATAGTAATAACTATCACTTTTATAATTTTTCTATAGAAGAAGTGTCTCTTTTACAATTCTTCTATTGAAAAAATGTCGGTTTAATAATTTTTTTTATAGAAAAGGTATCACTAATACAATTTTTCTATAGAAATTAGTTTTTACTAATTACATTTTTTCTACAGAGAAAATGTCGCTTTTACAATTTTTCTATAGAAAAAGTGTCGCTTTTACAATTTTTCTATAAAAGAAGTGTCGCTTTTATAATTCTTCTATTAAAAAAGTATCGGTTTTATAATTTTTCTAAAGAAAAGGTATCACTTATACAATTTCTCTATAGAAAAGGTTTCGCTTGTACAATTTTTCTATAGAAATAAGTGTCGGTTTTACAATTTTTCTATAGAAAGAGTGTACCTTTGTTTATAGAAAAATTGTCGGTTATACAATTTTTTTATAGAAAAAGTGACGCTCGTACAATTTTTCTATAGAAAAAGTGTCGGTTATAGACAAATTTTCACCCATGGAAAAATTGTTGCTTATAAAATGTTTATTTAAAAATACTTTGTAATTGTAAACTTTTTTCTTATTAATTAGAGTGTAATTTAATATAAGTATAACAACAAAAGTGTTATACATCAGAGCTTAACATCGACAAGTACAGATATTCCAAATCTTGTTGTATGTATTTCTGTCTCTGATAAGCTGGAATGTGTAAGATATTTTCACATACATATAAACTCCATGAATGAGTTTATATGTTTGTTATTACTTTTAAAACCATTAAATGTCATTATTCATTGTACCTTACTATTGGCTATTTTACTAATTCCTTAGCTATATATTAAAGCTGATCTACTTTCTGAACATTGAAATTGTAACACTTACTTCTTTACAAGTTGCAAATTTTTGTGTCATCCAGTTTGAATTTTTATTTTGCTTGTACAAATAATTCTTCGTTTTCTATACATTTATTTCTAGGATCTGTGTCGATATTGATTGGTTAGTAGTTTTAACTTATTACACTCTTTGCAGATGCACTACCAGTCATTGTTGATAAGTTTTTATAATGATGGCTAGTCATTCGTCTCATTTAGTTTAGAATGCTGTATTTGGCTTTAGGATTAGTATCATAGAGGTAAAATATATTCTTTATTGTGTTAGTAAAAAATTTTAAGATTTTCGATTTTAGATTTATTTCAAAACATTAAATAAAATTAATGTCATGTATGACGAAGATATAATATAATAACGTAGTATTTATCTTTAAGTTAGCAAAATATTTGCTTAATGCATGTACTTAAACTTTAGTTGTTTAATTAAATTTTATTTATGAATTTTTTAAATTGCCAAAGACAAGATAAGCTTTTCGTATAGCATCGTGTTGATATATAATAGCCTTTCTTTAAAAAATATAAATTATATTAAATAATACACAAAATGTAAAATACTCTAGTATTATTTAGGATTAGCAAAAACACACTGACTAATTTTAATTGTGCCAGTAGAATTTGTCCTATGGATTATTAAATTAAGATACCAAACAAATTTTTTTTAAAAAACAATTTAATTGAAATTTTCAAAATACAATTAAATAGAAAAAATTTACAGAAAAGTGTTTCATATAGAATTTTTCTAAAGAAAAAGTGTCTCTAGTACCATATTTCTATAGAAAAAGCATCGCTCAAGTAATTTAAAAAAGTGTCACTTATACAATTTAAAACAGAAAAAATCGCTTATACAATTTTTCTAAAGAAAAAGTGTCGATTATACAATTGCTTTTATAGAACAGGTGACACTTATATCATTTTTCTATAGAAAAAAGTTTTGATTATAAGTTCTTTTATAGAAAAAGTATCGCTTGTTCAATTTTTCTTTAGAAAAAATGTCGATGATAATTTTTCTATAAAAAAAAGTTTTGCTGATACAAATTTTCTAAAGAAAAAGTGTCGGTTATAAAATGCTTATATAGAAAAAGTGTCGGTTATACAACTTTTCTATAGAAAAAGTGTCAGTTATAAAATTTTTCTATTCAAAAAGTGTTAGTTATAGAATTTTACTATAGAAAGGTATCGATTGTACAATTTTTCTATAGAAAAATGTCAATCGTGCAATTTTTTTATAGAAAAAGTGTCGGTTATACAATTTTTCTATAGCAAAATGTCGGTTATAAAATTTTCTGTATAAAACAAGTATCGCTTATATAATTCATTTGTAGAAGAGGTGTCGTTTATACAATTTTTTCTATAGAAGAAGTTTTGCTTTTACATTTCTCTATAGAGAAAGTGTAGGTTGCACAATTTTTCTATAAAAAAAAGTGTCAGTTATACAATTTTTCTTTAGAAAAAGTGTCGGTTATACAATTTTTCTATAGAAAAAGAGTCGGTTATACAATTCTTCTATAGAAAAAGAGTCGGTTATAGAATGTTTCTATAGAAAAAGTGTTGGTTATAAAATTTTGCTATAGAAAAAGTATTGGTTATAAAATTTTTCTATAAAAAAATTGTCGGTTATACAATTTTTTTATAGAAAAATTGTCGGTTATACAATTATTCTATAGAAAAAGGGTCGCTTATACAATCTTTCTATAGAAAAAGTGTCGATTATACAATTTTTCTGTAGAAAAAGTGTCAGTTATACAAGTTTTTTATAGAAAAAGTGTCAGTTATACAATTTTTCTATAGAAAACGTGTCAGTTATACAATTTTTCTATAGAAAAAGTGTCAGTTATACAATTTTTCTATAGAAAAAGTGTCAGTTATACATTTTTTCTGTAGAAAACGTGTCAGTTATACAAATTTTTCTATAGAAAAAGTGTCAGTTATACAATTTTTCTATAGAAAAAGTGTCAGTTATACAATTTTTCTATAAAAAATGTGTCGGTTATACAATTTTTCTATAGAAGAAGTGTCGGTTATACAATTTTTCTATAGAAAAAGTGTCCGTTATATAATTTTTTTTATAGAAAAAGTGTAGCATATGCAATTTATCTATAGAAAAGATGTCGGTTATATAATTTTTTTATAGAAAAAGTGTCGGTTATACAAGTTTTCTATAGAAAATGTGTCGGTTATACAATTTTTCTATAGAAAAGGTTTCGGTTACACAATTTTTCTATAGAAAAAGTGTCGCTTATACAATTTTTCCTATAGAAAAATTGCCGATTATACAATTTTTATACAGAAAAAGTGCCGATTATAAAATTTTTCTATAGAAAAAGTATCGATTATACAATTTTTTTATAGATAAATTTTCGACTATACAATTTTTCAGTCGAAAAAATCTTGATTATACAATTTTTTATAGGTTTGCTTATACCATTTATACAATTTTCTATAGAAAAAGTGTCGATTATACCATTTTTTTATAGAAAAAGTTTTTCCTATAGAAAGTTTTTCCTATAGAATTTATACAATTTTTCGGGAGAAAAAGTGTCGATTATACAATTTTTCTTTAGAAAAAGTGTGGCTTATGCAATATTTTTATAGAGAAAATGTAGCTTGTATAATTATTCTATAGAAAAATTTTCTATAATACAATTTTCCTAAAGAAAAATTGCCGATTATACAATTTTTCTATAGAAAAAGTGTCGCTTATACAATTTTTCTTTAGAAAAAGTGTAGCTTATACAATATTTCTATAGAAAAATTGTAGCTTATATTATTATTCTGTAGAAAAATTTTCGATAATACAATTTTCCTATAGAAAAAATGCCGATTATACAATTTTTCGAGAGAAAAAGTGTCGATTATACAATGTCGCTTATACAATTTTTCTATACAAAAGGTGTTGGTTTTACAATCTTTCTATTGAAAATGTGTCGCTTATACAATTTTTCTATAGAAAAAAAATTTAAAAATTTTTTTTATAAAATGTTTTATATAAAAAGTGTCGCTTATATAATATTTCTATAGAAGAAGTATCTTTTTTAAAATTGTTTCTATAAAAAAAGTATCAGTTATAATATTTGTCAATAGAAAAAGTTTTCCTTATACAATTTTTCTATAGAAAAAGTGTTGCCTTTACAATTTTTTATAGAAAAAGTGTCGCTTAATAAATTTTTCTGCAGAAAAAATTTTTCTGCAGAAAAAATTTTTCTTGTAAAATTGGTATATAGAAAGAGTGTCAATTATACAACTTTTTTATAGAAAAAGTGTCGCTTATAAAATTTTTCTATAGAAAAAATTTTGCATATACAATTTTTTTATAAAAAAAAGTGTCGCTTATAAAATTTTTCTATAGAAAAGTTTTGCTTATACCATTTTTCTATAGAAGGGGTGTCGCCTTAACAATTTTTCTATAGAAAAAGTTTTGCTTATACAATTTTTTTTTATAAAAGAGTCACTTATACAATTTTTCTATTGAATTTTTTCTATAGAAGAGGTGTCTTTTATACAATTTGTCTATAGAAAAATTGTCGCTTATACAATTTTCTGCAGAAAAAGTATCTGTTGTGCGTTATTTCTATACAAAATTTCTCGCTAATGTAATTTTCTATTAACACATTGTCGATAATAATAAAGAATTGTCTCTCGTAAAATGTTTCTATAGTAAAAATGATGATCATATTTTTTTTAATTAGAGTTAAATTTTTTTTTTTTTTTACTGAAATCTGTATCTTACTCTAGAACAAAAACTTGGCTGCTTTCCTACCCCTGCTTATCAGCATATACAAAATATTTAAACATTTATTTTGCAACATTTATTATTTAATTTACTTCACTAGTCAGTCAGGTCAAAATTATATCATCATACTCTTGTTTTTAAAAAAATACCACTCAAGTACATTAGCAAACTATTTAAAATTGTATCTTCTTAAAATTTGTTATTAAATATTTACAAATCTTAAAATTTGTGGAAAGGTTTCTGTTTTTTCCAGTAAAATCAAAAATATAAAAAATGTCCTTGATTTCTACTAACTAAGCGTGACGAGAAAAATAAAAAAAGAATCAAAATACACAGATATCGACAATCAGAACAGAATGAAAAAAAAAATGTTGAACTTAAAAGCCTTCAATTGGCAACATGTATACATATGTACTTACTTAGTTAAATGTGCGAAGGTGGTAGAATAATTAGTTTTAAAAAGTACAAGTAAGACAATTATTTGACCTCGACAAATTTAATAAAAGCTTCCCAACAAAATTATCTAATTGCGAGTTTTATTTGCATATGTAGGAAAATTGTCTTCTATATAGTTTAATATAGAAGATGTAAATTATTATAAATTTTAATAGACTTTGCGGCTAATCCTCGTATAATACACACATTTTGTTGATAGGCTGTTTAGAGCATACGATACCTTTTTGATATAAATCTACGTATGTAAGTCATAAGTAAACATGTATGTATTTGAGTAAAATACTAGAGATTTGATACTGACATCGTATAGAATCAGTTTCAGATTAAATATGTGATGTAGTAGGAAAAAAATAATAACAAAAAATAACATATTTTCTAAGAAAAATTAAATGAACCATGCAATGGAAATAGAGCATATACGAATGAGTTTTCCATAAAAAAGTATACATATGCCATTCAGACAAACACAAGTTAAAAATTGTTAGCAAATGACTGTAGACATATTTGAAAAAAATAAATAAAAAACATCCATCACAAACAATCAAAAAGAAAATAGGAAGTATCAACTAATATCTTTCTATTAGTTTTTATGATTTTATGTTTTTTTTTGTTGTTGTCTCAATAATCTATATACAAATTCAGAGTTTGTGTAAAACATCCGCTTTAGCTCAACTCTTATGATGACTCTCGTACTATGTCCCAGTAGAAAAGGGAATTCAAGCATTAACGGAAATTGCAGGCTGATGATCCCATTTCCGAGCGGTAAGTGATGCGAAAGCCAACAAAAGTTAACGGCAAATAGAAATACAACGACAACAAATCCTACAAAGCACTGTATGGTGGGGGCGGTGAAAAATAGGTATAATATTAATTTTTGAATTTAAAAGTATTAAAGTTAAGTATTTGATTTTAAAATTATTTAACTATATATAAAACTAGAATTTCAGAATCGTTAAATTCTTAGGTAAAATCAAGACACTGTGCAACGCACAACTACAGAAGAACTGTCGGAAGTTTTACTTGAGAAAAATTGGCTGGTCGACATTTTTTCTAAAGAAAAATTGTCTGGCCGTTATTTTTTCTATAGAAAAATTGTCTGGTCGACAATTTTCCTGTAGAAAATTGTCTGGGCTACAGTTTTTTATAGAAAATTTGTCTGGCCAACAGTTTTCCTACACAAAAATTTTATGGCCAATAGTTTTCTATAGAAAAATTGTCTGGCCGACAGCTTTTCTATAGAAAAATTGTCTGGCCGACAGTTTTTCTATAGAAAAATTGTCTGGCCGACAGTTTTTCTATAGAAAAATTATCTGGCCGACAGTTTTTTTTATAGAAAAATTGTCTGACCGATATTTTTTCTATAGAAAATTGTCTGACCGACATTTTTTCAATAGAAAAATTTTCTGACCGACATTTTTTATATAGAAAAATTGTCTGGCCGACAGTTTTTCTATAAAAAAATTGTCTGGCCTACAGTTTTTCTATAGAAAAATTGTCCGGCCGACAGTTTTTCTATCGAAAAATTGTCAGGCCGACAGTTTTTCTATAGAAAAATTGTTTGGCCGACAGTTTTTCTATAGAAAAATTGTTTGGTCGACAGTTTTTCTATAGAAAAATTGTCTGGCCGACATTTGTTTTATAGAAAAATTGTCTGGCCAACGTTTTTTTTATAGAAAAATTGTCTGGCCGACAGTTTTTCTGTAGAAAAATTGTCTGGACGACAGTTTTTCTATAGAAAAATTGTCTGGCCGACAGTTTTTCTATAGAAAAATTGTCTGGCCGACAGTTTTTCTATAGAAAAATTGTCTGGCCGACAGTTTTTCTATAGAAAAATTGTCTGACCGACAGTTTTCCTATAGAAAAATTGTCTGACCGACAGTTTTTCTATAGAAAAATTGTCTGGCCGACAGTTTTTCTATAGAAAAATTGTCTGGCCGAAAGTTTTTCTATAGAAAAATTGTCTGACTGACAGTTTCTCTATAGAAAAATTGTCTGGCCTACTGTTTTTCTATAGAAAAATTGTCTGGCCGACATTTTTTTTTAAGAAAAATTCTCTAGCTGACAGCTCTTTTATGGAAAAATTGTCTGGCCGACAGTTTTTCTATAGAAAAATTGTCTGGTCGACAGTTTTTCTATAGAAAAATTGTCTGGCCGACATTTTTTTTTAAGAAAAATTCTCTAGCTGACAGCTCTTTTATGGAAAAATTGTCTGACCGACAGTTTTTCTATAGAAAAATTGTCTGGTCGACAGTTTTTCTATAGAAAAATTGTCTGGCCGACAGTTTTTCTATAGAAAAATTGTCTAGCCGACAGTTTTTCTATAGAAAAATTGTCTGGCCGACAGTTTTTCTATAGAAAAATTGTCTGGCCTACTGTTTTTCTATAGAAAAATTGTCTGGCCGACATTTTTTTTTAAGAAAAATTCTCTAGCTGACAGCTCTTTTATATAAAAATTTTCTGACCGACAGTTTTTCTATAGAAAAATTGTCTGGTCGACAGTTTTTCTATAGAAAAGTTGTCTGGCCGACAGTTTTTCTATAGAAAAATTGTCTGGCCGACAGTTTTTCTATAGAAAAATTGTCTGACTGACAGTTTCTCTATAGAAAAATTGTCTGGCCTACTGTTTTTCTATAGAAAAATTGTCTGGCCGACATTTTTTTTTAAGAAAAATTCTCTAGCTGACAGCTCTTTTATGGAAAAATTGTCTGGCCGACAGTTTTTCTATAGAAAGATTGTCTGGCCGACTTTTTTTTATAGAAAAGTTGTATGGCCCATAGTTTTTCTACAGAAAGATTGTCTGACCGACATTTTTTCTATAAAAAATTGTCTGGCCTACATTTTTTCAATAGAAAAATTATCTGTCTTACAGTTTTTCTATAGAAAAATTGTGTTACCAAAAGTTTTTCTATTGAAAAATTGTCTTACCGACAGTCATTATATAGAAAAATTGTCTTATCGGCAGTTTTTCTATAGAAAAATTGTTATATTAATTCTAACAAAATTTTCAGTTTTCTGAAGAAACCATGTTTTTAACTTGATTAAGAAAATATGTTGATTTAACGAATTCTTATCATAATTTTTAAACATTTCATCAACATATCTTAAATCAAGCCTTGAATTTTTGTGCTAGAAATTATTTAAATTAAAATTGTAAAATGTCAAAAAAGTACAAAATACAAAAGAAGTGAGAAAAAAACAAAAAAATTAAAAACATTGATATGTCAACACTGGTGTCATGCCAGTTTGATGGTTTAGTCAATGAACCACCACCATCTCATGCCACCACTACCGCTCTTGCCGCAACTGGACAGCTTTATTTCGCGACATTTCATGTCAATGTGAAATATTGGCCAGAGACAAGTAATAAATTTTATTTATTTTTTTTTTCCTTCACATTTTATTTTGCAAAACATTTTCGAGCACAATAATGCTTTTATAGGTATTTTGTTGTTATTTTTTTTTCTGTTGTTGCATTTGTTGTTGTTATTGTCGATGTGAAATATAAATAAAATTAAAAAAATATATTCTTTCATATATAAACATTATACACTATAAAAAGTCATAAACTCATATGCGTAAAAATTATATAAAAGAAATACATAGGTATTAGAGCGGCTTGAACCCCATATAAATGAAAATAGACTTCAAATGTATCACTCTATTTAAAAATTCAGTCTGTAGTTTTTACGATACTAGATTTTGTTTTAAGATTTTCTGAAGAGCTGCGACAGGAAACAAAAATCTCTTTTTTCGTATAAAGTGGTTTTCGTATTCGTGAATGTCGCCAGATTTCAATGAAATTTGGTGCCAGATTTCTATGAAATTTGTCTGTTTTAAATGTTGTGAAAAAATATTGATAATATCAATATATAAAATAGCAGTCCCGGGAAATAAGACCTATGGGAGGTACCACTACCATTTTTAGAATTCCTGCTGAAAAAAAAAACATATTTTGACAACCTCTTTTGAAAAATCTAACTTGCATGTCAGAAGAATACTTATACACAACTTGTAACAAGTCACCTATGTGTGTAAACGAACTGTTAGACTGAGTAAAAAAAATACACCAAAATTTACCGATCATAGAACAAAGTTCAAAATTTTCTGAAAAAAAGTCATATAAATTGTTATGCATAATTTCAGCAAAAAGTTTTGCAGTCGCTTAGGCGTAACTTTTTAATCAAATTGTATGCAAGCATAATCAAATTGTATATAAGCGTAAGTCAACAAATTTCAACCAAAATTAGTGGAATGTGTGCCGAATTTCATAAAATTCTGTTCAGAATTGCGGCTTATATTGAGAAGCAAAATAAGTGAAGCTGGTACTCCAATATTGAACAAATTTCAATAAAAATTAATCGAGCTCTTTGTTTTATAAACGAATAACTTAATCTCGTATAAAATTTTGGAGATATCAGGAAATCAAAAAAGCTCTACAAAATTCTGTGTTTTCATTTTTCTTTGGACAAGAACTAAGTTGGCTCAGTGCTTCCACCATTACCATGAAAAAAGTGAATATCTCTTCTTTAGATTGAGCGAAAAAAATTCACAGAAATTGACCTACCGTAGAATAAAGTTCAAAATTTTCTGAAAAAAATGCCACATAAATTGTTACGCATAATTTCAGCAAAAGGTGTTGCAATCGTTTAGGCGTAAATTTTTAATCAAATTTTATGTAAGTGTAAGTCCTGTATGAGTCGACGGATTTCAACCAGTAAGTGATTCTATGTCCATTGGTATACTTAAAAAGTGGTCTAAGACCAATTTTTCTATGCGTTACATACATCAGCGCAAACTTGTGGTGGTGAAGGGTATAAAAACTGCAATGCATCTTAATATATCGGTGCGTATTAGTAATCAATTTATTAATATGCGTGCCTGCAATTACTCATACGCATGCGATATATTTCCAAGAAATGTTTCATTGAATAATTAAATTTCATTGCATGCTAATAAATGCTCATATTTCTCGATAATGTTACATATTAAATTAATAAACGTACATTTTTGATAGCATACATATTTTTTGTTTATTAATTAACAATTTTAATTTTTTTTAATTTTATTACTAAAGTACATAAGATATCAAGAAACTTATTTTATCGTTTAAATTTCTTGTAACAATGATTTTAACAGTATCAAGAAGAACATTTTCACTTTGACCAGAGGTCAAAACAAGCTTATAAATGGCACAGAATTAACATAGATAATATGCGCATTTAAATAAACTACAAAAGAACGAGGAATAGTTTTACATATTATGAAGACTACAAAGCGAGAGATACAACATCACATCAATAGAATTTCTAAATCTGCATACGCATATTAACTTGGAAATATTTAAATAATCCATGTCTCTACAATCAGCTAGAACTAATACACAAACACACTTAAACTAGAACATGCAAACTGGAAATATGTATATATATCCAATAAGTAAGATATTAAAGAGGGAACCATTCACAAGGCTCCATTTATGGAGAAATTTTGAAAAATAATTTGTAGTTTTTTTAGAAAATATCAAATTATAACAATATATTAAAAAAAAGCAGAATGTTTAAATTGCATTAAAAAACTAATTGGCAAACTTTGCCCAGTTTTGATTTGAATATTTATCAAAACAAAAACATTTATTAAAATTAATAATTTTATAAAGGCCTTCATATTAAATTTGTTACCTCATCTATGACAATAACATAAAAAACACTTCTAGTAAAATGAAATGTTGGCATACTCGTTTACGCCTTTGACGCCAATAGCATTGAATTTGTGTTCACGTATATATGTATGTGTAAATAAGTATATCCGTACGCCAAAGACTAGTGTAGTAAATAGCTGTACACTTATATACATATGAATGTTAGTAAATAGTGCTGTATGTATAAGTGGCCTATGCAAATATTTAGCAAATGAATCAGCGCATTATAAACGTAGCCATTAACATTTATTTATGCTTGTGTGTGTTCGTTTTGACAATTTTGACGAGGGACTCTCAAAATGAATAATAAGAAGTGGAAGGAAGTATCCTTCTTGTTCAGAAAAGCATGTTAATCATGTATTCATATATAGCCACCTAAGTGTGAGTGTTATAAATAATTTTCAGAATGAGTGGCAAATGCTAAGAATAGAACTTTTACACAATTAAAGATGATGTACCAGCAAATGGCTGCTACTAATAGATATAAGGATAGCAATTGGAGATTTCGGAAGAAAAATTTACACAAAAAACTCCAAAAACTGAAATTATATAATTGAACTTTCCTTAGACTAAACGAGCAATTTTTTTCTAAAAAATGGTCTAGTCATAGTCTAGTCATAGTCTAGTCATAGTCTAGTCATAGTCTAGTCATAGTCTAGTCATAGTCTAGTCATAGTCTAGTCATAGTCTAGTCATAGTCTAGTCATAGTCTAGTCATAGTCTAGTCATAGTCTAGTCATAGTCTAGTCATAGTCTAGTCATAGTCTAGTCATAGTCTAGTCATAGTCTAGTCATAGTCTAGTCATAGTCTAGTCATAGTCTAGTCATAGTCTAGTCATAGTCTAGTCATAGTCTAGTCATAGTCTAGTCATAGTCTAGTCATAGTCTAGTCATAGTCTAGTCATAGTCTAGTCATAGTCTAGTCATAGTCTAGTCATAGTCTAGTCATAGTCTAGTCATAGTCTAGTCATAGTCTAGTCATAGTCTAGTCATAGTCTAGTCATAGTCTAGTCATAGTCTAGTCATAGTCTAGTCATAGTCTAGTCATAGTCTAGTCATAGTCTAGTCATAGTCTAGTCATAGTCTAGTCATAGTCTAGTCATAGTCTAGTCATAGTCTAGTCATAGTCTAGTCATAGTCTAGTCATAGTCTAGTCATAGTCTAGTCATAGTCTAGTCATAGTCTAGTCATAGTCTAGTCATAGTCTAGTCATAGTCTAGTCATAGTCTAGTCATAGTCTAGTCATAGTCTAGTCATAGTCTAGTCATAGTCTAGTCATAGTCTAGTCATAGTCTAGTCATAGTCTAGTCATAGTCTAGTCATAGTCTAGTCATAGTCTAGTCATAGTCTAGTCATAGTCTAGTCATAGTCTAGTCATAGTCTAGTCATAGTCTAGTCATAGTCTAGTCATAGTCTAGTCATAGTCTAGTCATAGTCTAGTCATAGTCTAGTCATAGTCTAGTCATAGTCTAGTCATAGTCTAGTCATAGTCTAGTCATAGTCTAGTCATAGTCTAGTCATAGTCTAGTCATAGTCTAGTCATAGTCTAGTCATAGTCTAGTCATAGTCTAGTCATAGTCTAGTCATAGTCTAGTCATAGTCTAGTCATAGTCTAGTCATAGTCTAGTCATAGTCTAGTCATAGTCTAGTCATAGTCTAGTCATAGTCTAGTCATAGTCTAGTCATAGTCTAGTCATAGTCTAGTCATAGTCTAGTCATAGTCTAGTCATAGTCTAGTCATAGTCTAGTCATAGTCTAGTCATAGTCTAGTCATAGTCTAGTCATAGTCTAGTCATAGTCTAGTCATAGTCTAGTCATAGTCTAGTCATAGTCTAGTCATAGTCTAGTCATAGTCTAGTCATAGTCTAGTCATAGTCTAGTCATAGTCTAGTCATAGTCTAGTCATAGTCTAGTCATAGTCTAGTCATAGTCTAGTCATAGTCTAGTCATAGTCTAGTCATAGTCTAGTCATAGTCTAGTCATAGTCTAGTCATAGTCTAGTCATAGTCTAGTCATAGTCTAGTCATAGTCTAGTCATAGTCTAGTCATAGTCTAGTCATAGTCTAGTCATAGTCTAGTCATAGTCTAGTCATAGTCTAGTCATAGTCTAGTCATAGTCTAGTCATAGTCTAGTCATAGTCTAGTCATAGTCTAGTCATAGTCTAGTCATAGTCTAGTCATAGTCTAGTCATAGTCTAGTCATAGTCTAGTCATAGTCTAGTCATAGTCTAGTCATAGTCTAGTCATAGTCTAGTCATAGTCTAGTCATAGTCTAGTCATAGTCTAGTCATAGTCTAGTCATAGTCTAGTCATAGTCTAGTCATAGTCTAGTCATAGTCTAGTCATAGTCTAGTCATAGTCTAGTCATAGTCTAGTCATAGTCTAGTCATAGTCTAGTCATAGTCTAGTCATAGTCTAGTCATAGTCTAGTCATAGTCTAGTCATAGTCTAGTCATAGTCTAGTCATAGTCTAGTCATAGTCTAGTCATAGTCTAGTCATAGTCTAGTCATAGTCTAGTCATAGTCTAGTCATAGTCTAGTCATAGTCTAGTCATAGTCTAGTCATAGTCTAGTCATAGTCTAGTCATAGTCTAGTCATAGTCTAGTCATAGTCTAGTCATAGTCTAGTCATAGTCTAGTCATAGTCTAGTCATAGTCTAGTCATAGTCTAGTCATAGTCTAGTCATAGTCTAGTCATAGTCTAGTCATAGTCTAGTCATAGTCTAGTCATAGTCTAGTCATAGTCTAGTCATAGTCTAGTCATAGTCTAGTCATAGTCTAGTCATAGTCTAGTCATAGTCTAGTCATAGTCTAGTCATAGTCTAGTCATAGTCTAGTCATAGTCTAGTCATAGTCTAGTCATAGTCTAGTCATAGTCTAGTCATAGTCTAGTCATAGTCTAGTCATAGTCTAGTCATAGTCTAGTCATAGTCTAGTCATAGTCTAGTCATAGTCTAGTCATAGTCTAGTCATAGTCTAGTCATAGTCTAGTCATAGTCTAGTCATAGTCTAGTCATAGTCTAGTCATAGTCTAGTCATAGTCTAGTCATAGTCTAGTCATAGTCTAGTCATAGTCTAGTCATAGTCTAGTCATAGTCTAGTCATAGTCTAGTCATAGTCTAGTCATAGTCTAGTCATAGTCTAGTCATAGTCTAGTCATAGTCTAGTCATAGTCTAGTCATAGTCTAGTCATAGTCTAGTCATAGTCTAGTCATAGTCTAGTCATAGTCTAGTCATAGTCTAGTCATAGTCTAGTCATAGTCTAGTCATAGTCTAGTCATAGTCTAGTCATAGTCTAGTCATAGTCTAGTCATAGTCTAGTCATAGTCTAGTCATAGTCTAGTCATAGTCTAGTCATAGTCTAGTCATAGTCTAGTCATAGTCTAGTCATAGTCTAGTCATAGTCTAGTCATAGTCTAGTCATAGTCTAGTCATAGTCTAGTCATAGTCTAGTCATAGTCTAGTCATAGTCTAGTCATAGTCTAGTCATAGTCTAGTCATAGTCTAGTCATAGTCTAGTCATAGTCTAGTCATAGTCTAGTCATAGTCTAGTCATAGTCTAGTCATAGTCTAGTCATAGTCTAGTCATAGTCTAGTCATAGTCTAGTCATAGTCTAGTCATAGTCTAGTCATAGTCTAGTCATAGTCTAGTCATAGTCTAGTCATAGTCTAGTCATAGTCTAGTCATAGTCTAGTCATAGTCTAGTCATAGTCTAGTCATAGTCTAGTCATAGTCTAGTCATAGTCTAGTCATAGTCTAGTCATAGTCTAGTCATAGTCTAGTCATAGTCTAGTCATAGTCTAGTCATAGTCTAGTCATAGTCTAGTCATAGTCTAGTCATAGTCTAGTCATAGTCTAGTCATAGTCTAGTCATAGTCTAGTCATAGTCTAGTCATAGTCTAGTCATAGTCTAGTCATAGTCTAGTCATAGTCTAGTCATAGTCTAGTCATAGTCTAGTCATAGTCTAGTCATAGTCTAGTCATAGTCTAGTCATAGTCTAGTCATAGTCTAGTCATAGTCTAGTCATAGTCTAGTCATAGTCTAGTCATAGTCTAGTCATAGTCTAGTCATAGTCTAGTCATAGTCTAGTCATAGTCTAGTCATAGTCTAGTCATAGTCTAGTCATAGTCTAGTCATAGTCTAGTCATAGTCTAGTCATAGTCTAGTCATAGTCTAGTCATAGTCTAGTCATAGTCTAGTCATAGTCTAGTCATAGTCTAGTCATAGTCTAGTCATAGTCTAGTCATAGTCTAGTCATAGTCTAGTCATAGTCTAGTCATAGTCTAGTCATAGTCTAGTCATAGTCTAGTCATAGTCTAGTCATAGTCTAGTCATAGTCTAGTCATAGTCTAGTCATAGTCTAGTCATAGTCTAGTCATAGTCTAGTCATAGTCTAGTCATAGTCTAGTCATAGTCTAGTCATAGTCTAGTCATAGTCTAGTCATAGTCTAGTCATAGTCTAGTCATAGTCTAGTCATAGTCTAGTCATAGTCTAGTCATAGTCTAGTCATAGTCTAGTCATAGTCTAGTCATAGTCTAGTCATAGTCTAGTCATAGTCTAGTCATAGTCTAGTCATAGTCTAGTCATAGTCTAGTCATAGTCTAGTCATAGTCTAGTCATAGTCTAGTCATAGTCTAGTCATAGTCTAGTCATAGTCTAGTCATAGTCTAGTCATAGTCTAGTCATAGTCTAGTCATAGTCTAGTCATAGTCTAGTCATAGTCTAGTCATAGTCTAGTCATAGTCTAGTCATAGTCTAGTCATAGTCTAGTCATAGTCTAGTCATAGTCTAGTCATAGTCTAGTCATAGTCTAGTCATAGTCTAGTCATAGTCTAGTCATAGTCTAGTCATAGTCTAGTCATAGTCTAGTCATAGTCTAGTCATAGTCTAGTCATAGTCTAGTCATAGTCTAGTCATAGTCTAGTCATAGTCTAGTCATAGTCTAGTCATAGTCTAGTCATAGTCTAGTCATAGTCTAGTCATAGTCTAGTCATAGTCTAGTCATAGTCTAGTCATAGTCTAGTCATAGTCTAGTCATAGTCTAGTCATAGTCTAGTCATAGTCTAGTCATAGTCTAGTCATAGTCTAGTCATAGTCTAGTCATAGTCATAGTCTAGTCATAGTCTAGTCATAGTCTAGTCATAGTCTAGTCATAGTCTAGTCATAGTCTAGTCATAGTCTAGTCATAGTCTAGTCATAGTCTAGTCATAGTCTAGTCATAGTCTAGTCATAGTCTAGTCATAGTCTAGTCATAGTCTAGTCATAGTCTAGTCATAGTCTAGTCATAGTCTAGTCATAGTCTAGTCATAGTCTAGTCATAGTCTAGTCATAGTCTAGTCATAGTCTAGTCATAGTCTAGTCATAGTCTAGTCATAGTCTAGTCATAGTCTAGTCATTATTAGTAAATACTAAAAGTTATGTTTAAATCTACTTAATACATTTATATATGTATGTATTCATAACAACTATTCTTAAATATTTCTTTTCTTGAGCTAAAAATTCACTTAAAATATTTAACCGACATACTTTTATTTTAGTATTTTGTCTTTTAATCTTTAAAATGTACGAGCGATACAAAAACTTTGTCGTAAAAAATTATATATATTCCAAAAATTATTTTAAATTCTTTTAGACAAAAGCGCTATGAGCACGTTCATACACAACTACACTCACATATTGACACGTGCATTTGTGTAAGTGTTTTCCGTTAAATCTTTGAGTACGATTAATAACCTCACGCGCACAACTTAACTAACTACTTAGTCGTAAACCAAAAAAATAAAAAAAAAACTTAACTATTTCCTTTTCCGTTAAAGTATGCGAGTATCTGCTGATGTATCCAGCTATATCTCGTATTCACAGAAGATAGTCTTTTGCAAACATCTTCTTAAAATCTTTATGACTTTACGCTCAATTATACGACATAGAAAATTTAATGACATACATACACACAGACATTAACATTCACTAGTTACAAAAGACTTCGAAAATAGGAAAGAAAAGAAAGATGAAATCATTTTAAAATGCCGAAAATTATTCAAAAATTTTACATTCAATTTACAAGGCTGATACTTATTAGAGTCTGAATAATGCGATTAAATATTGGGTATGAGCTTTGGAAGATGTTTTAGGAATTTTTGATGTTTTTTAGTTGGTATGCCTTTGATGTGCCTAACATTAGAAAACAGACTTGTCATAGTCAAGGATATAGACACAAACTATAAATATATCTGATATTATCCTTACTACAGCTTAATCCGCTAGAGTTTCTATATAAATTGTTGTCGTGTTCACCATCATGTGACTTTGCATATATTTTTTGGGTTTATCATTTTTTTTTTGTAGTTGCGATTAAACAAAAAAATTTTCTTAGTCTATGAAAAAGTGTAATGGCTTGGCAACAAAAATCTTTGAATTGTTATGTGGTGAGTTGTTACAAAATTTTTGGATAAGTGGGCATCAAATGTAGAGATAATTTTTAAATTTTAATGTTACTTTGTATATGGTGACCGCTTAAGAATAGTTATTGTTATTTTCTCTTTACATCGCATAACTACAATTTATTATACTGTGTAGGTTATTTTCTTTGTAATGTCTCTACATCGTAAAGGACAAATGATTTGTGGAATGTATGGTTTAGTATCCCTTACATTCACCTTCTGCTTTCTTTTATTATTTATCATGGAATTTTATCTTACGGGAATAAGAACTGCTGTATTGAAGACTCGAAGTTTGTTGTTATTTTGCATTAACTTGGTTTTCTTGATATTAATGTAAATGCCAGCTAGAGCACCATGGGAGGCAAAGGTTTGAAATTTGGATTGCATACTAGAGAACCGGTATGAAAGCAGACATGACTCGTCAGCGTAATCGATGTCATCTAGCCTATCGCTAAGACCATCTAGTTACTCGATACATCAAGAACTGTATTTAAAAGCAATGAAGACAACACACATTTTTGACGTACTCTTACTAATCGGCACTAAAATCTCTTATGAAGATTACATTGAAACGAGTTTTTGGTAAAATTTATGTACTTCATTTTGAGTCTTATACAACTCAATCTCCTCAAACACATGAGTCTCCATATCTTTCTTTTTTCTGCGAAATAGTCATTTTTCTTCTTTCTCTTTCTCTCGATATCTTTCTAAGGATCCACAAGTAGCTGCTGACTGCAGGGTTGCCTTGTAATCCGCACTTTTCTCAGTCGTACTAAGAGTTTCTAGCATGAGGGATTTGGTACCCTATTACCGATTTTTCAGCAGACTTCATGCAGTTGGCAATAAACAGCGTGCAAATGTCGTTTGAGTAATTCTCTCTTAGCAATTGAGTTGCCCATTTTTGAGATATCGTAGCATCAGGTTTTTGGATTTAGTTTTTTTCACGTCATACTTTCTTTGATTCTTACCTTGGCTTTGACGTGTAAAGTCGCTAGCCTTTCGTTTGCTGGGGTGAACATGAAAACAAGATTCCGTATTCCTTTGTTAACTATGAAACCGTAACCAAATTCGTCCCTGCTCTCATGACAGCCTTTTGGTGTATTGGCGAAGCCGTGGCCATTCAATATTATTTCCTGGACAACAGTCACATCACATTTATATTCTTCGGGAACATTTACCAACTGAGTCAAAGCACCACCTCTGTAGATGAGGTGCAAAGATTCTCTATAGCTGATTATTAACAAAAATGATTTTAAAGAAAATTTTTCTGTCAAATCTTTTTCCATAGAAAACTTTTAAGACAGACAGAAAGACAGACAGACAGACAGACAGACAGAGAGAGAGAGAGAGACAGACAGACAGACAGACAGACAGACAGACAGACAGACAGACAGACAGACAGACAGACAGACAGACAGACAGACAGACAGACAGACAGACAGACAGACAGACAGACAGACAGACAGACATACATACAGACAGACAGACATACATACAGACAGACAGACAGACAGACAGACAGACAGACAGACAGACGGACGGACAGTCATCGATCAACTATCTAACAATTTCATAAGGATTCCCAATATGTAACCCTTTTCCGGGTGCGGATCCCTAAATCATGGTCCTTTTTTCGTTTGCCATAGACGTCAACATTAGGGCGTTTTAATTCTTCTTTTTTGCTTTTTTATAGTAAGTTTTTTTCTAGGAGTGGGTTCCTAGCCCGACGCCTTGGACCCATGTTTTTATAGTTCTTATGTTAAAACGCGCGGCACTTGTTTTGTCTATACTTTAACGGCTGTTAACGAAGCTAACAAGATGACACCACGAGGAGGTAAGTGTCCACAGTTGTTAAATCGATCGGAACCGTTGCTTGGTATCTAGCATTTCCTATATCATCCATGATCACTTTATCGCCTTACCTAGGCCTATAACCCCCAAAGGTCGCTTTTTAAGTTTTTATTAAAGTTGATCACTTGTGGCAACCTATTATTCGATCTGTTTGTGGTTGCCATTTAACAAGAGCATTTCTCGCCTCTTTAGATAAAAGAATTCCAACACCGCTTGATTTAGGTTGGTCTAATACCCTACAACCATATACGAGGCTTAAACCGCTTGATGTTCACCACTACCTGGCTAAGGAACATCACTAAGTCCCAATAAGAGCATATTATAAGTAATGAACTTTTTCTCTATTAGAGCAAGTTTTGTAGACTCTAGCATACTACGCGCGTTCCAAAATCCGATTCGTAACCTTTTTTCATTATAATAGTCATCATCAGGGGTTTTGGGTTGGTACATATACATTGTAGTCTTTTAGTTTTTGAAAAGAATAGATTGTTGGTCCATTGCTCGCTTAGGTTAGTACTGGGGTGGCAGCTATGTCACTAGGATGACTTGATGAATAGCCAGTAAAAAATTAAACTAGAACGTCATATTCCCAAGACTCGATAATAATGGCCATTCGGAAATGCGTTGCTCGAATTCTCTTAACCCCAAATGAGATAGACCCAGGGGGCTTCACATTAATTGTAATTAAAAGGCTTCGTTAATTGAAACTGTTATTCCAAATCGACTTGTATACTTACAGTTGCATGACCCACCAAATGCTAGACTTTACAAATATTAACACACAACCAATCCAAAAACCTAAATAAATTTAATTTCAAAAGATGTGAGAATATAAAGTAAATGTTTTAAATAGTTTCAACAGTTATTTGGGTTAAACGTTTATCCTTTTTCTGCTTTCTCATTTTCAAAAGAAAATAAAGTTAAGCTATCAATAAAAACCACACATATTCACAAATACCAAAAATAATATGATAATAGTCTAAACTTAAAAAAAAAATGAAATACCAACTCAATTTAAAGTGTAAACTTATCTATAGTATGTGTCAGCCTTTGTATATGTCAATATGATTGTATGTTTGTATGTGTGTTAAATATTGTAGTAAAACATATCTAGGGTTTCTTATTTTTCTTCCATAATGCGTATATTTTTCACATTCTTCTACTACTTCTATGTATTTGTTTTCTCCAGTTGTTTCTAAGTCTTAGCAACGATTTAGCATTTCATCATGAAAAGAAAACTAAACCAATATTTAACAACAAAAGGCTTCCAAACGCCATCATGTTGTGGGGAAGGGCAAACATGTAAATTCCCTTTGATGACATTGTTAATTTTTGAACTTGTTAAAGTTTCGTACCATTTCCCTCCATTATGCGTTGTTTTTTTTTTTCTTTTTGCTATATTTTCCCTTATAAGGCCATATAAGTTTTCTTTGTGGTTTTTTCGTAGGCTTTTCCTATTGTCCTTTTGACAATTTACATATGTATGTGTTTGTTTGTATTTATATAAAAGTGTCTATGTATCGAGTTTATAACTTTTGTCATTCATGTTAAAATCAAAGATTAGTGAAGAAAGTTTTTTAAGATGAAACATTTTAATGGTTTTAGGAAAAAAAAAACGCAAGCAACAATATTTTAGTTACATAAAAAAGGAATGGGCAGGGGAGTTGGAGGGCGAAAAACTTTTATGTGTCAGAGAATAGGTTTAAATGATGATGTTTATAGGAAAACCTTAAAGTGATTGAAATAAGCGTATAATATTATACTATTTTGTATAAGTGATTGTGTTAAATGTAAGAAAATCCTATAATCTGTATAATTATGTTGTTGTTTAAATAGAGTAGTCATTCTATGAAATTAAATTAGATACGGTTAAGATAATGTTACAAAATTTATTCTATTAAGATAAGATTATGTTTCTTATAGAGAACGTGACAACTACATTTTTTACAAAATAGTTTGAAAGAAATATTTCATGTATTGTAATATGTTATTAAATTTTTTCTAATTTTATCAAATATTTTACAAAAAGAACAAGTTTGTTCTTTTAGTTTTTTTTAATATTTTGAAACTTTATTTTTGTCTAAAGAGTTGAAATTTTTCAAAAATGTATGCTAAAATTATTAAATTTACTGTAAAATTTAATTTTGTTTTAATTTTACTTAATTAAGGAGAGACACAACTGGAAAACCTTGAAAATTCCATATGGTGCATGTTTATTTTTGCTATTTAGTGTTGTGTTAAAATAGTCAGTTCTTATTATTAACAAATGTCTGCACCCGGTAGTAACCGGTAGTACAGAAACCTTTCAAATCAACGCTACTGATTAATTACACAGTGCAGCACTAAAATCTTGAACCAATTGAGACCCTCAAAATCTGATAGCCTATGATGGTAGAAGAAAAACCCTAGCTGGGTTTTCAATTATTAGCTAAGGTTTTTTTTTTAATTCATTTTTGAAATTTTCGACTGGGAGGTGGATTTCAGTACAATTTTCAAAAAACATGTACTGATTCTTAGGTCTATATCTCGCGAACTATTCGAAATATTGCATTTCTCTCTTCAGCAAATTTTTACCTCTCGATTAGGTCTAAAAATTTTGCCTTGAGATAAAATCAGAAAAACAACAACATCTTACTCAAAATAGTAAAACCAAAAAAGCCAAAAAACGTAAAATTTCGTCATATATTTTTATTGTTGATGGGAAATATAAGGACACTTCAAATGTTTTAAAATAGATACTTAAAAATATTGATGATTTGTTTTCTAAATATACATGTATTGAACATTAGTCGTCGGTTTCGGAGCTAGTTTCATCATCTGAACACATGTTTATGACCATTTCGCTAGTCTTATTTTCTTATGAAAATACTTTGTGGCTAGACCAGCATATTTCCCCAAGCATAGCATCTATTTGTTTCCCTTTGAACCGCTTTTCCATCGGGATGGTTACTTGATGAAAGCGTTCACTTTGTTCGTCAAATTCCGTCGGCAATTGCTTTTCAAACTCTGCCAAATGATTACTTAAAAAGTGAAGTTTTAATGTCATGGTCACACCGATTTCTTGGAATGACTTAAGCATCTTTCTTATTAGTACTCTCCATTCGTCGTCTCGATTTTTTCCTAAGACTCTTTGTATCACTGCCTTAAGTGCGTTCCAAGCAATGAAGTCGTTTCCATGCAAAACCATATTAAAGTCTTCACTTTTTAGCAACTTTCGGATGTCTGGTCCATTAAGTACACCTGTTTTAAGCAAAAAAGAAACAATCACAAAAAATAAATATAAATTTTAACAAATTAGTTAAGAAGTACTTACCGGCTTTAATTTTTTGATCACTGAGTCTTGGGAAAATCTTCTTAAGGTACTGAAATACGTTGTCCTTATTTTTCGTTACCGTCTCTATAAACTTCTTAGTTATGCCCAACTTAATATGCAGTGGTGGCAACAATATGTCACTTATATTTTTTATTAGTGGCTCCGCTGTCATCTCTAAAGTGGTTCAGTACCGATAGTGGGGTAATCTCAATTTTTCTTATATAAAGTACAAAATAATGGATATTAGAATGAATTAGTTAAGCGCTAAATTAATAGCATTAAGCCTTCTGAGAATCAAAATCAATCGCAAACTGTGCTTGATTTCAGAATTTTTGGTATTGATCTTATATAAAAATTTTGTAAAAAATTTAACCAAACTAGGATTGATTTCAGAATTTTTCGGATTAATTTTATCTCAACCCGAAAAAGCAAGTCCAAAATTTGAATCAAAATCAGTAAATCCAAAATTTTGATCATATCAAAAATTTGTCCTATGACTTCAACCTAAAAAGGTTCAAGTCAAAATAACTTCATTTGGAATTACACGCATAATGTTGTTGTTGATGTTTTTTTGATTTTATCTCAAGGCAAAATTTTTAGACCTAATCGAGAGGTAAAAATTTGCTGAAGAGAGAAAAGCAATATTTAGAATAGTTCACAAGATATAGACTTAAGAATCAGTACACGTTTTTTGAAAATTGTACTAAAATCCACCTCCCAGTCGAACACTTCAAAAACGAATTAAAAAAAACCTTAGCAAATAATTGAAAACCCAGCTAGGGTTTTTCTTCTACCATCATAGGCTATCAGATTTTGGGGGTCTCAATTGGTTCAAGATTATGAAGTTGAAAAATGCGCTACTGTGTTATAATGTTTTGTTGTGCAAAATAAACCAACAACGAATAAGAAATTTTTTTAAAAATTTTCTTAAATATTTTTTAAAAATAAAAACTTTCTATAAAAATAAGAAATTTTTGAAAAATTTCCTATAAAAATAAGAAATTTTTGAAAAATTTCCTATGAAAACAAGAAATTTTTGAAAAATTTCCTATGAAAACAAGAAATTTTTGAAAAATTTTCTATAAAAAAATTTTTAAAAAATTACCTATAAAAATAAAAAAAGTTTTAAAAAATTTCATATAGAAGTAAGAAATTTTTTAAAAAATTATTATAAAAAAAAAATTTTATTAAATATCCTATTTAAATAAGATACTTTTAAAAAATTTCCTATAAAATTAGAAATTTTTTGAAAATGACCAATAAAATTAAGAAATTTTTAAAAAATTTATTATAACAATAAGAAATTTAAAAAAAAAATTTGCAAAAATATCCTTATAAAGATGAGAAATATTTAAAAAAAAATCTTGTAAAAATTAAAACTTTTTAAAAATTTCTTACAAAAAAAAAACAATTTTTGAAAAATATCTTAAAAAAATAAGAAAGTTTTGAAGGATTTCTTATAAAAATTAGAAATTTTTTAAAAATTTCCTATAAAAATATTACATTTTTTTTTTTAATTTTCCTACAAAAATTTAAAATTTTTTAGAAATTTTCTATAAAAATAAGAAATTTCAGAAAAATGTTCTATTAAATTAGAACATTTTGAATAATTCGTATAAACATAAGAAATTACTGAAAACTTTCCTCTCAAAATATGAAATTTGTGGGAAATTTCCTACAAAAATAAAAAAATTTTAAAAGTTTCCTAAAAATAAAAAATTTTTAAAAATTTCTTATTAAAGGAAAAAATTTTTGAAAATCTTCTTATAAAAATAAGAAATTTTTGAAAGATTTTCTTATAAAAATAAGAAATTTTTGAAACATTTCTTACAAAAGTAAGAAATTTTTGAAAAATTTCTTATAAAAATAAAAAATTGTTGAAAAAAATTCTTAAAAAACAAAGTAATTTTTGTAAAATTTCTAAAAAGAATAATACATTTTTTAAAAATTTCTTAAAAAATAAGAAATTTTTAAAAATTTTTTTATAAAAATGGAAATTTTTGAAAAATTTCTTATCAAAATAAGAAATTTTTTAAAAATTTTCCATAAAAATAGAAAATTTAAAAAAATATCCCATAAAGATAAAAAAAAATTTCCTTCAAAAAAAGAAAAAAAAAATTAAAAAATTTCTTATAAATAAGAGAATTTTTTTGAAAATTTCCTACAAAAATAATTTTTTTGAAAAAATTCCTACAAAAATTTAATTTTTTTGGAAAGCTTTCTTATAAATTTAGAAATTTTTAAAACATATCCTGTAAATTTTGAAATTTTCAAAAATTTCATTTCAAGAAAAGAAATCTTTGAAAACTTTCATATAAAAATATTTTTTTTAATTTTCATAAGAATAAGAAATTTTTGAAAAATTTCTTATAAAAACAAGGAATTTTTGAAAAATTTTCTTATAAAAATAAGAAATTAAAAAAAAGTTTTTATTAAAATAAGAATTTTTTGGAGCATTTCTTATAAAAAATAGAAATTTAAAAAAAAAATTCCTTAAAAAAATAATAATTTTTCTCTAAAAATAAAAAATGTATTTAAAATTTCTTATGAAAATAAGAAATTTATTAAAAATTTCTTATAAAAATAAGAAATTTTTGAAAATTTTCTTATAAAAATAAAAAATTTTAAAAAATCAAAGTAATTTTTGAAAAATTTCTTAAAAAATAAGCATTTTTTTATAAAAATAAGAAATTTTTGAAAAATTTCTTATTAAATAAATAATTTTTGAAAAATTACCTAAATAAGAAATTTTTGAAAAATTTTTCATAAAAAAAAGAAATTTAAAAAAAATATCCTATAAAAATAAAAAAAAAAAATTATAAAATTTCCCGTAAAAAATAAGAAAAGTTCAAAAAATTTAGAAATCTTTAAAAAATTGCCTGTAAATTTTCAAATTTTTAAAAAATTTCTTTTCAAAAAAAGAAATCTTTGAAAATTTTTTAAAAAAATAAGAAATTTTTGAAAAATTATCTTTAAAAATTAAAAGTTTTTATGAAACTTTCTATAAAAGAATATTTATAAAAGTAGAAAATGTTCCTATAAATATAAAAAGATTTTGAGAAATTTCCTATAAAAATATGAAATTTTTTTAAAAATTTCCTATAAGATAAAAATATATTGAAAAATTACCATAAAAATAGAAATAATTTTGAAAAATTTTCTAGAAAAAGAAGCAATTTTTTAAAACTTTCCTACAAAAACAAGAAATTTTTTAAAATTTTAATATAAAAATAAGAAAATTTTGAAAAAATTTCCATAAAAATATGAATTTTTTTATAAAATTCCACAAAAATAAAAAATTTTTGAGGAATTTTCTTTAAAAATAAGAAATTAAAAATTTTTTTTTGGTAAAAATCAAATATTTTTGAAAAATTTTTTTATGAAAATAATTTATTTTTGAAATATTTCCTATAAAAGAAATACATTTTTTAAAAACTTTCTAAAAAAATAAGAAATTTTTTGAAAATTTCCTAAAAAATAAGAAACTTTTGAAAAATAAGACATTTTGAAAAGTTTCTTATAGAAAAAAAGAATTTTTTAAAAAAATTCCTATAGAAATAAGAAATCTTTGAAAAATTTTTTATAAATAAAAGAATTTTTTTTTTTTAATTTCGTATAAAAGTAAGATATTTTTAACAATTTCCTAAAAAACTAAAAATTAAAAAGAAAAATTCTATAAAAATAAGAATTTTTTTAAATTTCATATAAAAATAAGAAATTTTTGAAGATTTTATAGGAATCTTTGAAAAATTTCTTATAAGAAAACGATTTAAAATGGGTTTTCTGTCCTCAGATTTTGGTGACAAATAAATCTAGCCACAGTGAAACATAATTTATATCTACTTTTTAAGATGATGTTCTTCTAAAATTTTTACTTAATACACGAAACATATAGACTTACATATATTTAATAGTTTTATGTATTAAAAAGAAATACGGAAAAGAACAAAACATTTATATGAGGGATGTTACAATTGTACTTTTTTGGTACTAACGCAACCAATTTAGTACAAATTTTGTTAAATTTTATTAATTTTTTTCAATTGGAGAAAAATAAAAAAAACTTTTTAAAGCAAAACTTTTTTCTTGCACAAATCTCCACAAGTGCCTCAGTGGTCAAGTGGGTTGTGTTCTAGACTGCTTGCATTGAGGTTATGGGTTCTGATCTATTACACTATTCCGGGCATATAGTCTTCGTTACCTTGTTCGGGAAATGAGTCGAATATAAATTAACTTTGTATTTCAAATAAATAAAAAAATCGATATCTTAGCCTTCTTAAATATTTTTCCGTTTTTGGTAAAAAATTTACTATTTTCCATCCCTGACTTACATATGCAGCATTGGCTGGTGTCTGGCAATTTGCACCGAGTTGTATTTAATTAAACATTTTCCAAAACGAAACATTGTCAAGCGAAAAATAATTAGTTGTGTTAAAGTTAAGGCGAACACATTTTATAAAACACTTATATTGGCTTATATAAGAATACTCGCTACCAAAAAAAGAGACTTTAGTCAAATCAGCCAGACTTTAAGTTTACCCTTTATCATAGCGACAAAGTAAGTAATGTGAAAGCTAAGTAATATAAAAGCTGGTGCAAGTGTAGTCTGATTAGTACGATTTTTTTTTTCAATTATATTCAGATTCCCGAAGTTTTTGTATGTTCTTTTATTTGAATTAAAATACAAAATTAATTTATATTCTAATTTTTTCCGAAGTGGGTGACGAAAACCATACGTCAGATGTAGTGTAACATATTAGAGTCTTTGGTGGGAATCGTACCCGTAACCTCCTCACAAGTACGTTTTTGTGTATTTAAATGACTTTTAAAAGTAAGCCTTAGAAATTTTCAAATGTTATTCTTGAATATTCAATTATCCTAAAAATTATTTTCGAAAACGTTCAATATGACCAACAATTACTATACGCAAATTTATATTTTCGATTAAGATTTACTAAAACTAACACTAAGAAAGGAAGGCCCTTGTGAAAGTTATAAAAAAATCCATAAATTTCTGTGAAATGTAAATGTCTTGAATATGTTAATTGATTATTATTATGAAAATCCCTAACAAATGTTACCATAAATACATAATGCCATTGGTGGTGTAGGGTATTAGTGTGCTGTTAAAATAATGCAGATAAACAAACGCATACGAATAGTATGCGGATGCAAACTTTAATATGTACAAGAAAAAATTATACAGATACATTTTCAAAAGAAACGAATGTATACTTTTACACTTATTACGACTTATCTACTTACTTACATACATATGTAAGTATACTGTAGATAATTTATTGTAATACAAGCAAAGGATAAAAAACTAAAAGGATCTGTAGAGAAACCAAAGATTTTAAACTGGGAAAACTATGAATAAAGGACCAATAGGATTAATAAGGATCAAGGTATTTCGAAATGCATTAGTATAATAAGATAAAGTACCCCTTTTCTAACTAGGAAAATTTAAATTATATCGGTAAGTATTCCGTAAAACTATGAATAAATGTATATTCATTAGTCCCTCAAGCTTAAAATTTTGTGTCAACATTATATCCCGACTAAGTTTCTTTATTATACCCTTTATTTAATCCAAAAATGTAAATTCATAAATTAATTGGCGCCATTTTGATATTCTCATTATTCATTTACCATCGGGTCACTTGGTCGTCATCCCTAACACATGATCATAAATTTATTTTGGTCTTACTGAAACGTAAAAGCTAAAGATGGCTTTACGTTGGTAATGGCGGGCTGCCTATAACACGACAACACTTCATGTTGTAAGTTTTTAAGTTTTTTTCTTTTTATTATTTTATACTTCTCTTTGCTATTTTTTGTCGAAATTGCAACAAAAAGCAGAGAAAACTACATAATAAAGCCAAAAGGAAATACACGAAAAGTTGTTGCGTAATTATACGCATCTGCATGGATGTTTTGCAGGCATGACTTAAAAGAAACATTGCCAATGCCTATTTCTTCTTTTTTCTCGTTTCATTATTTCCGTTTTGTTTCATTTTTTGCAACTTCTTTATTTAAATGTATGCGTTCGTTTGTTTGTTTGTGTACAAAGATGTAATGTAAAGTTTTAACCAGCACCAAAAATGTTTAATGTTGTCGAAATAATATTGTATAAAATAAATTTAGTATGAAACTACTCTATACTTTATTACATACACAAAAACCAGGCAGTTGCGTTAAGAATTGTAGAATTAGAGAAAATCAGTTGTTACAAAACAAAAATGTCTTGATTTATTTATTATGTTAATCAACTTCGCAAATTTGGAAATATTCCTGTAAAAAGCAGATTTGTTTTTCTGCAAAAATAAGATTTTTTTTAAATTTCCCATAAAAATAAGAAATTTTTGAAAAATTTCCTAAACAAATAAGAAATTTTTGAAAAATTTCCTATAAAAATAAAAAATTTTTGAAAATTTTCCCAAAAAAATAAGAAATTTTCGAAAAATTTCCTATAAAAACAAGAAATTTTTAAAAAATTTTCTATAAAAATAAGAAACTTTTGAAAAATTTCCTATAAAATAAAGAAATTTTTAAAAAATTTCCTATAAAAATAAGAAATTTTTAAAAAATTTCCTATAAAAATAAGAAATTTTTAAAAAATTTCGTATAAAAATAACAAATTTTTGAAAAATTTCCTATAAAAATAAGAAATTTTTGAAAAATTTCCTATCAAAATTAAAATTTTTTGAAAAATTTCCTATAAAAATAAGAAATTTTTAAAAAATTTCCTATAAAAATAAGAAATATTTGAAAAATTCCAATAAAAATAAGAAATTTTTAAAAAATTTTCTATAAAAAAAAGAAATTTATGAAATATTTCCTATAAAAATAAGAAACTTTTTATTAAAATAAGAAATTTTCTTATAAAAATGAGAAATTTTTGAAACATTTCTTATAAAAATAAGAAATTTTTGAAAAACTTCTTGTAAAAATAAGAAATTTTAAAATTTCTTATAAAAATAAGAAATTTTAAAAAATTTATTATAAAAATAAGAAATTTTAAAAAATTTCTTATAAAAATAAGAAATTTTAAAAAATTTCTTATATAAATAAGAAATTTTAAAAAATTTCTTAAAAAAATAAGAAATTTTAAAAAATTTCTTATAAAAATAAGAAATTTTTGAAAAATTTCATATAAAAATAAGAAATTTTTGAAAAATTTCCTATAAAATAAGAAATTTTTCAAAAATTTTAAAAATTTCCCATAAAAATAAGAAATTTTAAAAAAATTTGCTATAAAAATTAGAAATTTTTTAAAAATTTCCTATAAAATAAAAAATTTTTGAAAAATTTCCTTTAAAAATAAGAAATTTTTTTAAAAATTTCCTATAAAAATTATAAATTTTTGAAAAATTTCCTATAAAAAGTAGAAATTTTTAAAAAATTTCCTATAAAAATGAGAAATTTTAGAAAAATTTCCTATAAAAATAAGAAATTTTAGAAAAGTTTCCTATAAAATAAATAAAAAATAAAAATTTCCTATAAAAATTAGAAATTTTTGAAAAATTTCCTATAAACATAAGAATTTTTTAAAAATTTCCTATAAAAATGAGAAATTTTTGAAAAATTTTCTAAAAAAAATAAGTAATTTTTGAAAATTTTCCTATTAAATAAAGTAATTTTTGAAAAATTTCCCATAAAAATAAAATATTTTTTGGAAAATTTTTCTTATAGAATATTATTCAAAAATTTCTTATTTTTTTTAGGAAATTTTTCAAAATTTTTTGAGTTTCATAGGAGATTGTCAAAAATTTCTTATTTTTATAGGAAATTTTCAAAAATTTCTTATTTTTATAGGAAATTTTCAAAAATTTCGTATTTTTATCGGAAATTTTCAAAAATTTCGTATTTTTATAGGAAATTTTCAAAAATTTCGTATTTTTATAGGAAATTTATAAAAATTTCGTATTTTTATAGGAAATTTTTAAAAATTTCGTATTTTTATAGGAAGTTTTTAAAAATTTCGTATTTTTATAGGAAATTTTTAAAAATTTCGTTTTTTTTATAGGAAATTTTTAAAAATTTCGTATTTTTATAGGAAATTTTTAAAAATTTCGTATTTTTATAGGAAATTTTTAAAAATTTCGTATTTTTATAGGAAATTTTTAAAAATTTCGTATTTTTATAGGAAATTTTTAAAAATTTCGTATTTTTATAGGAAATTTTTAAAAATTTCGTATTTTTATAGGAAATTTTTAAAAATTTCGTATTTTTATAGGAAATTTTTAAAAATTTCGTATTTTTATAGGAAATTTTTAAAAATTTCGTATTTTTATAGGAAGTTATAACAAATACGAGGAGGACCAAAATATTATCTTAGTTAAGATTAGTAATTTTTCAACCTAATAGCAGTGTTTATTACTTAAAGTGATCAGGTGATTCTAATATAATAATGTAACCTGGAATTTTTTGGCCGATACCTTTTGGATGAACGCCAAATAAAAGTAATAAATGCTATAATTTCCACTACAACTGTCACTACATGCATATAAAGATAATCTGCCTTTACATGTAAAACTTTTGGTAACTAACAACTTTTGTCTTAAGATATATTTATACACAATGTAAACTTAAAAACTATGTATGTCTTACGTACATTTGTATGTACATATATTTGGACGAGTAGGTAGTTAGTTAAAATTACATACATATTTCAACCAAGTATAAGTATGTGTATGGAAAAGAGTATGTAAAATTGTTGTATGTTTTTATGTCTTCTTATAAAAAATTGTTATGTTTGTTCAGGAAGCTGCTTGTTATTTAGTTAAGGTATTAGTGTACTTTTAAGAAAATCTGTACATGCTACAAGATTAATTAAATTAGAGCTAAGGAATATGCATAATAATATTATCATGATAAAATACACAGATGAACTATGTGTATATACGTGTGTAAGTCTAGATGTATTTATGTATATATTTTTAGTATACATACTTACACAAATTTATTAACTAGGGCCTGAATATGTATGATTTTGTTAAAATAAACATGAAACATGACATTTAACTATGATATATACTGATATGTTTGTATATACTTACACAAATATGTATGAGTAAGATTTTATATGTTTTTGCCAAAATATATGAACATTCATATATAAAGTATAATGGATTTAATACTTTTACAACAATGCAAATGCATTGATTGCTTGTAGCAAATTCCTGTACTTCATATCATAGTTTTAACAACAATTTATTCCAAGTATCTAGATAAAGTAACTTATTTTAAATAGCTGGGAAATTTTGAATTTTAAAAGTAAAATACGTAAGTTTTCTAAATATAGTTTTTAAGATGTTAATTAAAATGGCTACATTTGACAACTGCGATTTTTATAAAATTTAAAGCGATACCTAAGTTCTTGAAAATTTTTATGTACTTAATTTAGTGAAAGTCTTTCTTATTCCACAGAACCAGTAAAACCTCTCATAGTGTCATTCTGAATAGAGCAAATATAAAGCATACATTGAAGATTCCTTAGCTCTTCACAAAAAATATTGACGTCTATGATTCGATTCTAAAACGATACAAGAATGATACTTTTTTGAACTATAGTTTATCACTGATCATAATGCAGATAAGAATAAGACAGTAACAAAGCATATCAAAAGCCAATAATAAAAAATATATAATAAATATAAAAAATAGATTAAAAATTTTGAAAAATTTTGCAATAAAAATAAGAAATTTTTGAAAAATTTCCTATAAGAATAAGAAAATTTTTAAAAATGTCATAAAAATTTCTTGAAAAATTTTATTTAGGAATAAGAAATTTTTAGAACACCTTCCTATGAAAATTTTCTATAAAAATTAGAAATTTTTATAAAATTTTCCATAAAAATTAGAAATTTTCGGAAAATTTTCCATAAAAATAAAAAATTTGTCATAAAAAAGTAATATAAATTTGCTATAGAGATAAGAAATGTTTGAAAACTTTTCAATAAAAATAAATAATTTTTGAGAAAAATTTCCAATAAAATATTTAAAAAACTTTCTATAAATATAAGAAAAAAAAAGTTTCCTACAAAAATAAAAGTTTTTTAAAAAATATTCTACAAAAATAAGATATGTTTCAAAAATTCCCTCTTCTTAGTACTAAGGCTTAGACCCTATAATTTTTTTTTTTTTTTAATAAAAATATGAAATTTTTAAAAATGTCCTACAAAAATAACAAATTTTTCAAAAATTTCCTTAAAAATTAAGAAATTAGAAAGAAAAATTCTATAAAAATAAGAAATTTTAAAACAAAATCTATAAAAATAACAAATTCTTAAAATAAGAAATCTTCGAAAAATTTCCTATAAAAGTAAGAAATTTTTGAAAAATTTCCAATAAAAATAAGAAATTTTTTGAAAAATTTCCTATAAAAAAAAAAAGTTTTTTAAAAAATTTCCTATAAAATTTAGAAAATTCAAAAAAATTCCTATAAAATTAAGAAATTTAAAAAAATAAGAAATTTTTGAAAAAATTCCTATTTAAATTAGAAATTTTTAAAAAATTTTCTATAAAGAGGAGAAGTTTTTCAAAAATTCCCCATAAAAATGCAAAATTTTTGAAAACTTTTCTTTTTAAATATGTATTTTTTAAAAAATTATCTCTAGAAATATATATATTTTTTTTTTAAATTTGCTCTAAAAGAATGAAAGTTTTATGGGAAAATTTCCTATTAAAATAACAATATTTTTAAGAAATTTCCTATAAAAATAAGAAATTTCTGAAAATTTTCTAAAAAAATAAAAAATTTTTAAAAAAAGTCAAATAAAAATATGAAATTTTTTAAAAAAAATTTCCTATAGAAATAAGAAATTTTTAAAAAATTTATTTTAAAAATAAGTAATTTAAAAAAAATCTTCTAAATTTTTGAAATATTGCATATAAAACTAAGAAATTTTTGAAAAATTTTCTACAAAAATAAAAAATTTTGGAAAAATTTCCTATAAAAATAAAAATATTTTAAAAATTTCTTTTAAAAATATAAAGTTTTTGAAAAATTCCCTTTAGAAATAAAAAAATATGTTGAAAATTTCTTATAAAAATAAAACCTTTAGCTAAAAATTCAAATTTAACTAAAAAAGATAAATAAGTTTTTTTATTGGCCATTTTTTAAGCTTAAATAACAGTTTTACGAAATTAAAAAATAAACCTTCTACTGCACTCACGTTTTCTTAATGAAAACTTATCATAGAAAAATGAAGAAAAAATGTAATACCGTTGTGATTAAATTATGAAAATTGCATATATAAAATATTTTTTGTTCTTCGGTTAAACAAGGGAAAATTATAAATAGAATATAAGTACCTTATATTCGGCTTTGGCGACCTTCATATGGCCACAAATAATAATTTCCACGACAACCTTCCAATTGGAATAAGTGGTACATCTCTCAGACAATGAGCTGCATCCGATTCTATTTTTAGGCTCATTGAGTGGGAACTATTTTTTAACTCCGGCTCCGAACGGCAAATGCATTAGTTAGAGAAGCTTTGCATAGCCTAATACTCAATAACCAGTGGAAAGCTGATAGTAGCTCATATAGCCAATATCAATCTAAAATTTTAAAATACTTTTAAATGAATACAAGTTAGTATCTCGTTGGTTCAGATACTACTCTAGAGTTCTTGATATCGGTATGAAGACTTCGCATAATTGATACATTATTTAGTATCAAGTCATTATTTTGCAAATTTCAAATGGAATGAAAAACTTAATATAACTCCCATTTTTCAAGATGGTGCATATAAAAATTACGAAAAAATGTTAAATAGATGCAGTTAATATTAAAAATTATGAATGAAGTTGGACAAGAAATAATTTTTAAGTTTTCACGTGAAAAATTAATTAAATTATGGTAATAAGACCAAGAAAAGAGAGATACATTTAAAGTAGGCCAATTTTAAAGGCACTAAGGAAATATGTTCAAAGAGAAAATAAAGATAATCATTCATATTTTAATAGTATAATATTTTTATAAATTCATCAAAACTCTTTAAAATCGAAAAAATTTATATACGTATATTATTTTGATCCTTTTAAATACACTTTTATGTCTTAAATTATTTATTTAAATTAATGAGATTTAGCATCCTTTTTAATCCTACCATTTAATATACTTAAAAATGGTTGCTTCTCCAACATCTCTTCTACTTAAGGCAGCAAATAGACTAAAGATTCTAAAAAAGTGCTCTGATGTTAAAGTATTAAAGTTTGTTCGGATTGTTTGCATCTACACTTTCGTTAAAATTGCAATTTAGAATGCAATGCAGCACGACAGATTTTAAGCAACTTAAAAATGAAGTTCCCTAAAAAGGCAAAAAAGCCAACAAAAAAAAAGAAGGAAAAAGCAACGTGACTATAATAGAAGAAGGATTCAGAGGTGTGTAATTTTAATTAGAATATAACTTATAATAAGTTAAGAAAAAAAAAAAAGTGAAGCAAAAAATATACTAGAGGCAAAACTGTTAGATGCATGCTTAGAATATTTCAAGTTAAGTTTTGAGTAAAATGAACATTTGCTGTCGACATCAGCAGCATAATCTCATTGAAGTTTTTCATTTTAAAGTGAAAAATTAAAATTGGTTTTTAAGGTTTCATTTAATAGAGATGAAAATTTTTTTTAATTTAAAGTTAATGTATGTAAATATTTTGTTATTGTGTTAACCTAAAAGGAAAATGGAAGTAGACTATTTAACCAAAGGTATAATTAAATGTTTTTAAACGTAAAAACAAAAATGGTTGAAATTTATCGATGGTAGGGAAAAGTTAAAAATTTAAAAGATTAAAAAAGTCACATAAATTGTTACATATAATTAAGGCAAAAAGTATTGCAGCCGTTTAGGCGTAACTTTTAAATCAAACTGAATTTTAGTGTAAGTCCCATAGGAGTAGACGGATTTCAACCAAAATTAATAGAACTCTTTTTTGGGTCAACCAATAGATGTGTACCGAACTTCATCAAATTCTGTCGAAAAACAAGCGCTATAGTCGGTCAAGCCCGACCATATGATACCCTTCACCACTGAGGTCACTTATCAGTTTTTGTCAAATATTTGCTAAATTTTGTCGTTAAACAAACATTTTCTCAAGACACATATATTTAATTTTTTTTCATCACTGCGACTTATATGAGAGCAAGGGTCAAATGTGGACCGATTACAGATGCAACGCATGCAAAAGATTAATTGTAAATTTGTCATTATCTTCAGATTTACGAGCGTTTTAGTGGTTTTTGTCTTATTTAGTGCATTTTGATAGAAGAGTTTGTATGGGAGCTATAGTCAAATATGGACCGACTTCAACGAAATTTGGCACAATGATTTTGGCTAACATAAGCAATATTCGTTTTAAATTTCATGAAAAAATAGTAATATTTTTGGCCAAAATACCAATTCCAAAAAAATAGACCTATGGTAGGTACCCTAAGTAATAGACCGATTTAGACGAATTTCAATAGCCATAGTCCCACTGCCAGACGAATTATATGTGCCAAATTTCATCAAATTATCTTTAGAAATACGACCTCTACTTTGCTTACAAGATTACCATGGGGGTCCAACCAGCCAGCCGTCCAGGCCAGCCGACGGACGGATGGACTGACATCGTTAAATCGACTCAGGAAGTGATTCTAAGTCGATTGGTATACTAAATGACCAATATTTCTATGCGTCACACACATCAGCACAAATTTATAATACCCTTTCTACCTATGATGGTGAAGGGTATAATGAGGGTCCAAATGAAGTACCCCAGGGAGTGAAAGGACGCGCGTTGCTGCGCCACCAACTTAAATAGATTTAAAGGAAAGACATTACTCAAATATACAATTAATTTTGAATCATTTTATTGATTTTGTCAAATTGCATAGTAAAAGATTTAATTAATTTTATGTCATTTTCGGTGACGTTATCTATCGGAAAATCATCTCACCAAATTAGAAACCTCCGTCGACTCATGCACAACAACTTTTTCAAAGATCATAACATGATCCAATGCATTTTTTACAATTCAATTCTTTTAGAGTAATTTTTCTGTAGGAAATTGGTCACACCAACTTAGAAACCTTTGTAAGCTCATGCGCAACAATTTTGGTAAAGATCATAACATGATCAAATGCATAGTCTACTATTTTATAAAGTACATAAAGACAAAAATTAATTTTTATGTACTATATATATGTGACAGCGCATAGATAAAGGGACCTAAGGGTATTTTGCGAGCATAGAAAAAGGGACCTAAGTATAAAAAATAAGGGTAAAAAAATAACATTTAAATCTTTAAAATGGCTCAAACCCGTTTTTACCTTAGGTCCCTATCTCGATGCTCTGTCACATATATAGAAGATAATATATTGAGTTTATTCAATATGTGGAAACTATACAATATATAAATATAAAAAATTTCCATCGATTTTAAAAACTCGAAAATAAATACTTTTCAATTTGTTGCAAAAACTGTTATAAATGATGAACCGCTTTACCGATTTTGAACAAACTTCACATAAACTATCTCCTAAATAGTCCGAACAAAGCTTAAATATGATTTGGATAGATGAGCCCGTTTTTTGATTTATAAAATTACAACGAAAATTGACATTACTTTTTATATATTATGAAGATAACAAAATATCTTTGAAAAGCATCAATACGGAACTTTTGCTGAGAAAATTGTTAGTGTTAAAATTTAGTTTAAAAATTGTTTATAATTCTGATAAATATTTCTTCAACTTATCGAATAACTCAAAATGTTACTTTATCTTTGCGAACATGCAAACAAACAAACCCGTGTTTACCTTTAGGTCCCTTTCTCTATGCTTTGTCACATAAATAGAAGATAATTTATAAAGTTAACGCAATATGTGGAAACTATATTATACAATATCTAATATAAAAAATTTCCATAGATCTTAAAAACTCGAAAAAATATATATTTTAATTTGTTTTAAAAAGTGTTGTAACTGATGAACCGCTTTGCCGATTTTAAGCAAACTTTATATAAACTATCCACTAAATAGTCCGAGCAAAGCTTAAATATGATTTGGATAGATGACCCCGTTCTTGAGTTATAAAATTACAACGTAAATTGGCATTCATTTTAATATATTAAGAAGATAACAAAATTTCTTTGAAAGCATCAATACTGAATTTTTGCAGAGAAAATTTTTAGTGTTAAAATTTGTCTCAAAAATTTTTTTATGATTCAGATAAATATTTCTTAAAATTATCGAATAATTTAAAATGTTACTTTATCATTGCGAACATACAGTTTTAATTGATATCTTATCCAGGGAACTCTTCTACAAAACCATTTTTGTTACGAAATTTTTAAAAGCAGCATAGAGCCAATTAAGAAATTTAACATGTTTTTATATGTACTTTCCCTTAACTTTCTATTAGATATGTGAATGCATGTATATATGTATGTTCTTTTTTAATACAAAAGTATGTAAAAAAGAAAACAAACACACACGAAATACTTTTAATGACAAAATATGCAGCTTTATTAAAAAAACCTATGACATTTTAAGCAATCACAGTTTATCAGCTCGTGTGTGGTGGTATTGGTTTCTTTTATCAGAGAGAATAAATTTTTAATTAATTTAAGACCAATGACAAAATACAAAAAATTTACTTTTCTTTTGAAAACAGTGTGATGCAACAAGATAAATTCGGAATAAATTGAAAAGAATTAAATATTGGGAATTTTTTTTTTTTCATATGTAAGTCATATTGCATGTTTTGGGGCGATTGCAATTACAACAAAGTTATTATAATATAAAAGCAGAAACTGATTTTTAAATTTAAATGAAATATAAATTAAAAAAAAACTTTATATTTTTATTAAATAAAAACATTTGTTTAAAAGTACATATTTTATCAAAATAAGAATCCAATTTATACACTGTTTTAAAAAAATACAAAGGACAAGCAATTTTAAAGAAAATGCAACTGTTAAAAAAATATGTATTGATAATACATAAAGAGTTTGGCCTATTTGCACAAGGACAGGAGCAGCAGCAACAACATATACAGCTACGACGACGACAAATACAAAACCACCATCTTGTGAAATATCTGGAATCTAACAACCTACTAAGCGACCGCCAGTATGGATTTCGTAGGGGACGCTCTACGGGAGACCTGCTAGCCTTCCTTTCGGAAAAATGGTGTCATTCAATACACCGTTTTGGCGAAAGTAAAGTTGTGGCTCTGGATATTTCCAAGGCGTTTGATAGAGTGTGGCACGGAGCACTTCTATCAAAACTTATTGCTTTTGGTGTCGGTAATATCTTCTCTCGATTTATATCGAGCTTCCTCAGAGATCGCACTATAAGAGTTGTTGTAGATGGGATCTCATCAAACGAGTTCAAGCTAAATTCAGGGGTACCGCAAGGCTCCGTTCTTTCTCCTACTCTATTTCTTATCTTTATAAACGACCTTCTACGCCAAACTTCCAATCCTATCTACTCTTTTGCAGATGATAGTAACATTTGCCATTCGTATTCATTCAATCATAGACCAAACCCTTTAGAGATTGGTACTATGAGGCAAAACATGAATGAATCATTAAACCGCGATTTAGAAGCAATCTCAGAATGGGGTCGTGCGAATAGAGTCGATTTTAATGCGCGGAAAACTCAATGTTGTATGCTCACGCATAAACGCACGGCGGATCATGTTACTTCATCTGTATTAATGGGTGGTGAAAATATCGAGGAATCAGATACTCTTGATGTTCTGGGCATGAGAATTCAATGTGATGTCCGGTGGACTGAACACATTTTTCAAGTGTCGAAAGAAGCATTCAAGTGTCTCGGTTTTCTAAAACGGTGCAAGACATACTTCACTTCATCTGATCTCCTTACTATTTATACCACCTATATCCGACCGAAAATGGAATACAACTCTCATGTATGGGCCGGTGCTTCAAAGTCTATTTTGGAGCTTCTTGACCGAGTACAGGAGAGGGCGAAGGTGCTTATTGGTGACAGTAGGGTATCCAACTCTATTGATTCACTGGAGCACCGTCGCAATGTGGGTTGTGTCACACTGTTCTATCGTTACTACTTTGGAATGTGCTCTAATGAAATCAGGGAACTCGTTCCCGAAACTAGAATTTTTTTACGCAATACACGTCTATCTGTTAGAGCTCATCCCTTCGTAGTCGATTGGCCAGTAGACAGAACAACACACTACAGAGAAAATTCATTCTTTAGCCGTACAGTTCGTATGTGGAATTTACTTCCCGCAGAAATTTTTCCTGCCAGTTGCAATATAGGAAAGTTCAAATCAAATGTCCATAAACACTACTCCATCTATCCACCCTCCCATAACCTATTTTCCTAGTTCCAACACAATGCATTGCATAAGTAGGGGTCATCCCCTGAGTGCTGGTCCTAAAAAAAAAAAAAAAAAAAAAAAAAACCAACATCATAAAGTAAAACTCAAAGTACTGCTTCATATTGTGTTGGTTAAACTTTAAGCAGAAATGAAAAGGAAATGTTTTCATTTAATTTTATTTTCGCCAATGGCTTCATTGCAAAATTAAAAACAAAAAAAAATCTTTTTAACATTTTCTCAAATGTATCAGTTGTATGTATGTTAAGCTGTCATTTTTTTTGGGATACATGTATTCACAAATACATATGTTTCTACTTAGATATTGTACACGTAAAAACTTCATAGGCATATGTATGAATGTATATACTTTCCAGTAAAGCAATTCATGAAAGTTAAGAACATAAACTCGGTAGTTTAAAGGCAATGAGTAAGAATTGTAATTTTTGGAAATATTTTACATAATCGAATTCAAACATCAGATCATAATAATATAAAAAACGGATTTTTTTGGTCAAATTCTTAAAATTATATATTTTTGTATTATAACATTTTTAGTTTATGATGCCACCTTAGATTTTCGGTCCTAAATTTTTCAAATTTGCAATCTGTTTTCGGCTATCTTGTCCAGTTTCTGAGATAAATGGTGTATGTTTCGTTCTATATCCTTCAAAACATATTTTTGTGCTATTTCTCTCTATATGCCAAATATATGGTGTAAAAATCTCAAAATTCTATCGTATAGTTTTTTGGAAAAATTATTTAACCTTCATCTGCTCTTTGCGTAGAAAACTACGCAAACGCTACACAATTTCTCTGTTTTTTTTGGAAGTGCTATCTTTAAGTTAACAAAATTTATTGACTTTGTAAGTAGCATGATTTTGCATAATTTAAGGCATTTTTTACTCCGAAATTTTCTTTTTTGTGGACTGGATCAAAAAAGTTACGTTGTCTACCCTTGCGTAGTTTTCTACGCATATGGAAAAAAACATACTTTTCTGGTGGAGAGTTTTTTAAATTTTGTACCAGAAACTATAAATAATATTGCATGCGTAGAAAACTACGCAAAGGTAGACAATGTGATTTTTTTTAGGAGCAGATGAAGGTTAAAATTCCATCTTCATCTATGTATATACAAAAATGTATATACAAAAATGTTCGCGTCTATTTGTTGGGAAGGATCTCCGAAACAAGCGGACCGATTTTTCTGAAATTTTGACAGTGTGGTAAGGTGTGACCGGTGGTTAATATAGGCTAGGTTTTTTCTCAAATCTCAAGTGGGCGTGACCCCTCAAATATAAATCATATATTAAAAATGACAAATACAGCTGATAATGAATCCTGATTTTTCAGAAATTTAGACAGTATGTTAAGGTATGACTGGTAGGTAAAATAGGTCAGATTTTTTTTTTAATCTGAAGTGGGCGAGACCCCTCCCAAATAAGTCCGATTTTAAAAACTACAAATATGGATGATCAAACCGACCGATTTTTCTGAAAATTAGACAGTGGGGTAAGGTGTGAACGGTGGTTAAAATAGCCTAGGTTTTTTTCTGAAATCTCCCATATATGTCAGATATTGAAAATGACAAATATGGATGACCTAGCGGCCCGATTTTTCTGAAATTTTGACAGCATGTTAAGGTGTGCCCGATGGATCAAAAAGGTCAGATTTTTGATTTTTGAGATCTCAAGTGGGCGTGACCCCTCCCATATAAATCAGATATTAAAAATTTTAAATAAGGATGATCAAACCGACCGATTTTTCTGAAATTTAGAAAGTGTGGTAAGGTGTGACTACGTTTTTTTTGGAAATCTCAAATGGGCGTGATCCCTCCCATATAAGTCAAATATTCGAAATGACAAATATGGATGATAATATGAAAACGATTAATTGAAGTTTTAAATGTGCATATCTTCATGCTATAGTACATTTTTTCGCTTTTTAATTTTTTGAAAATAGACCAACGAGGACCTGGGAATTGAAAAATGGGGATAAAATTCCCCGTTTCTTCAAAATTGCATACCTTGAGAACGACTGGACAAATGAAGATATTTTTTCTTTCTAAATGTTCTTTTTTTAGTCCATGTTAGGATTTAATATAAGAAAAATTTACCATGCCTACTTTTACGTAGTCTTTTTTGATTTATCTTAAATAGGAAAATAGATGCCCGGATATTGGTAATATGATTGGTGTTTGATAATAGTTTGACCGACGATTGTTTGAAAATTTTTCATGATTATTTGATGGTTGTTTGACGATTGTTTGACAGTTGTTTGATAATTGATTGACTTATGACTGTTTGAAGATTTTTAATGATTGTTTGATAATTGTTTCACGTTAAACTGGCGATTTTATGACAGTAGTTCGATGATTTTTTAACGATTGATTGATGGTTGTATGATGAAGAAAGTGTTAACACAGTAATAAGTTAAAATCTTTAACTAACAACCAGGGCAACGTCGGGTAAAATCAGCTGGTATCTTATAAGCAAAGCGAAATATTCTAAAATTAACCCAAGAAGTTCTGTCCCCGCTGAACGAATACAACGAATTCAAGATATATAATGTAGGATACAACAAAGCCATACCTCTTCGAAACCGCCAACAAAAAAAGGTAAAACTTAAAATAGCAAAACCTACAACAGCTTTGGAATCAACAACTCATCAGACGCGTCCAAATATAATTAAAGACAAACAATAACGCATAACCAGTCAACCAACTTCTCAAACATACAAAATCCTTATTTTCTTACAAATGTATCAAGTATTGTTCAGTTAAGGACAGAGATCAGTAAAGTAGAATAAAGTACAAATTGTTTAGCTTTACAAAACTTCTTAGTAGTTATATGTATTATATTATTGTAGGAATAATTAGCCGCCAAAAGAGTACCGATGAATGCATCAGATTCCAATTAGATTAGCTACATTCTAGTTCTCGACTACAGATTTTCCATGGCGATTCGTTTTAGAAATTGTGTATAACAAATGTTTTATTTATGAAATGTGTTGACATATACCAGTTCCAATATTTCGCTCATTTTTATACCATAAAGTACCATCCTTACCAAGGAAAGGATCTCCGGCAGCATAATTGTCACTATCAAACACTCCATTTGGTTCGGTAACCAAATAATTTTCGATATACTGGACATAGTCATTATTTGTCATATCTTATCTTATTATATATATATATATATATATATATATATATATATTCTTAAACGAGCAATAATTGTATGTATATATATAGAATGGCTATCTCGAAAACGGCTCTAACGATTTTGATTAAATTTTGACAGTGGGTACCGTTTTTGATGTATTTGTCGAAGAAGAAGGGACTTTTGGAACCCTTGCCTCTAAGAGGGTAAAAACGGGTAAAAAGGGGAAAAAACAAGATTAAAATTACGTTTTAAACAGCTATGAAAATAAGCGGACAGGTGTTTGATACTTTTTTGAAACTATGTCCCATAGGGGTAAAAAAGGAAGAAAAAAGTTTTTTGGTACTTTTTTGACCCACCCTTATTTTTTGAACTAAAGAATATAGAAAGGAACTTTGTACTGCAGTCAATAGATGTGAAGAAAATATTAAATACATATTTAGTACTTTTTTGATTTTATAGTTAAAATGGGTAAAAAAGGGATAAACTGATAACTTAACATCTCAAAAAGTAATATGAATAGGAAAATTGTATTAACTGCGTTTTAATAAATTGTACCGAATTCAATTAGTACCAAAGATGTACCAATTATACATATGAAACTTTTTGAAATTAGGGGATAAAAAGGAGAAAAAATAGTAATGTTATAACTTTAAAATAAATTAATATTTGTCTGTATGTATGTTCTTTATAGAATAATAAACTGTGAATTTAATCATGTTATGCTCTTTAGCAAAGATATTTCGGATAAGCTGGCGAAGATTTTTAAGTTGGTAAGCCTAGTTTCCGACAGGTGGCGCCACTTAAAATTACTAAAAATTAATTAAATCGCAAACTGTAAGATCATAGCATAATCAAATATGCTATGATCTTTTGCAAAGTTGTAGTGCATGATCCGGCGAAGGCTTTTTAATTGGTGTGAATAATTTCCGACAGGTGGCGCTACTGAAAATTACTCAAAGTCAATTTAATCGTAAGCTGTACATTTAATCATGCTATAATCATTAGCAACGTTGTTGCACATGAGCCGACGAAGGTTTCTTAGTTTGTAGGAAGAAATTTCGACAGGTGGCGCTATGAAATTTACTCAAAGTCAATTTAATCGTAAACTGTACATTTAATTATGCTATAATCTTTAGAAAAGTTAATGCGGATAAGCCGACGAAAGTTTATTAATTGGAATGACCAAAGTTATAGGTGGCGCCACTAAAAATTACTCAAAGTGAATTAAATCGTAAACTGTGCATTTGATCATGTTATGATTATAAGCGAAGTTGTTACGCATAAGCAGATGAAGGTTTCTTAGTTGGTATGAACGACTACAGGTGGCGCCACTGAAAACTACTGAAAATGAATTAAATCGTAAACTGTGCATATGAGCAGATTATAGTCTTTAGCAAAGTTATTGCGCATGAGTCGACGGAGGTTCCTATTGGTATGCTCAATTTCCAAAGTTACTCAAAATGAGTTAAACTGTAACCGTAATAAATAAAATAAAATATAAATAAAATATAAATGCTTATCATAAAACCCCGGTTCACCCCATAACTCAGCTAGCCACTTGTTATTGACTATTTTCTGAGAGAAGTACCCCTTGTTCCAATTGGAATGTTGTCAGGGAATTACACATATATATATATATATATATATATATATATATATATATATATATATATATATATATATATATATATATATATATATATATCCGATTCTATTTTTAGACTCATGGAAAGGGACCTATGTTTTAACTCCGGCTACAAACGGCAAATGCATTAGTTAGAGAAGTTTTACATAGCCTAATACTCAATAACCAGTGGCTAGCTGAGTTATGAGGTGAACCGCCGCTTTTTTTAAAGTTTAAAGTTTAAATGATAATGTACCATTTTATTTTATTATAGAATAATATGAAAAGGAAAGTGTAATATTTATTGAATACAAAATTTACGAACATACGTCTGTCTTATTCATAAAGGAATAACAAAGATTTAGGTGTTAAAATTTGATTTTGTTTTATTTTTGGGACACTCTAACCGCTAGTTCCAGCATTCTTGGGACGAAAAATAAGATGTAAAAAGTGTGAAACTTTAAATAAATATATATATTTAGCCGTTTTGTGAAATATTATATTGTGCCCAAAAATCGTATTTTAACCGCGAACATGAAAAGGCAGCGGATGAAGTTCGGGAACAAATGAAACCATTATTTTCACTGATTAATGAATCCTTAAAAAAATATGAAATATGATTTTTTTCCTAATAAAAAACATTCAAGTAAAAACTGTATCCTCCGTCACGTAGTGTCCGCATTAGTACTTTTATGGATTTTTGTTGAAACTGGATACCTTAAAATATTTTATAAAGGCTGTTTTGGAATCCTCTGAATTTCCTCTATCTTTAATGTATTTGCAATTTTTTTATTACTATGACCGATTTGATAAAATTTGCAGAAACAAGTGTTGACTAAAAGTCACTTCCATTTTTGTAGCGTCCGTCACAGCACTATAAAATCGAATATCTTTTTCCTCCAAAGAAGTATGTAAATTGACAAACGCCATTCGATAGCACAATCGATGGGCTAATATGCCCTGAAATCAGTGCAAAGCTATCTAGTGTAGACCGACAATGGGATACATTTAAGTATAACAAAATCCGTACAAATGTATCGTCCTTCACGCAGGATTTTCCCATATGTATATTGAAGCCAAACACTCAAAAATATAAGAAAATTATATTTAGGTTGTTCTTAGTATTTTTAAATAAAATTAAAAAATTTAACTGACTTTCAATCTTAACAAATATGTAATTACTCGGCTTTCTGTTTGAATTATTCTCAGTCCTTAAAAGTATATGAGTATTGACATTTACATACGTTTAATATAAACAATCGTCTTTCCTTGTTGCATGAATGGCTGAGTCCTACTCTATGGTTGAGCATAACTGTCATATTTGTTAGGGTAGTCTTTAAAATGCAGCCTAAATAAAATTTCAGGAACAAACACAATTTTTAATAAAAAGTAACGAATTTTGGTACTCCACTATGTATGAGTAATAATTATTTTTGAATACAAGAAAAAAATTGCGTATACGCCTTAAGTAAAACAATTAGTGGTTTATTGAGAATAATGAACTGTTTATATATTGTTTGAAATAAAGACTTTAATAACATATGAATATTATTTCTGTTTAATCAACGAAATGATTTAAATTATTCTTGATAACTTTATAAAATTATGAACACCCTAATACGTAGATCTACATTTGTTTCAATGAGTTATAGTAAAAGTAGTTGCAAGTTGAATCAACTTTGTATTGTACACGTTACCATATATACACATACACAATACACCTTCAATACATATAATGTTTACCTTTCATAAGAATACATTTCGTACACATCTAGAAGGATACGTCATTTGTTCACATAAAGAAATCCACATATCAACAATATATCGTAGTGGTATTACGTTTGTTACAAAAACACAAAAGCAGCAGTAGCTCCATGGCGAAGATGCAGCCATTGCCACATAAAAACCAACACATACACTACTAGAAATTGTTTAAATGTAGTGAATTTATAGACGAACATATCTATCAGTGTTGGAGTGTAAGTCAGATTGTGTTGCCTTAAATTCAATCTGCAATTAACAAACCAACAATTTCATAAAACAACAACACATTGTTTTAATGAAGGATAAATTATGCAATCCAATGAAATGTTACATTTGAATTATTTTCTACCGCTCGCATGAATGAGTGAGTAGAAAGGAAAGGTAACAAAATACACAAACGTACAAAGTGTATATTGTTTACCTGTCAAATTATTTTAAATGTTGAGGAACTTTTACCTTTAACGAGTCGATATTTAAAACTCAATTTGTTTGCTTTTGTTTGAGATAAAAAAAATTTAATTATTCTGTCTGACATGCGTTTTTCCATACATTTTAAAGTTTAGTTTTAAATGTGAATAAAAGAGTTTGTGAAGAAATAAAGAAAGTGAAAAATATAATGTTTAAGATGGTGAGGAAAATTTATTTATTTCAAATAACAAAAGATTTCGTTATTTTTGCTCTAGCTATCATATTTAACATAAACAAGTTTGTTTTAAAAATAAGCTGAATGCATGCAGTTTTATCAAAAAATAACAAAATAGTCGGGATGTAAATATAATTCAAAAAGAAGAGTATTTGCATTTGATCCCAAGCCTGTTACATTAATGTAACAGATCAATTCATTGATAAAAAGCCAAAAAATGTTTGCGGAGAAACCAAATTCCTCGACGCGTTTCGATGGTTGGTTAAGCCATCTCTTCAGGAGGATTATCCCCAATTTAGACAGATCGAAAACCTCGCATTATTACTATATTTACAAACATAACTTTTCAGAATTATGTTCATAAGTAAAAGCGTAGATCATCGACTGAACAAAAACAAACATTTTTCAGTTTTCATCTACCTTCACTTCCCACATTCTTGCTGAAGCCGTCGGCTACTATATGCAGAATGCAGAAGAGATGGCTTAACCAACCATCGAAACGCGTCGAGGAATTTGGTTTCTCTGCAAACATTTTTTGGCTTTTTATCAATGAATTGATCTGTTACATTAATGTAACAGGTTTGGGATCAAATGCAAATACTCTTCTTTTTGAATCATATTTAACGAGAAAATCATATTTAGAGTTTTTGTTTACAAAAAAGTAAAAAAATTGATTTTTGGTAAAAAATATGAGTGATCACAGGATTTCGTTATTTTGGCTCTAGCTATCACATTTAACGAGAAAATCATATTTAAATTTTTGTTTGCAAAAAAGGTAAAAAAAAAATTAATTTTTGGTAAAAAATATGAGTGATCATATTTCATCATATCAGCTCTAGCTATCATTTTTAACGAGGAAATTAAGTTTAAATTTTTTTTTTTCTAAAAAATTAAAAAAAAATGATTTTTGGTATAAAATATCAGTGATCACAGGATTTCGTTTTTTAAAAGTTTTGATTTTTGGTACAAAATACGTGTGGTCAAAAGATTTCGCTATTTTGGCTCTACCTATCATATTTACCGAGAAAATCAAGTTTACAATTCTTTTTATAAAAAGTCAAAAAAATATGATTTTTTTTTTTAAATATGAGTGATCACAGTATTTCGTAATTTTGGCTGTAGCTATCATATTTAACGAGAAAATCATATTTAAAGTTTTTGTTTACAAAAAAGAAAAAAAATGATTTTTGGTAAAAAATATAAGTGATCACAGGATTTCGTTATTTTGGCTCTACCTATCATATTTAACTAGAAAATCAAGTTTAAATTCTTTTATTTAAAAAAAAATTAGTGATCACATTATTTCGTTATCTTGGCTCTATCGTACATAATGAGAAAATCAAGATTAAAGTTTTTGTTTATGAAAAACTCAAAAAAAATATTTGTGGTAAAAAATATGAGTGATCACAGGATTTCGGTATTTTGGCTCTACAAGTTTTTAAAGTTTTTTTTTATAAAGAAGTCAAAAAAATTGATTTTTTGTAAAAAAATATGAATGATCACAGGATTTCTTTATTTTGGCTGTAGCTATCATATTTAGCAAGAAAATCAAGTTTAAAGTTTTTTTTTATAAAACAAGTAAGAGTGTAATATTCGGCTTTGCCGAATCTTATATACCCTTCACCAATGGTGTTCAAATAACAAAATTTTTATGATTTTATTCAATGCTTTATGCCAAATTTTATTCAGTGGTGTTTTTAGAAACTTTTAGAATAATATATTACATTTGTAAAAGAATTTATATATATTTTAACATAACTTGTGTGTGAACTACGAATATATCAATGTTTGTCTAAAAATAGATCTATTAATTTTGCAATATTTCAGTAGCTGATGCTGATGAACGTTAGTGTAAATGTTTTATTTTCTATCCTGTTTGTTAAAGAAGTGCTTATACATATCTGTGTAAGTATATATCACGTTTAGTTATACTATTAGTTGAGCATAAAGACGTTGATCCGAGTGCAGAAACATCTGGAACAGCGAAACATATTGCAAAATTTCACAATTATAATGAACTTTACAAGTTATACGCAGCTGTATAGCTTTTAAAAGGTACAACACATGATATCGAAAAAATTACCATAGCGAAAATAGGAATATAATGGTTAAAAAGAAGCCTTTCAATTTAAACTGCAGGCAATATAGGTAGAAAGTAAACACGTCAGCCCATTCTGTCAAACGTTCGTTTACAATGCTTAGGATAAAGAAAATCCTCACCAAAAACAATTGGAACACAAGCACGATACCATAGCACACTCAATTAGAGAAAGCGATACAAAATCTATATGATTTTAAGTGATAAAAATGTGAAAGTGATCAAAATGTGAAAACAAAACTTTATGCTTTTTCTCATTCTATTAGATGATCTAACGTACGTCTCTTTAGGGCAAGAACGTTTTTATTTTTAACAAATGCAAAGATAATAAAAAAAAGCCAATCTAAAAAGAATCAAAATACGATCGTGAGGCTTTAGATTATGCAAAGTAGAAGTGGAATAAAAGTGATCATGCTATTTAATGGTTCCTGAATAAAGTTAACCAGTAAAATACTGAATTAGGATTTTTTTTTATAAATCAAGAAGTTTTCCCTGCAGGAGAGCATAACTCCTAAGCTCATTTGGGCAGACATAGGTCGGATTCTGGATATATACTATTAGAAAAGGAATGTGACTCCTAAGAAAATGCAAGCAGATGTCTAGACACCAAAGAACAGACAATCAAATAACAACATTAAGCATAAGTTCATTGTGTGGTTAGAGCCAGAGTTTAGGGAATCAGAACGTGATAGGGATACTTTAGTCCATTCAAGCATATCCTATATTTGCCACAAATAAGTAAACTACTTATACATCACAGCGTCATGTATCCAGAATATCAGCGAGAATTGCTGCTGAAGGCATTTAACGTTAATACTACAAATTGAATTAAAAAATAAATAAATGAAAAAGACAACTAGAAATAATGAAATAAGTCATAATCTTATGCCATCAACAAGTCGATATTTAAAATATGATCTATGAGTACATATGCGTAGAGTTCTGATACAATTTGTTGGTTACTAAATGAAACCATTAAAAAAACTAAATTTGGTCAGGTAACTTGACGTTTCTGTTTAGCACAAAATGTTACTTCAGATGACTATAAATACATATTTTGTAAAAAAGACCGATTTAAGTAAAGGATTTAAGAGCATTGAAAGAAAAATTTGTAGCGTCTAGAATATCATTCATGCAAGTAGTATTTTTGGAAGACAATGTGCGGTTAGAAAAACAATTGTGAATGTTTCCTGTTAAAACAGTTAACATACTTTCTTGATTTGATCAAGTTCTGAAGCGAAAATTAGAATATAATAACTATTATTTAATGAGTAAAGTATTACACCAGAAAAAAATAGTTGCTTAATACTGAATTATATATAACTATGATATAAAAATTCAAAGTTAAAGAACTGAAGTTAAAATTTTATCTAGTTTGAAGTATCATTGAAGATTTTATTATTGAATAAACTATTACACAAGACCTAAATCTCTAAGAAACATTCTTCGGATATATCCCTAAAGATGGTCAACATAACTAAATGTGCTTTTTAACAAAAACTCTGACGAATTATATTAAAATTTTTTGTGGAATGAAATTAATATCCGTACAAACAACAGCACAAATTATTTAATCAGAAGCTAGACGAAATGTTTATATAAAGTTTTATATTCTCATGAAAAGAATCGACTGAAAATCTACCAGTTTTCACAAAAAAGTATGGTCAAGCGGAAACACATTAGGAGCCAAAACTCCAAATTCAATGTCCCGCTAATTGCCGAATTTAAAATATTTTTTTTTTTTAAATATACTTTTTTGTAAAAAAAATAAATTTTTTTTGTAAAAAAAATCATTTTTTTTGAAGAAAGTTTTCTGAATTGTATATCAAATTTTAGGAAATCATTCAGCGCAGAGCACTGTTGAATTTCATCGTAATCGGTATATCAACAACTCAGATATCGCTAAAGCAAAATATATCGATGTACGCAAATTGGAAATTTTAAAATTTTTTTTAAAAAAAAAAGCATTTAAAAAAAAAAAAATTTCGAATTATATGTCAGATTTTAGAAAATACTTCAACGCAGCACGCTATCAAATTTCATCAAAATCGGTCCATAAACACCAGAGATATCGACAAAATTCAAAATTCGATGAGAATTTTAAATTTTTTTTTTTAAAATATGTAAATTTAAAAAAAAAATTTTAAAATTCGTCAATTTTTACCCATCGAATTTTAGTATTTTGCCGATATCTCCGGTGTTTATGGACCGATTTTGATGAAATTTAATAGCGTACTGCGTTGAAGTATTTTCTAAAATCTGACATATAATTCGAATTTTTTTTTTTTTTTTTAAATGCTGTTTAAAAAAAAAAAAAATTTTAATTCCTAGAATCTGATATACAATTTATCTCGCTACACCCTCCAGGAGCTGCACAAACTTGATTTCAACAGACAGACAGACGGACAGACAGACAGACGGACATGGCTAAATCGACTCTCCTGGTGATTCTGAGTCGATCGGTATAATTTTTATGGGGTCTAAGACGAATAATGAAAAAATTACAAACTGAATGACAAACTTATAATACCCTTTCACCTATTGGTGAAGGGTATAAAAAAGTCAAAAAAATTGACTTTTGGTAAAAAAATATAAGTGATTACAGGACTTCGTTATTTTGGCTTTTGGCGTTATTTTTGGTATAAAATATGATTGGCCAGAGGATTTCTAAGACAGATCAAACTATGTATAAGTATTTGCCGATTTTCAATAAGTTCAGTATAAATATTTTTAACCAAGGGTTTGTACTTAAGGTTATTGCAGATACATTCGTTATAACTAATGAACCAGAACTTTGATGACTTTGCCAAGGCAATGTCACTTCCATTTGCCATTTACTCATTACTGATAAAATTCAGGTTCTCATCGATTTTATCTTATGTGTTTATTAACATTAGGTCTTAATTAATATTCCGAAGTAAATTAAATTTAAAATTCAATAGCATCCCAATGATGCAAAGATACCAATGGTATGATGCCAAATAGATTACGAAAATAATCTCTAATGTGTAGAGTGTGAAAAAATATTGAAAGTGTATTTATGTTAAATAATTTACACGAATAAACATTAGGGTGGTAAATACAAATACATATTTTTGTTACTCATTTCCCAAGTAAATTTGCAAATGATATATAACTCATTTAAAATATATAAAACTGCTAAAAAAATTTGCCAATTTGGCTTAAAGCAGTGAAAGTTATATCTTTTTGACATGAGGTGCCTACCTAATAGTTTAACGTTTTATATTTGCACCTAAACGGATTCGCATATGAGTAACAGTGAACACTGGTAGTTGCTGATATATTTTTAGAATGTTAATACTCGCGCCCTTAATGTGTTAACCCATTAAAGTCCACAGCGATCTAGACTAGGTAGATCAATGAAATTTTATATAGCAAGTAATCTAACTTCCGCAAACATAATTTAATAAAAAAAAAACATGTATCTGCTCCAGAGTGGGTTTTGGGAGCTGTTACATATACGTAACAGTGGGCAGTATCCACACTTGTTTGGGCTTTTGTTGTTCAAATAAAAATCATATATTTTATAAACAAAACTTAACAAAAACCTCAATTTATTAAATAAAATGTAAAAAAAAACAAATTTCTTTTGATTAAAAATGTGTTACACATCGGAAAAAGATAAAAATTATAAAAAAAATAATTAAACAAATAAAGGAATTCATAAGTATTTCATTGAATGATACTCTATTTAGTTTGTTGAGAAATAGTGATACTTTTCAAAGCATTTGATGCATAATCCAACATCACATTTTTTGCACATGGAAGTTGGATGCGACCGGCAGTGCATACCTGCACAACGACGTCTTTTTTTGTCCTTTGTTTCGACTACAAAGTGATTTATTCCATCATACCTGATTGAGTACTCTTGTTCATGTGAAAGTAAACGACGATAGCTTTGGGGTGGTTTTTGGCAGCCATAAGATTTACAATATCGAATAGCAATTGCTCGGCGAAAATTCTTCTGCGACATGTCTCCTCCTGCCTTGCGATGTAGAATCCAAGCATTTTGTATGGAAACATCTATAAGCCATGTAAATATCGAAAACCACCATTTTTTTCCGCGAGCACCAATTCTATATGCATTGACGTTTTGGTCCATTCTATCAGTTCCACCCATATTTAAATTATACATATGTATGGCATGTGGTAGTGGAACCATAATTCTTTTCTTATCCTTTCGAGAAAATCTGCTAATTTTGGAAACTGGTAACTTACCATGAATAGTAGATGCTACACTTACAACTGCGTTGTCCACCCATTTGGTAATTTTTATAGCAGGCTCGACCATTTTTGTACTTTCAATATGACCACGTTCTTGTTTTTTTAGGATGTCTTTCGAAGATAGAGGACAAGATTTGGGTATGGAATTTTCCCGAATGGTTCCAGTACCATGGAACCCACGTTGCTTCAGACCAACCAACGCAGCAGGCGTCGTGAATAAATTGTCGAAATAAATTGAAAATTCAAGTTGTTTAAGATTTTCCTCAAATTCATCCAGCATACAAAACAGTGGAGTTATATTTTTCCCAAACTTGGTGCAATATTCCGGCTTCAAGCGAGGATTCGATCCTTGGTACATTTCAAAATTTATTAAATACCCCAGCGGAGTATTTAAACTCCACATTTTGTATCCAAAACGAATAGGCTTTCCTCTTATGAATTGCTTACAGCCGTGACGGCCAAAATATTCGATCATGGACTCGTCATAAGACAGGCACTGCTCAGGGTGGAAATGCTTCAGGAAACGTTTTTTTAAAGCATCGGTATATGGGCGAAGTTTCCAGATTTTATCATCTAATTGTTGTTTAGAATTATCAATAAAATGTACATTTCGAAATATTGTTTCAAAACGATTTCTACGCATAGAATCGGAAACTAGTTCATTTTTCAGATCGCTTTCAGTTGACCAATAATCTCTCTTTGAAGAAGCTGAGAAATAACCTGTAACAATCAGGATACCAAGAAAAACTCGCATTTCATCCACTGATATTTTTGGGTTATCTTGCCCACAATATACTGCATAACTGTTACTTTCATCACAAAGCATTTGTACCAACTCATCGTCAAAAAACTTCTCAAATTGCACGTGCGGTGGCAAATCAGCGCAATCTGAAAAATTAGGTTCGGGGAATATACGCTGACACCATACATCATCATCTTCCATCCACTGATTCGCTTCCCCAGCTAATGGTTTGACACACTTTGGTTTTTTAGATTTGAATGTCCTGGCTGCTTTTGCAGAGCCTGAGGCCGAGTCAGACTGCTGCAAACGAGGAATCTTAGAAGGGGTCTTTAAAATATTTTCTGCTTTTCTCTTAGAAGGCTCTACATGTGATCGCACACTACATGGTGTGGTTGCAATAGACCTAATATTGATATCCAAATTAGTGGAAGAGTTATTCATAACGTTTTTTCAGTGGAGTTATATTTTTCCCAAACTTGGTGCAATATTCCGGCTTCAAGCGAGGATTCGATCCTTGGTACATTTCAAAATTTATTAAATACCCCAGCGGAGTATTTAAACTCCACATTTTGTATCCAAAACGAATAGGCTTTCCTCTTATGAATTGCTTACAGCCGTGACGGCCAAAATATTCGATCATGGACTCGTCATAAGACAGGCACTGCTCAGGGTGGAAATGCTTCAGGAAACGTTTTTTTAAAGCATCGGTATATGGGCGAAGTTTCCAGATTTTATCATCTAATTGTTGTTTAGAATTATCAATAAAATGTACATTTCGAAATATTGTTTCAAAACGATTTCTACGCATAGAATCGGAAACTAGTTCATTTTTCAGATCGCTTTCAGTTGACCAATAATCTCTCTTTGAAGAAGCTGAGAAATAACCTGTAACAATCAGGATACCAAGAAAAACTCGCATTTCATCCACTGATATTTTTGGGTTATCTTGCCCACAATATACTGCATAACTGTTACTTTCATCACAAAGCATTTGTACCAACTCATCGTCAAAAAACTTCTCAAATTGCACGTGCGGTGGCAAATCAGCGCAATCTGAAAAATTAGGTTCGGGGAATATACGCTGACACCATACATCATCATCTTCCATCCACTGATTCGCTTCCCCAGCTAATGGTTTGACACACTTTGGTTTTTTAGATTTGAATGTCCTGGCTGCTTTTGCAGAGCCTGAGGCCGAGTCAGACTGCTGCAAACGAGGAATCTTAGAAGGGGTCTTTAAAATATTTTCTGCTTTTCTCTTAGAAGGCTCTACATGTGATCGCACACTACATGGTGTGGTTGCAATAGACCTAATATTGATATCCAAATTAGTGGAAGAGTTATTCATAACGTCTTGTAAAGCTTGGTCTATCAGAAAATCTTCATCATCATTTTGGAGTTCATCATCCCCAAATGTTCCGGCCGTACGAACTGTTACTTCGCAAGGTTGTATAAGAAGAGCTTTGGGCAAATTATGCGGCAGTCCACTGCCATCTTCGTCTCCAGAATCTTCATCAGACGGTAAATAGTCTGCACTGGGTGGCTCTATGACTACTTGTTCAACCACATCTCCTTGGCTTTCTTCTGACATAAGCTCCTCAAGATATTGTGTGGCTTCTTCTAATGTCAAAAGCCCATATCTATAAAAAATAACCCTTAAATATGCATCTAATTCAAAATATGTCGATATTTATTCATTTTTGTAACGTAAAAAAAAGTCGTTCAAAAATAGCTGAGTTCTGCCCAGTGTTACAAATACGTAACACCTGACTTTTTTCCTTTCTAGCGAACACAATAAACCACTTTTTTTTATTTTTACACTTGAATATTTAAATTGTATATGTTTACTATATGTTTGCATATATTAATTTTTTTTAAAATAACTTATATATAAATAGTCAAATAACTTACCTTCTTCGTGTCGTCATATTGGTTATTTTTTGATCTTTCAAATTACACACTTTACAAATCAACCTTTCACTAAAAGAACAAGAGCAGAACTAACTTTTTAATGATTTGTAGCTGAAGACTAAACATAAATACACAAAATAGACTTAAATAGGCACTTGTATATTGTTTAGTTATTTTGTTGTTTAGTTTGAGATTATGATATCTGAATGTTACGCATATGTAACAGTGGGCGGTAATGGGTTAAGTAAGTAGAAAAATATGCAGCGAATGACTTTGGAATAAAAAAACGAAATATGTGTGTTTTGTGGATGAAAAGATGTTACATGCATATCATATCAAAATCGCATTATACTCTAAGATTCAAACAGTCAGTCGTCAGTCAACCAACCAACCAACCATTTACACACTTACAGGAAAAATGTTAGTAAAAGAGATGAAAGAAAGACAGAAGTTGAGGAAAAATAAAAATATATGTATGTATACATATGAAAGATATAAATATACTTATGTACTTACTTAATACCCACTACGAAGCCCTTCTTGAATGTCACTTCTCACACTCTGTTTACTTGTATTTAAGATTTGTTTATACTTTTACAGATATTCGTATACACATATATAAGTATGTACAAGTATAGGTTTGCATTTGTTACCAGCAGTTCCAATATAAAGAATCATACAATGCTGCCTTTGGACTACATTCTATACGACAGAAAGCTGCTTTTGTATAAACAGGCTTTACTAAAATGGTAATAACAAACTTAAGTGTTAAAATCGCTAAACACTCAACTGGATCTGATAGCGGTCATTTCAATTAGAACTGCTGGAATTATACCACTACCAAAGTACTACGATAAGAGTATAAAGTGTATAAATACTAACAGCAAAAGTTCTCATTATCACACTAAACTCAGGCTGATATAAACACATACATACTTACATAACGTTAATTTACATGAAGAATAGCATAACTCAAAACATTATTTAAGATACACGAGTGTTCCGAGTGAAATAAGTTATATAAATCTTTCAACAATTCCAATATTTCAGCAACTTACATTCCCGATTTTGACAACTTTTTATACCCTTCACCATCATAGGGTATACTAAGTTTGTGCTGATGTTTGTAACGCATAGAAATATTGGTCTGAGAACCACCTTTTAGTATACAAATCAACTTACAATCAGTCCCTGAGTTTTTTTAACGATGTCCGTCCGACTGGCTGGCTGGCCGGTTATCCTTGTAAGCTTGTTATCATGGTAATTTTGAAAATATTTTAATGAAATTTGGCACAGGCTCATAGTTTGATCCAAGGACGATCCCTATATGTTTGGGTGAGATCGGATTACTATTTCGGGTACCTCCTATAGGGATGCCTTCCCGGAATAGAGTTTTTGGTCCTTAAGCAGCAAAAATATTGCTTATGATAACCTTAATTAGTATAAATCATATAAATCATCATTTTATATAAATCAGCTCATATTTGACCATACCTCCTATACAAGACACATTCTCAAAAGACGTTTATGTACACATAAGAGCCGAAAAATATTTATAACTCTAAGGATAAATGCAGTTGATTACTAAAGCTTTGCACACATACATATTTTGTAAATTTAAACAATCGGTCCACAATTGACCCTAGCTCCCATATCAGGCCCTCAGCAGGGAATAACAGAAATCTCATAATTTTGAAAAAAATAGCACATAATATATGTATGTCTCTAAGACTTATTAAATTGTTGGTCCATATTTGACCTTAGTAGTGAAGGGTATGATATAGTAGGGCTTGACCGACTACAGCTTTTCTTATTTGTTTTTACCTACAAAAGGGTACGGTGAATTTAATCTTGCTAATCGTTTGTTTAGGTTAGCTCTAGTTTTCGAGATATAGCGTTAAAAAAAAGGAGAAAGTTGCAATAAATAGTTGTAATAGAAAGTTGTAATAAATATTCCCGTAACTCGAAAACTGTTTACTGTTTTGAACTAGGTAAAAATATCGAAATTCAGCAACAAAAATATCTTTCAGGAACACTGATTATAGGAAGGCTAGCAGGTCTCCCATAGAGCCTTCCCCACGTAATCCATACTGACGGTTGCTTAGTAGGCTGCTAGATTCTAGATATTTAACAAGATGGTGGTTCACCATACTCTCTATAAGTTTGGAAAGCGTAGAACAAATTTCTATTGGACGGTAATTTTAAGATTGTTAGCCTTACCATTTATGGAGATTGGCATAACATTAGCAACCTTTCAGTATCGAGAAAATTTACCAGCATAGTAGAATAGACTGGAGAGGTTAACTAATGGACGCTCAATCGTCGAACAGCACTGCATCAAGACCAGCGCTGGAATACCATCCGGCCCTGAAGACTTTTTTATGTTGAGATCTGCTAAACCCGTTTTACAGCGCAGGCGCAAAAGAATATATTTGGCATAGTTTCAGATAGTCTTTCGAGCTCGGGCAGAGTTTGAGTACTTTCCGCTAAGCGGGAATTACTTGCGAATTATTAAGTTTAACTGTAAGTTTTATCAACCGGGTCTGTGAATGTTTGACCACCCTTTAGAAGAGAAGAAATTGAAGAACTAGCATTATTCTTAACTCGTTTAAAAAACGACCTGTCCGAGGAGCAGCAAGAGTTTAGTACGAAGACGTTGTTTATACGGAGCTTTTTGACGTCTTAGTACTTTGGCACATGTACGTCTTGCCTGTTTAAGTTGCAAATCAATAACTGGATTTTTATAGTTATTACACCAGTTTCTAAAACCAACCTCTTGGGATATAACTGCATGTTTGCACGTCTGATTGCACCATGTTTTCAACTCAGATTTAATCAAAATAGTTTTCACTGGGATGAACATTTTTATTCCCAGCTTTATAACATTAGATACCATTTCCGCCGAATCAAAGATATTATTATCGAGGAAACAAAGTTTACAATACACCAAATATGTGTTGGTTCATTCACCAGTTACGCTAGGTAATTATGCTAGGCAAATAGCTCAACATATTGGCCTTCATATATCTTGTGGCTCGAATGGCTTATTCAAGATGAATTGTGAACATTGAAGTGACCAGCAATTACGATTTCACTGTTCGGGCAACTCTCGAGGATCTTCGATATTGAACCGCCTTTGGGCTTCTGTAAAGAAACCAGAAGTGCTAAATATGTCCCCTTATCCTAAACTTATTGTTATCATGCGTGCCTAATCATTGCTTCATCGCGAATGTACACAGCAAAGTTAAAAAGGGGATAGATACCTTAATTCCCTAATATTTCTTAATAATGGAATATATATTCTGAATCCTTATAAAATTCTAAGACGATTGAGCGATGACCATCCATCCGTTTGTCCGTCTGTCTGTTTAAAGCACTATAAACTAAGGAGCTAGACATCCGAAACTTGGCAAATACCCAGTAAGAAAAAAGGTTTATTCTCAAATTGAGGATGATTTGAAGATAAATCTTTTTTCAAAGGTCAAACGTTTGATACTGATTTGAGAATAATAGCGTTCTCAACAAAAAGGGGACTTTATTCTCAAATTGAGAAATGCCTTTATTCTCAAATCATTATCAAACCTCATTCTCAAAGGTTTTTCAAATGTGGATATCATCTACATGTGGAACGTAAATAAAATGGCGTTGTATTTTTGAGTTTGTTTATTTTGTTTTTGAAAATGGTGCATCATATTTGAATTCTTTTGCTTAAAATATATTTTTTTATTGTTAGGTAAAAAAAAATTCAAGAAACAAAGAAAATTTACTTATGCATATGAATATTATTGAATTGTTAATGTTGACATTTTTTAAGCAAGGTTTTATATTCAAATATGGATCAATTTTAAAAAAATCCGAAAGAAATAACGAATTTCTTTGAAATGCAATGCCATTCCATTAAAATATCTTAAACTTTTTTTTTTAACATAAATTGAAATAAGGTTTGATATCAAATTTATATAACACCATTTTTCAAATTATTCTCAAATCATCTTAGGGTTTGATGATGATTTGAGAATAACCTTTATTCTCAGTTTGAAAAACTATCATTTTTCAAACGTTTATTCTCAAATGAACCCTCATTTGAAAATGAATGTGAATCTCAAACATCAGTTCAGGTTTGAAAAAAGTTTGAAAAAAACGTTTGATATCAAATGTAAAAGTCAGTTTGACACTGTTCTTACTGGGTATATTCTTCATCACATTATATGTGACCATTGCTCCCTTATAACCTCGTCAAAGCTAATCGCTTATTTGCTAATAATTGACAAATTATAGCAGCTATGATGATAAAATTATTTAGTTTTACATAAGCACTAGGCAGCATATACAACTTCATCAGTTCACATTTGAAAACAGCCTAAATTTACCTAAATTACACATAAGTGTCAATAGTTGATAAACTTAAATAGCTATGACCACTTAATTTAGCACAAGGAAGTTTTATATCGATGCCAAAGAGTGCGCACTTAATTTCGGTCATAATTTGACCATAGCTCCCATATAAAAAGCATACGGAAATACAAAAATACCAAAAACAAGTAAGAAAGTGCTATAGTCGGTAAAGTCCGACCATACATCACCCTTCACCACAAGAGTCAAAGGTGTTCTTTTTCCTGTATAAAGGCAAATATTTTCTAAATTTTGCATTATACGAAGATTTGCTCATAACTTATATATTTAAGCTGTTTCAGTCATTTGGACTTATATGAGAGCTAGGGTTAAATGTTGTTACAAAAATTATGTATGCAAAAAATAAACTTCAAATTCTCTTTATCTTCAGATTTACGAGCGTTTTAGTGATTTCTGTCTCATTTAGTGCGTTCAGACAGAAGAGTTTGTATGGGAGCTATGGTCAAATGTGGACCGATTTCAACGAAATTTAGTACAGTGATTTAAATTTTCATAAGGAGCATCAGTTTCAAATTAAATTAAAAAAATATTGGTATTTGTGGCCAATATATCAATTCCGGAAAGTAGGACCTATGGGAGGTACCATAAATAATAGACCGATTTTGACGAATTTCAATAGCCATTGTTTCATTATCAAAAAACTTACCTGTGTAAAATTTTGTCAAATTATCTTAAAAATTGCGACCTGTAATTTGATTGCATGAGCTAAATCGACTCAGAAAGTCACTCTAAGACTATTGGTATACCAAAAGACAAATATTTCTATGCGTTTCATACATCAGCACAAACTTATAATACCATTTCCACCTATGGTGGTTAACTTGAACACTCTTTTTTGTTATATTTAATCTGTTTTATGTAGTTAATTTTTAGTTATGTCACTTTCGATATAAAAGGTCTTATATATTTGTATGTTTTATAGAGATGGTGAAGATATCGTGTTGGTGTTTGTAATTTGATACATCACAAGCACAACGAGCATTTGGCAGAGTGCAGTTCATAATAGCGCTCTATAGGTGTACAAATATGTATTAGTTTGCGTTTGTGTGTTAGTACATTTTTTATGACGGTGTGTTTATTTCAAAATCCGTTTAGTAGATGTATACATATATAATTCATTTATAAGGGCGGCGTAAAAACATAAGCATCTCTTAAGTATCCATATGTTGGTCAGTGATCCAAAAAATGCGTTCTGTAATAACTTTGGAAACAAAATTAATAAATTTCAACAGTTAATATATATCGGATATGCTAAAGGGTATGCAAAGGATTTTTAGTAGCAAATTAATTGTCTAATTAAAAAAAAATATAAGAAATTATTTCTTCTCTTATCTAATATTTTATTTGATGAAAACAGATTCTTCATTTCTTGCCTCGTTTCTTTTGCATTTTATTTTCGTATGAATATAAAGACCAAACACCTACACATACCCCCTAAGTGACACTATCTCTTGACAGTACTTCATTCATTTTCAACAAGTTCTTACGCTTTTTTTCTCTTCTTCGATTTTGTTTCAGTTTTTATTTTTTTATTTTATTTTTCATTTTACTTTTATTTTCTATTTTTTTTTTGTTTATAACAAACATAAAATTTAATGCCGTTTATGTGATTTTATTTTATAAGTAGAGGCATGAGCCTGTATTTGTAAGTTTATTTGGATGATGATAAACTAAAACTGCATAAGTATATGTATGTATGGGTGTGTGTGTGTGCATGTAGAAGCTGCGACTACATGTCCTTGAGTGCCTTAGTACTTAAACTGTTGTGCTTGTGAAATCCAATATTTTTTTAATGCGTCCTATACTTGTATGTATGTATGCATGTACATCAACTGTAGAAATATAAATACAGTTACAAAACATACATACTTATATTCACATTTATACTCATGTGAATATTGAAATCTTTATGATGCATTCGATTTGACTGTATTTATTTTTTCACAAACAAAATTCAAACATGATATTTATTTATTCATAAAGAATTTTTGTTAATGAGAAATATTTTTGTCTTCTTTTTTTCTAATTTTTATTTTTGGCTTACACTAGAGTGTCTGTCTGTGTGTTCTTTATGTTTCATATTCATGGTGATTATTAAAATTATGAAATTGAGGTTTTACAATTAAGAAAAATTTCATTTTGACACAGAAATTTCAGTTCACTTCATCCAAGCGATAAATTGTAAATATGCGTTTAAAAATTGTACCGAATAAAATATGATAAATATGATAAAATACATAAAGGTTAATAAACAATATAGTATTCAGAACAAATATTTTAAGTTTTTATCAATAAATCTATTTCTTATGTAAAATAGTTCTTTACATCTAACGACTCTACCTGGGGCACATTTGCCATTCACATATAACAAAGCAACTCATCGACATTTTTTTTTTGAGCCCGACATTTGTAATATTCCTAAAAAGGATATCGTATTTTGGTTGCAAGGCCCAATCCATCTTTCATCTTAACATTTTTTTTTTTGATGTTGATATGTCACAGTACAATGTTAACAGAGGCCCAATAGTTTAAATAATTATCTCTGAATTTTTTACTGTTTTGTTTAATTTATCCATGTGAAATGAACTTGAATTAATTTTTTGGTTTGTTTGTTTTGTAATTAACTTTATATTTCTTCCCGTACTCTAACGAAACTACCTAAAACAGTCCGAAGCTGTCAGAATTTACTCAAAAATTTTGTACGAGAAAATTTTGTACGGGAACACGTTTGAGTAAGTTTGGGTTGTTTCGTTAAAGTACGGGAACAAACATTTTATAAAAATAAAAACTTGCTTTATTACAACAATTTTTTACTTCTTTTTTGTACCAAACTTTTTGGCAAAAGTGCCCCATGAATGGAGCACATTGGTCACTTTTAGTTAATTTGCTATTTTTCAAATTTGATGCAGAAAAACCAACACAGTTTAAAGCTAACATATATCTTATATTCTTAAACGAGCAATAATTGTATGTATTTATATATATATATAGAATGGCTATCTCGAAAACGGCTCTAACGATTTTGATAAAATTTGGACAGTGGGTATCTTTTTTGAGGTATAGGTCAAAGAAGAAGGAACTTTTGGAACTTTTGCCTCTAAGAGGGTAAAAACGGGTAAAAAAGGGAAAAAATCGAAAACGCTATATCTCCTAAAGTAATAGGTATAGAAACAAAATTAAAATTACGTTTTAAACAACTATGAAAATAAATAGACAGGTGTTTGGTACTTTTTTGAAACTATGTTCGATAGGGGGTAAAAAATACTGAAAATAGTTTTTTTGGTACCTTTTTAACCCACTCTTATATTTTAAAGTAAAGAATGTAGAAAGAAATTTGGTACTGCAATCAATAGATGTAAAAAAAACATGAAACACGTATTTGGTACTTTTTTGATTTTGGAGCCGAAATGGGTAAAAAGGGGATAAAATGATAACATAACATCTCCAAAGTAATATGATAGGAACATTATACATTATGTTAACTGCGTTTTAATAAAATGTACCGAATTCAATTTGCACCAAAAAAGTACCAAATATGCATATGGAACTTTTAGAAATTAGGGAATCAAAAGGGGGAAAAATTAGTATTATTTTAAACAAATGAATGTTTGTCTGTATGTATGTAGAATAGTAAACTGTGAATTTGATCATGTTATGCTCTTTAGCGAAGATGTTGCGAATAAGCAGGCAAAGGTTTTTAAGTTGATGAGACTAATTTCCAACAGATGGCGCCACTGAAAAATACTAAAAATTAATAAAATCGTAAACTGTACATTTGATCATGCTATGATCTTTAGCAAAGTTGTAGCGCATGAGCCGCCGAAGGCTTTTTAGTCGGTATGAATAATTTCCGGCAGATGGCGCTACAGAAACTTACTCAAAGTCAATTTAATCGTAATCTGTACATTTAATCATGCTACAATCTTTAGCAAAGTTGTTGCACATGAGCCGACGAAGGTTTCTTAGTTGGTATGAAGAAATTTCGACAGGTGGCGCCACTGAAATTTACTCAAAGTCAATTTAATCGTAAGCTGTACATTTAATCATGCTATTATCTTCAGCAAAGTTGTTACGGATAAGCCGAAGAAGGTTTATGAATTGGAATGAGCAAAGTCCGACAGATGGCGCCACAGAAAATTACTCAAAGTGAATTAAATCGTAAACTGTGCATTTGATCATGTTATAATCATAAGCAAAGTTGTTACGAATAAGCAGACAAAGGTTTCTTATATGGTACGAACAACTTCAAGTTGCGCCACTTAAAACTACTCAAAATGAATTAAATCGTAAACTGTGCATTTGATCAGACTATAATCTTTAGCAGTTTGTTGTTGCACATGAGTCGACGGAGGTTTCTGTTGGTATGAATAATTTCCAAAATTATTAAAATAAATTAAACTGTAAACTATGCAAACTACATGTTGGTCGGACAAAATAAATAAAATAATTCAAAATTAACTGAATATTTGTACAATGTCTTTCCTCTAAATTTATTTTAGCACTTTATAAAATAAAATATATAAAGACTTTAAAATTTGCCTCAAAATGCTAATCATAAAGCTCCGAGCAAGGCTCGGTCAACAAAGGTACTAGGTACCTATGAAGAACAAAAAACTTATGATAACTCTCACGGTAAGATACCAAGAGCACTTTAAAAAAAAGTAGCAAATGCCACTTGGCAATACTAAGACCGCCCGCATGCCGCGTGTTTTGGCCTTGTACCTTAAGAATTAATTTGTGTTTTATACTATTTCATTTATTATAATTGTAGAAAACAATATTTAGAGTAAAATGTCATCATGAACTCAATTTTTAAAAAATCTTTAATAAATATTTAGAATTTAAAAGCTTTTTATCTTGAAGAAAAAGTAGTTGCAATTTAATTTACAATAGAAATTCCTTCTATCTGCTGATTAAATCTTTAAATTAAATATTTTTTACGTTACTGAAGACAACATAAATTTTCAGAAACTTCAAAATGTTTTCAAACATTATGTATACTTTTTATGAAATTCTTTGAAAAGTAAAGTTTCAATTTAACATTTCTACCACTAGTTAGTTATACACACATGGATATTTCTAAAGATCCATCGCCCTGTAGTTTCACATTTTAAAACCTTTGGGAAAACTGCTGAAACACCTGGTAATTTTATATATTTTTTTATTTGCTGAATTTAGTGTAAACAAAAAATTTTTTGTCCACTATAATGTGAGGCATATAATGATATTTGTACTATTATCGCTACTGCTGTTCCTTTAATTTTAAAATGTTCTTGGAACTGTTATGAAGCTAAAGACAAACACTTGAGTATAAACAAAGTTTAACTTTATAATCAACGAAATTTGCCATAACAACTACATGATTCTCCTACACACGACTACACTCATACAATTCAATACATGTACAATTAATATATGGATGCATACAAGGAAGTACAAGAAGAATGTTCATACAAAATGCTATAACAAATGTATACATTTTATTTAAAGTTTTTTTTTTGTTTCATTTTTAGATACATTCATGTTCAGTAAAACAATAACTGCAAAAACATGATGAGTGTTGCAAGAGAAATAATAATATTTAAAAAAAAAAAAGTGAAATACGAAAAGTTTACGACAAGAATTGTTTAAAACACAACACCCACAAATTGCAAATTTTACATGGCCATCAGTGTAACAACCGACCAACATCAACAAATACAAAATACAGTTTAAATGAATGTACAAAATTTATCCCTGAATCCATGCAGACCATAAAATCAACCAACAAATGCTAAATGCGACAAATGTATGATGAAATGTATTTTTTTTTTAAATTCTCCTTCAGTTTTATTTGCTTGATTGTCCACCATGTGTTTACTGGTTAGGGGATCCAGAGCAATGCAAGAATTTCGATCAACATTTTTGCAAAAAATTTTGTCAATGTATTTTTTTTACGCAAAATTTTTAATAAAATTTCTTTTATGCTAAAATATTTGGATAATAAAATTTATATCAATTTTTTATAGAAATATTATCTCAGGATTTTGTTTTATAATTTGCATTTTCGCTCACGATTTGATGATTTTGAAATTGGAATTCAAGTGACTAAGGAAGATGGAGTGATAGAAGGTTCTGCTACAGATTCTTGACCTGTGTTTTTGTGGCATTCTCCAAATTTATTCTCTTAATGCATGGCGGAAATGGGGTCAGCAATTATCAAAAATAGTTGGAACAATTTTATTCTTCTTTTAGACTATTGAATAAAATTTATGAATTATTCTATCTCAGAACCTTTACCATGAAAAATGTTAAAAACAAAATTAAAATCAATTCTAAAGATATTAACTCTATTCAAATATAACAACGCGTTCATAAGTTATTGAGTCGTAAATATTGCCAATTTTTTACAAAAATACCCAGGACATCCAAATTTGGAAGACTGTGTAATCTAAACCCATTGTAGGCAAAAAAAGAATATAGGAAATATCAATGTGTTGGTGATTTAATAATTAAAGAGACTAAGAACAAATAAATATTTTCTTGTCCTCTTTTGCATGTGTTTTGTTGTTGCAAATCATACAAATGAGTGTTTTTCGTATTTGTGTTTGTTTTTTCTTTTAGTTCGTATCGTGTATGTGAAAATGACGACCGATGCTAGGGGCTAATTTGCCGATCATTGATCTAAGCCACACACAGTACAACACATGATTTCGGGACTCAATTCTAATGATTGTTTATGAAAGTAGCCCCAAAAAGAAGAACTTCTGCATTATTCGTTTGGTCATGGTCAAATAAACATTTAAAACAAGTAAGAAAGCGCCATAGTCGGTCAAGCCCGACCATACGATACCCTTCACCACTAAGGTCAAAGGTGTTATTTTTCCTGTATAAGGACAAATATTTGCTAAATTTTGCCATCATATAACAATTATCTGAAAACTTACATATTTAACCTGTTTCCGTCATTTGGATTTATATGAGAGCTAGGGTCAAATGTGGACCGATTATCTCGAAATTTGGCAAATTGATTACAGTTGTTGCAAAAATTATGTATACGGAAAATAAACTCAAAATTTTTATTATCTTTAGATTTACGAGCGTTTTAGCGATTTTTTGTCTCATTTAATGCGTTTTTAAAGAAGAGTTTGTATGGGAGCTATGGTCAAATGTGGACCGATTTCAACGAAATTTGGTACAGTGATTTTAGTCTATATAGGCAGTATTTCTTTAAAATTTCATGAAAAAATATTGATATTTGTGGCCAATATGTCAATTCCAGGAAGTGGGACCTATGGGAGGTACCATAAATAATGAACCGATTTTGACCAATTTCAACAGCCATGGTCAGATTGTCAAAAAAATGATCTGTGTCAAATTTCATCAAATTATTTTTAGAACTGCGGACTGTAGTTTGATTACAAAGTTTACATGGGGGTCCAGCCAGCCAGCCAGACGGACGGAGAGACGGACATCGCTATCGGCTCAGAAAGTGATTTTAAGCCTATTTGTATACTAAAAGGTGGGTCTAAAATAAATATTTGTATGCGATCACATCAGCACAAACTTATAATACCCTTTCCACCTATGGTGATGAAAGGTATAATTAATTTGGTGTTAGTAAGTATCGTAGAGTGGAATCACGTCACGTTTTAGGCCGTATAATTGATATTTGGTATTTGGTTAATATTGCATATTAAGTATACGCCACCAACCCTTTTACTTACTAACTTCAAATTAATTTTAAATTATTATTTGATGTATCATGACCAAACGAATGATGCAGAAGTTCGTCTTTTTGGGGCTACTTTTATAAACATGTATGAGAATTGAGTCCCGAATCAATCACCCCAAAAATGTTGTACTGTGTTATGAAGAGGGAAGAAAAATTTTTTTGTATTAAATTTTTTAATATAATTTTTTTTAGGAAAATTTTTCAATACAATAAATTTTATGGAAAATTTTTCGATGCAAAAAAAAATTAATTGAAAACTTTGGACGTACATTTATTTTTCAAAATATTTTAATATATAATTTTAGTATAATTTTTTTTTTTTTTTTGTAGAAAAAATGTTGATATACGATTTCATCTTAGAAAAATATATCAGATTTTTGAAAGAAATATTTTCGATATGAAATTTTTAACAGAAGAATTTTATATAAAAAATAATTAGTGTACAATGTTATATATAAAATTTTTGATGATTTTGATATATTATTTCTTGATCGAAAATTTTCGATATTCATTTTTTAATAGTTTTTAAAATTTTTGATATAAAATTTTTTAATAAAAAATATTTCGGTACAAAATTTTTTAATATAAAATTTTTTTATGAACATTTTTCAATGTAAAATTTTCTTATATAAAATTTTTATGAAAAATTTTTCGATATAAAATTACACTGCTCTGCAGCCAAATCCTCCTTTTAATAAAACTATGTGGACTACATGGATTTTGATGCGCTAAACTCAGATCCGTTGTCGGTTTTTTTCCATCAGATCTGGATTTTTTTATGGGCATGACAAATTTTTCCCCTTAAATTAGTCAGGTACGGAGACCTATTTCGTCCTAACTCGAAAACGACTTATCCAGATCTCATGGAGAAAAACCGAAAACGGATTTTAGTTTAGCGCATCAAGATCCATATAGTCCGCATAGTTTTATTAAAAGGAAAGACAACAAATGAATTTTTGAAGAGCAGTGTTATTAATAGAAAAACATTTTAAATTAACATTTTATGGAAAACTAAAAATATTTTAATACAAAACCTCAATACAATGTTTTTATATAAAAATTTTTGATCACAGTTTCTTCTTAGAGATATTTTCAATATGAAATTTTTTGAAGAAAAAAATTTTTTATAGAAAAGTTTTTGATATGATATTTTATTCCTGAAAATTTTCGATACATAATTTCCTTAAACAACTCGAGGACTTCGAATACGCTGATGACTTATGTCTTCTAGTCCAAAGCTCAAGTCACTTTCACGAAAACACTGTTGTTATAGCTATTGAATCTCGAGCAGCTGAGCTGAAAATCAACATTTCTAAGACAAAGATTATACCAGGAGGCTATTGCGCAAACCCGTCGACACACATCAATATGGATGACGAGGTTATTGGATGTGTAGGTAACTTTAATTATTTTGATAGTTTGGTTTCTACAAAAGGTGGTGCCGACGAGGATATTAAATCGAGTATTAAAATGCTGAGAGATATTTGGAAATCTCGACAAATATCAACAACAACTATATTACGAATATATAACTCGAATGTCAAGTGCATCTTGTATTACGGTTGCCTATTTCCTAGCCTATTTCTATAGAGGTATGCCAACCGAAATGGCGGTGGATAGGCTACACATTTCGAAGACCAAAAACCAACATTGCTCAACAAGCACTTCGTTGGAATCCACAAGGAAGCTGATGCATAGCTAACATCTTGCAATAGAGTTCGCAATAAGATGGTAGAGGCCCTTGGCTCCACTGCGAGTCAAAAATAACAGAAAAAGAAGAATTTCTTTACAGAAAGTTTTATAAAATTTTTCGATATGAAGTTTTTTATAAACATTTTTGTTGGTACAAAATTTTTCAGCATAAAATTTCTTATGGAAAATTTCTAATACCAAAATGTTATGGATAATTTTTTCAATATAAAGTTGTTTATAGAAAAAATTTTAAATAAAATTTTTATGAAAAAATTTTTATTAGTTATTTTTGAAAAAAACATTTTTGGAATTTTTTTATAAAAACATTTTTGAAACGCAATTTAATTTCAAAGAAATTAGTGATATAACATATAAATAGAAATATTTTCGATATGAAATTTTTTATACACAAGTTTTATAAAGAAAAAGTTTTTGCTTACAATTTTCTATGCTATAGAAAAATTTTATATACAAAATGTTTTTATAGAAAAGGTTTTGGTTTAATATTTCGTAATAAAAAATTTTCGATAAACAATTTTTTTTTATAAAGTTTTTCGATTAAATTTTTTTTGTAAAATTATTCAGAAAGAAATTTTTTCATAGAACGATTCCAAAAACATATTAAATTTAAATATTCAATTTTTTATATAGAAAAAATTGAGGAATTTAAGCTGCATTAAGAAACTCAATAACTTGTTGTAAACTTTTTGTAATATATTTTTTAAATACCGGTTAGTGATGGAAATCGATCGTATTCAAAGCGATTGTTCTCGGATATATTTTTGAGATAATTTTCGGTTAAAAAAAAAATGAAAATTTGAAATTTTTTGTGGAAATTGGAAAAATTATATGAAAAATTTTTCTGAAATCGATCGATTTAAAAACGATCGATCACATAACGTATAATATAGTTTTGTTAAATTAATTCAAGAAATTTTGAAAATAATTGAATTCAAATGGCCTTCACAGTCGGTAACACATATGCTTCCCCATCTTATCAAAAAAAAAAAAGTAAGAAAGTCAAGCCCGACCATACCAGACCTACACCACTCACGTTAAAGTTGTTCTTTTTCCTGTGTAAAGACAAATATATGCTAAATTTTGCAATCATACAAACAATTTTTCAAAACTTATATATTTAAGCTGTTCGGACTTAAATGAGAGCTAGGGCTAGAAATTTTTCAAATTGATTACAGCAGTGAATAATGTATGCAAACAAGTAAGAAAGTGCTATAGTCGATTAAGACCGACCATACGATACCCTTCACCACAATGGTCAAAGGTATGATTTTTCTTGTATAAAGACAAATATTTGCTAAATTTTTCCATCATACAAAAATTTTCTCAAAACTTATATATTTAAACTGTTTTTGTCATTTTGACTAATATGGGGGCTAGGGTCAAATGTGGAAAATAAGCACAAAATCCACATTATCTTCAGATTTATGAGCGTTTTAGTGATTTTTGTCTCATTTAGTGCATTTTGACAGAAGAGTTTGTATGGGAGCTATGGTCAAATGTAAAATGATTTTAACGAAATTTGGTTTAGTGATTAAAGTTTGCATAAGCAGTATTTGTTCGAGATATAGCTCTAATATAGACACTAGGACTTCCGAAAATCACTTTTGCTAAAATCAGATATGATTTTTACTAACATAATTTTTAGATTTTTTCCCAAAATCAAAGTTTTTCAAAACAAGAACCAATAATTTGGACACCCTACTACCCATTAATACACACTGTCACACAAATAAACTACCACTAGCCCTTTGGTTAAACTGTCTGCATTGAGATTTCACATTTTCCTATACACAAAGTGATGGACCTACATATAAATGTATGTAACTGCATGTATATTCGTGAGGTTGCATCTATGTGTGTGAATGAATTCTTGTTGTTTTTCTGTGAGCAAATATTTGTATGTTAACGTCATAACAACTGAAAAAACCAGAGTAAAGAAGAAAAAAAAATGATAACCAACCAACAAATGTTTAATTTCATACAAAATTTTAACGAACATCGTTTTGTGTTTTTGTTATATTTATGCAGGTTTTAATAATTACAGGAATTGGATTTTTGTTGTCCTTCGAGTGTACATTCATTCATTCGATTGAACCATGAGTACCAAATCAGCAATATTCATTCTAGTAACAATGTAAAGAAACGGTGGAAAAAACAAATGCAGATACATATGAGCAGATGCTGTTTTCTTTATTTGTTAGTTAAATAGTGGGAGCTACGTGCATGTACATTTTAATAACAGATTTCAATGCTACCGTTGGCTTTATGTTATCTTGTACACATGGAAAGGCTTATAGTGTGGCGAGCTTACTTGGGCTTCCTTTGAATGTGTATCTGTATTTTCTTATGTTTTAAAAATATTTTTTGAGAATTTTTTTGTACCTCAAAAATAACATTTTTTTAATAAAAATCTATATAAAGTAAATTTCCAATAAATTTGGAAATTTATAATGCTAAGAAAAATTTTTATACATAAACTCATTTAAATGTTTATAAGCAATACACATACACTCATGGACATAAAAAAAGCCTAGAAATGGACACTTACGCTGCTAAAACATATGCTACATAGTTCTTTTTTATTATCTGTAAAACGAATAAAAAAAAAAATAAAGAACTTAACGAACTAATAACAACAACAACTGTAATTCTTATATACATCTATATATACCTAAATAAATATATACATACATATATAAGAAATAACAATTTTTTAAGTGTATACCACCATATGTATGTAAGTACATAAGTATGTTCCATTTTCTTTTTAACTACTGTTTGCACTTCTATGGCAACTATATATGTCAATGGTCATTGTCCTCAGGAAATAGGAGTAAAAAGCCATGTACACCCAATTATACATACTCTTATGTGTGAGTCTGTTTGTCTGTTTATATTCCTAAGTGAGTTAACATAAGAAAAAAAGCAGATAGAACCCAAAACTTGACTCTGCTTAACTCTAGTTAACTCTTAAACATAAGTTTACTTAATTTTTAGTCAAGTTTTTTGTTATATACTAACATATATAAACACATAAACTTTTAAGATATTTTTACTTATATATTTACTTTTATGTACAAATATCCTACATACACACATATTTATATACATCATACGAATATGAGTACGCCAAGTGCAATAAATTTCTAAGTGTTCCAAAATTTTTATAGATTTTAATGCTTATATCAACCGACTTATACCAAATTTTGTAAACGAGATATGATTTAAAACATTTTCTAAAATTATTTTAATTCATTTGTATATCCACCATCAAAAAGAAAGGGTGTTATATTGAGATTGTCATTCCGTTTGTAATTTCCTGAATATAGGCTCAAAAGTCAAAAGGGATATATTTTCAGAATCCTCATGAAATTCTGTCTGTCTATCTGTCTGTCTATCTGTCTATCTGTCTGTCTGTCTGTCTGTCTGTCTGTCTGTCTGTCTGTCTGTCTGTCTGTCTGTTTGTCTGTCTGTCTGTCTGTCTGTCTGTCTGTCTGTCTGTCTGTCTGTCTGCCTGTATGTCTGTCTGCCGAAGTCACGATAGTGCCTAAACGAAAGAAGCTAAGTCGTTGAAACTTGGCAAAGATACTCTTCATTTTAGGGAAAATTTTGGCATTGAAATTGTATAAAATTGGTTCACATTCTACCATAGCTCCCATATAACCTCGTCTAGGCAAATAGCTCATTTGCTAATAAATGATAAATTGCAAAAGGTATGATGATGAAATTTGGTTCGTAGAAGTTTTTTATAAGAACTAGGCATCATATAAAATTTCATCAAAATCGGTTCACATTTAGCCATAGCTCAAATGAAAACAGCCTAAATTCCAACTAAAATACTCTTATATGCCAATAAATCTAAAACTGTAATAGCTTTGTTCATCACAAGGAAGTATTATTTCAATGTGCAAAATTTTGTGATAATCAGTCACCGTTTGACCGTAGCTCACATATAAAATCTTACGGAAACACAAAATACCAAACAGAAAGGCAAAAAAATCCAGTTTTTGACCACCACTTTTAAAAAATCTAATGATGCAGTTCTATAGAGAAGACTTTAGATATTAAGGATCAATAATTGTTTTAAACAAATAGTTATATATGTGTTATACAAAAGGTATTGAAATGTGCTTAGTGTTCTAAAACGAAAAATGATGCAATTTTTCATCAAACTCAGTAGCTGTATATAGTTTTACAGCTTTAATCCTGATGTCGATTTAATTAAGATATACAACCTTGGCTTTAATCTGCAAACAAAAATAACAAAACTTCGTATATAGTTTAGAGATATCAGGAAATCAAAAAAAAACTCTACAAAATTCAGAGTTTTCGTTTTTCTTTGGACAAAAACTAAGTTGTTTCGATTTTGTCCGGTGCTCCTACCACAACCTTGTGAAAGATGAAAGTCCCTTCTTTAGATTGAGCTAAAAAAATTCACCGAAATTTACCGATCGTAAAACAAAGTTCAAAATTTTTTGAAAAAAGTCACGTAAATTGTTATGCATAATTTAAGCAAAAAGTGTTGCAGTCATTTAGGCGTAACTTTTTAATAAAATTGAATTTAAATGTAAGTCTCATAGGATTCCACGGATTTTAGCAAAAATTAGTAAAAAATGATAACATTAGAATATATAATTTATTACAGTTTAAATATATTTAAAATTTTTGAGTAACTCTATTTATTAATTTAAATGAGCTCAATTTACTTTTTACAAAACTGTTTGTATCTGATAGAATTATTAAAATGTTTCTTTGCTAGATCATAGAAATGTATGTAAAAGCACTGTGTTTATGTAAGTAACACTGTGCGTACAACCTATACAATAAATTCTTGTATATACGCTTTTACTTACACATCATGTGTTTGCTAGCATTTCTTTCTTTGTATGTAACAAATTCGTCTCATGGGGTTCTGTTTGTTTTAGTGTTGGTGCCTTTTTTTGTTTTGATGTCATGACTCCCAGCGGAAACTTACTGAAATATAAATGCAACATTTGGCAACAGCGTTTTCTTTATGCTTTTCATTCATACTAAGACGGAAAGTAGCTTTACACAGTGTGTGGTATGACAAGAAAATTTTTGGAGAGAATATGTTTGTACGTATGTTACAAAAATCTTGGACATTTGGTCATGTTAAAGGGATTCGTACATTTCAGATACTAATATTTAGTTGAAGTTTTATACTTACACTTACATCCATATATCTGTAAAGGGAGAATTCCAAAAAAATTCAGTCAAATCTATATTTAATAATTTATTTGAAGTGCGATTTCTGTCAAATGAAAAAAGTTTATATTGTTTTCTTATTATTTTTTTATTTTTAACAGCAATAGCTTGTTATATCTAAGCAATTCTTTTAAGCTATATATAAGTAACACTTAAATCTTATTACTGTCATTCAAATTTTCATCTTCTAAAACTTGAAAAAATCTTGTCATTTTTTTTTTAGAATAACCCTTATAATTTTATTTTTCTTTATTTACTTCATAGAACAACTTTTACCCCCCGTAGTTAAAACTGACGCATTTTTAATACTAAAATTTGTTGCTGTATTCAGACATATTTTATTGTTTCATATTTTATTGCTGCATCACTTGCCGTAGCAACTTCCTCTTTATAACTTTCTTGATGTCTTTCCAAGTAGACCATTTTTTCTAAAGGTTATGTCTCGAATTTTTAGTTTACTGTTTACAAAAAATTGTACTAAAAATAAATCACACCATTTTAATATTAACTGAAATTTAAAAACTAATTTGGATTTTGATTTATATTAAGTTTAAACTATTTACCTCTAAAATATAACAAAAACTGGCAAAATGACTCAAATTGATATATAAAGCCATTTTCCTTTTCACTTTTCCATCTCCCGAACAATTTTCTATCAGGAATTGTTTTTTTGTCCACAAATTTGCTTTTTTCTTTCTGAAATGTGACACAAAAATGTTTTTGTCAGTTGGACTATTTCTATAAAACTGGAAAAAATCAGTCAGATTCTGACCAAAAATTTTCAATATTTAATCGTCAATATTTAACCGTGGCTATCATACAAGATCTTCTGACAAAAGCCACTTAAATGAGTCGAATTTCACAAAAAAGCTTTAGAATCTGGTTAAAACTTCAATTAAGACGCTTAAACTCAAGAAAATCGGTCAGCACTTAATTGTGTCCCACCATCTTCTAGATAAGACCCACTGAGGGGGCAATTTTCCAAAAACAAAAATGACTTTTTTAAAAAAATGTTCTTAAGTAGTAATAAAATCAACCAGCCTAACTACAGAACAAATTTTAAAGTCGATTTTATATAAAATCGACTTTGTTTTAAAGTCGAATTTTTCAATTTTTCGTACCATAGGAAATTTTTAAAATAAGGCTTTAAAAATATTTTTAAACAAATACATTCAAATATTACAAAAGCTTCTTCAATAAATAGAAATAATAAAATAAAATTTCAAAAAATTCCAAAAACAAAATATTAAGAAAATTTTGTGTTCATTAGACAAAACAGCATAAATTAATATTTTAAATTTTTTCATAATATGATGAAAAATCTATTAAATGCTCATAAGTTTTTACAAAAAAAAAGATTTTTTTGTGAAATAATAATAGAAAACAACAATTGTTACATGATCCCAACCCGCTTTAAAGAAATTAACTTTAAAATGTATGTAATGACTGAAAATTGTGAAAAATTTCCAACTTCGACTTAACATTTTTTCTAACGGATCATAAAATGAAAAATATTCAAAAAAAAAGCTTATTTTAGTTTTCAAAATGAAGTTTTCAAATTTAATATAAAATTTGTTTTGTGGTACGATTTTCAAAATAAAGTCGTCTTTTTCGGTCTAAGGTCGACTTTAAATGTTCTGTGGTTAGGCTGAATACTTTTTAATAAATTTTAAGAGAACAAGGCTTATTTTGTTTGAAGTATTCACAGTTTTGAGATTTAAGCTTTAGTTTTCTAATGGAAATTTTTTATCAAAAAAAATAATTTTTTCTGCTTTAATGTTGCAAATATAATGCATAAAAATTGACTGTATGTACTTTATAGAATAGTAGACAATGCATATGATCATGTTATGATCTTTAACAAAGTTATTGCGCATTAGCCGACGAAAGAGTCTAAGTGGGTGCGACAAATTCTCACCAGATGGCTCCACCTAAAATTAATCAAAATAAAATGAATTAATGAAATGCTTGAATTTTGTGAACTAGTGTTAACGGGTATGTTATGGAAAACCTTTCTTTTCTGTTATTCGTGACTCCCAGTGAAGCATAAGACCCCAACAGTCCTTTTATATCTGATTCTATCTAAAGAATTGCTTATTCCAAGTCCTCGAGTTGTTTATATTCCAAGTCCTCGAGTTGTTTAAAGACTGTCAATTGGATGCCTTGTCTACCATTCAAAATCGTGCGCATTATATTGTCGATAACAAGGATAAAAACTATAGGTGGCAAGATACATCCTTGCCTTACTCCAATAGTGATTGCAAGTGAAATGACAATTTACCCTTGACAATTTACCTATGTATTCGACATTTAAAATCCAGGTACATCACCCAAATTAACTTTAGAATTTTCGTTGGCATGTTACGATTTTCTAAAATTCTCCACATATAGCTCCTATTACCACTGTCAAAGGCCTTCATAAAATCGATAAACGCTAGGTTAATGGGGGTGCGGTTTATAATGATTCGATGCCCATTAATATAATAGTTTTATAAAATGAACTTTGTATCTTACTATGTATTTATTATTGTAGTTAAAACTACCATTAAGGCTGCTTTGATATTGAATAAATTACACATTATAGGCCTGCAAAATGCATAATTTTAGATACTTTTTAAAATCCATTTAACTTGTAAAAGTGGAAGGAAGTGGTTGATATTTTTTTGTAGCTATTAGATAAGGGGATAGAGTGATATCAAATCGAAGAAAATCAATAAATGATATTTGATTTATTTTTTTAATTTTCCATTAAAATTTGGCAAATCTATAAATAAATCTAGTAAGAAAGTGCTATAGTCGGTCAAGCCCGACCATATGATAAACTACACCACTAATGTCAAAGGTGTTCTTTTTCCTGTACAAAGACAAATATTTGCTAAATTTGGCCATCGTACAAAAATTTTTTCAAAACTTATATATTTAACCTTTATCTGCTCCTAAAAAAACGTTGTCTACCTTTGCGTCGTTTTCTACGCATGCAATATTATTCTTATTTTTTGGTAGAAATTTTTAAAAACTCTTGAAAAAAAGTTAAAAAAGATGTTTTTTTTTTGCATTTCGAAGTCTTAAATTAGCCTTCTTAAGTGAAAGACTATTAGGTATGTGATGGAAATCGATCGTTTTCAAATCGACCGATTTCAGATGTATTTATGAGATAATTTTCGGTTATTTCCCAAAAAATTATGAAAATTTGGGATTTATTCCTTATGACTGATATATTACCTTCCATTTGATTTTAATTTTATGGGGAAATAACCGAAAATTACCTTAAAAATATATCTGAAATTGATCGATTTGAAAACGGTCGATTTCCATTACATACCTGTATATGAGGAAAAAAAATTACCCATTGTCATGAACTTAGTTCAAAAAAATACCTTGGTACTGATTTTGTTAGCATTAGCTTATACTCGATAGTAACTTTTTTGATCCAATCCACAAAAAAAGTATCGGAATAAAAAATGGCTTAAAGTCAATAAATTTTGATAACTTAAAGCTTGCACTTTAAAACAAAACAGAGAAATTGTGTAGCGTTTGAGTAGTTTTGCACACAAAGTGCATGTGTATGTGGTAAAGGGTATAAAAGCCAAAAAGTCAAAATTTTTTTCTATAAAATATTACTAAATTAATCCTGAACTTAAAATTTAAATGTTGATATTTTTCTAAATACTTTTATGTACAAAAAAAAATCAAAAAAATTTGAAATCTTTGAAAAATTGATTTTTGACGACTTTTTTTGTTTTTGAACTATTTATACCCTTCACCACCATAGTTGGAAAGGGTATTATAAGTTTGTGCTGATGTTTGTAACGCATGGAAATATTTGTCTTAGACCCACCTTTTAGTATACCAATAGGCATAGAATCACTTTCTGAGTCGATTTAGCGATGTCCGTCCGTCCGTCTGGCTAGCTGGCTGGCTGGCTGGACTCCCATGTAAACCTTGTAATCAAACTACAGGTCGCCATTCTAAAGATAATTTGATGAAATTTGGCACAGACTATGGCTATTGAAATTTGTCAAAATCGGTTCATTATTTATGGTACCTCCCATAGGTCCCACTTCCGGATTTGATATATTGGCCACAAATATCAATATTTTTTCATGAAATTTAAATCGACTATTGCTTATACCAAATTTCGTTAAAATCGGTTCACATTTGACCATAGCTCCCATACAAACTTTTCTTTAAAAACGCACTAAATGAGACAAAAATCACTAAAAAGCTCATAAATCTGAAGATAATGGGAATTTTATAATAATTTTTGCAACAACTGTACTCAATTTGCCAAATTTCGAGATAATCGGTTTACATTTGACCCTAGGTCTCATATAAGTTCAAATGTCGGAAGCAGCTTGTATATAAAAGTTTTGAGAAAATGTTTGTATGAAGGCAAAATTTAGCAAATATTTGTCTTTATACAGAAAAAATAACACTTTTGACCTTAGTGGTGAAGGATATCGTAAGGTCGGGCTTGACCGACTATAGCACTTTCTTGCTTGTTTTTTCATAATTTTGCTAAAGTTTAGCGCCACCTGGCGGTAAAAAAAAGGACAAAATTAAAAAAATTCTTTCATTTTTGAGTTAGTTGTATTGTTATCTATCGAAATTAATTACTTTTAATAAAATTTGCAATAACTTATTTGATTTTTGTTCATTGAATTGAAATCAAAAACATTTACGAAGTTAGGCCTAATAGCACATACGGTATAAGAAAAGGTTTATCTAAACAAAGTCCATTTAATTATTAGAACATATTAAATTTTAATTTATTCACCATTTCTTTTAAGTAATTTATTTTCATTTCTAAGAAGAAAAAACTTCACAGAATCCTATTTCCTAAAGTGAATTCTTGTTAAGTATCTCAATTTAGTAACAACTGGAAAAATGTTCTTAATTTACATACTTGTTTTAAAAGTTGGTGAAAATGAGTTGTTGAAAATCTTTACACTCAGAATATTATGTAAGTAAAATTAACTTAAAATGTAATTTGAAATGAATGAATATTCATTTAAAAACCGGTCAACTGATTTTTCATTCAAATTCAATAAATATTTCATTTAAATTTAACTGACAAATATTTAAACTACATTTTCAGTTTTAATAACGGAATATTCAGTTGTTTTCAAAAAAATTACTGACAAAAATTTAAACTACATTTTTAGTATAAAAAACGGAAATTTTCATTTATTTTTAAAAAATTGAATGGTAAAAAACTACGTAAAATTTCCATAAAACGGACAATTTTCATTTGTTTTTGTAAGTAACGTAATATAAAAGACGAAACCATAAAAAGGTTATATCCTTTAAGACATCAAAAAACCAAACAGACAAAACAAAGTTTGTTGTTTGCTTAGGCCCCGTGATAGGCGGTCAGTATTATAAAAAGTTTCTTCAGTAAGCAAACCTAAGATACTTAAGGAAAACCAATAATTAAACAAATACGAATTATATTTGATACAATAATTGAAAAAATTTATAAAAACTAAACAACTGATATTTTCAAATGTTACGGATTTTCAGTATTTTTTTGTAGGTTGTTTTTTAAACAAATGTATAAATATGTTAAAAATCAATTTTCATGTAAATTTAAATGAATATTCATTTGAAAACAACATAACCGAAAATTTCCTAAACAACATACAATCAGTTACTGTAATAATTTCCTGAGTGTACTATTATCTCTCTTACATTCTTGCCATCAAAAATTCTAAACCTTCTTACAATATTATTCTATTGTCTTTGCCATTAAACCACTCAACTGACCACATGTGTTTGCAAACACTTTTTGCATGTTACCTTAACAGGATATACGAGTAAATAGGATAAAGGGTGAGAGAATTTTTACGTAAATAAAGTGACAGCTGTTGAAAATGACTTAGTTTTAAGTTAAGAAAATAAGGAAGTTTCTTAATAATTCTTTTGTTATCTTACAAGGGTCTGTCATTTTCCTAGTTGCTGCTAAGAGTTTATAAATATCTAAAATAATCTTTTTATGCAGTTTTTGGTTTTCTTACTGGGGAAACTAAAAGTGACAAAATAGTAATCACTAGTGGTTGCACATAGTATTTGTCGGTATAAAATAAAAAAAAAGGAAATTACTTTAAGAGAAATATAATTGCTGAAAAACTTGAAGAAATATTAAAAGAAAAAATATATTTATTTGCTTTAGACTTATAAGAGATTGAAGGAAAACATTTTAAAACTCCCTTTTAATTGCCTTAATTTACAACGAATTGCTTGAAATGAATTATTTGAAATGAAATGAATCTAACATTTTCCTTCTAACTAAAAACGTTAGTGAATACATTCGCATAGAGTACATGATACCAAAATGTTTCAAGTAATTAATTTTTGGCTAAATGTATGCATTTGTTGTTAGTATAAACGTGTACTAGTCTACAACTACTGCGTAGAATAATGGGATGAAAAACTGGGTATATCTCTACAAAGTTAAGGTATATGTGTATGTATGTATGCTAAAGTTAGAAGAAGATAGAAAACAACAAACTAAATGGATGTGTATCTTGGTTGGAACAACTAACTAGTTACATATTAGACTATGTATACAAATGTTAGCCATTTCGTAAGATAATATTGCTGAATTTTGCTCAATGTTTAAAATTACCATATTATACGGCTGTATAGTTTTCGAAACAACAAAATATGCTCTTACATGTTTACAGAGGTAGATAATAGGGAACAGTGGGTTCCATCACCATTAAGAGTAGTGACCAGGTGGCGTATACGTGATATTGATATTATATACATATAACATATACGAATGGATTATTTTTATTGAGTGCCGAAAATTATGCTACACTTTTTATTAAAATATAAATTGTTTTGATAATTTTGCATTTTATACCATTCACAATAGATTCAGAATTACCTTTAACTCTTAAATGGTGTTGATATTTTCAGTTACGTAATTGGTATCGGGGGTCCTAATTGACCCCATTGAAAAAAATTAAAAAATGATTGTTCTAAAAAAAGTTTATTGACCTCGTTCTGTAAATCGTTTTACTCATAGATGTACGTCGTGAAAACGTCAGAACTGAAAGCTTTATATAATTTTTGTCGTTCTGTAAGACAAATTTAAACGTCTGCTGTGTCAAAGACATCCGCTTAGCAAAAATCAATCGTATAGAATTTTATTTTTTTTACTCAAAATTCTTACAAAGATATTTATGTATTTTTTCTGCAAAAAAAAAGGATTTTTATTAAAAAATAATTAATAATTCTTAACAATAAATTAATTTGAATTTTTGAACTAATTTAAATCTAAACGAGAACTGAACTAGAACCCATGGCGGGAACATAAAAGGTTTACATTTCAACATCTTCCTGTGCTGAAAAGAATATGCCAGAATCGAGTAGTGGATTCTCTATAAGCCACTTGTTTGTCTGTTTGTTCATCCCCCAACTTTAGCATAGCCTTATCCATTGAGTAGACCGCATTATGATTTTTATTAAATGCCAATCTCTTATGGCTAATATCTAATCGTATGAAAAACATGGCCCGAATTGGTACCCACAGTCATATGAATACCATCTTTGTGTTTCAAAGCCTATATAGGAAAAATCTCCTTGACCCTGGGCAATTTAATTGCCACATCTAGATTTTTTTATCTAGGATCCCAGGCCTCTATCGTACCTTCTTTAGAGCCCACCATTAATAAACCAAGTTCCGGATTAACATCACAACAATTCAGGCACAAAGCCTCCGATTTATAGGGCTGCAAAAGTTATCCCACAATAAATAGACCGCAAGAAGTATTATGTGTTTCATAACCAATTCTGGGTATAAGCAAACGAAAATGATTACATTGTAGAAAGACCATTTTACTATAGTCATCACTTATTACTTCGAATGTTGTGACCTCTGAATTAAAGCATCTTTCAAATTTAAAGGATAAATTAAAGATTTCAAAACATTTAACACATGGCTTAAAGGTTCCGGTAGCAACAATATATTGCATATCGGGAGACATACGTATAGATGTACAGACTCTGGGCATATCAAAATCTTGTACGTGTTCAATTTGACAACTATAGTCCACCTTTTTCACAAGATGACTTTTTGCGGCACTGATTTACCGATTTTACATTACAAAAATATAGCTTTTAGCATAATTCTTATGAAACATCATCAAAATACTGTGAAAACAATAGTTTTGTTTAAAAAAATGTTTGCTTATTTACATTTTGTTTATTATGAGTAAATAATTTTGACAAAAAGAAAAAAGAGTTTCCTTTTTCATTTTGAATCCAAAATTTTGTATGCAAAATAAACAAAGCTTTCAGATTTTAAAATATTGGCAACAAAGAAATTTTAAAACAAAAAAAGCTCTACGTAACATAATGTAAAAAATTAATATCTTAAAAATTTTACTTTCGACCCTGGTAATAGTATAATATTTAGTATATATTTAAACATATATTCTTAGTAGAAAAATTTTGAAGAAATCTGATGAAACCCCTTATTTTTCCCATATAACTGGGATGTCCAAACTTTGGCGTCAAGTCGACATGATTTCTTGTTATCCGATCTGAATGAAACCTTATATTTTGATTATTGGGTTCATATGCAACAAATTTAGATGGTACGTCTTTCTGTTTTACAAAGTTTAATTTCCTCAATACAAAGGTGGGACACTCTCATGTATGTATATTTTAAATTAAACAACCTTTTTAATATACAAGTTTTATTAATTCATTTTATATATAGGTCGATGTCATAAGTTAAGTACAAACGAACGAGGGTCGAAAACGGATAAGTGCGAAAATAGGTTAAAATAATTATTTTTTAGGTTGATACTGATTCTTAAGACCATATTTTTAATTCTTCTGTGTCGCTCCTGTTTTTCCACTGTATATGATGGTATGTTTACAAATCCTTTAATCAATTTCTTTTGTAATTACCGATAATTGAATAACCTCAAATTTTCCTATAAAAGGTCATTGTCCTGTTACTTTTGTCTTTAGTGCGGTTTCCGTTATACCCATGGAAAAGCTATACAGTAATGATGGAAAAGTGAGTATACTTGGTTTTAAATGTGAAAGTCTTAAAAATTTGTTATAATATATAATATACTCCAATGAAGATCTGAAAGATTAACGAACCAATAAAACAAATTTGGAAATTATAATATATATAACGGAAAAATAAACCTACTACGGGAATGACAAACTTTCAGGAACATGCTCAAAAAACAGTGAACACTTCAACAGATCTCAAACAATAGACAACACTTTTCACTTCTGTCAATTAACTTTAATGGGAATTGTCGTTATATTGACAGTTTTCACCTAATCGAAAAATCAGATTTAAGCACTTTTTCTTGAAAAACAAATTGTACCATGGGGAATGACGAAAAATTGACTACGGACTAAAATATCTTAAAATCATAAAATTTAAAATAAAATTATATTAATAAATTCAAAATTAAATTGGTTCATTAGTCTTGAATAACTTGACGTACTTTATTTATAATATATATTTTGAGATATTGATAAAAACGTGTCTTTTTTGAAGACAAAACTATCGGACACACGAAATTGTAATGACGATTTAAATAGTGAGTTCAATCTTTTTTAATAAGAAAAAAACAGAAAATGTTATTTTGATTTCCACGAGTTATTAAAGTACATTCAGAATTTAAATTTTTCAATATTTTAATATAATACTAAATGATTTAGGTGAAAGAATGTATTCATTTCACGATATCGACCTATATAACATAACTTTTGTTATTATATAAATACATAGTAGCCTTTTGTTTCTAACTAACAAAATATATAAATATGGGGTCCATTTTGACTCCACGATATCAATTGTTGGCATATTCGAAATGGAAAAACATTTATTTTTACCAAATGCGGACTCAATTTTTTATTGAATTGACACAATTACTTGGTCTAATATTCGCATATTTTATTGTTTTCCACTATAAAATTTAGATTATACCACGTAATTTACAAAAAAGGGTCGATATGACTTAATTATAAGAAGAATCCACCTTTTTCATCTCTGTTGAAAAAGTCCAAACATATCTATAAAATGAAATTTAAACATTTAAAAATATTTACCAATCAAAGCCCTGGTAAGAGTGATGCTTTTCACAGTCTTTTTTTCAGAACAGTGAAAGTTGTTCCATTTGTTGTTATTTAGATACAATGTTTAAGCCTTTTGTTTATTTTTCATCGACGGCGTATTATTGCCGAAGACTTACCGCCGCAGGATAAATAGGGTCGATAAAAATTCTAACTACGCGGCTACTCGGGAACATTCTAGCGGACCCCAAGTTGTAGCGGACAATAACCTGAGTACATACAATCAAGATCAGTGGAGGGCACCAACACATATGCAAATTTGCGATTGTGCTAGTAGCAGCAAAAAATTAAAAAAAACTCCGTATTGTGTTCTCCCTTCATCATTTATGTTTCATAGTGATTGATTTAATTTTTTGCTGAGAGTTTGTAAAAATCTGGAGCGTAATAGTATTTTTATGCTCTTTACAATTGTTGTATGCCGTGTATATGTTTCAGCAGAATTTCTTTCCCTATTACAAATTATAGCAAATAAATTTCTCGCACATGACAGATTTAGATTAATGCTTTAATTCGATCATTATCGACTTCACTTGAGAACTTGCCTGAACCGAATTAGATAAGAGCGGTATACTCTCGTCTTTATGAAGTTTTCAAAACGACCGTACGGCAAATCAATGTATGGAAGTGAAGAGCCTTTGTCTGAACGAAATTTATAAAACCAATTGTGGCACTGTATTTTTTGGAAATGTTTCCCATCATGTTGTTAGTTTACAGAAGTAGAGAAATCAACTGCTATTAACGAAATTTTGCATATTTTCAAAAACAATAATAACATTGTCCGCAGCCGATAAAAAAAAATTATTAAACTGTTCGTATAAAAATTTTCATGATTTTTTAATTAATTAATTTTGTTGAAATCAATCCAGGTTTAATCATATCCCATATACAGACCAGCTCTCAAAAGTCATGGTAGCCGGCCTTCTAAACTATGAAAGAGCCAACAGTATTTTTTGCAAACTCTCCCCAACAATTTTATCATTTTTGATCAAGGACGCTTAATGAAACGAGAACGCACTATGAAGTTTTCTTAATATTCTCTGCTGCTACCAATACAATAGCATATTTACATAAATATGTGATCCTTCTGCGCGACTAAAAAACAAGAATATGCGCTCATTTTCTGATCATAAAAGACACATTTGTCGGGAGAAAAAAGTGACTACCCGCGACTCTTCTTAAAGGGGCATAAATGAGTCATTTTCGAGCCTCTTTCGACACTTTTTTAAGTAGTTATATGATAATTTTTAAATCGCTTTCTGATCATTTTCAAATCGCTTTCTGAGCATTTTCGAATCTCTTTCTAATTATTTTTGAATAGCTTTCTGATCATTTATTATTCTTAATGACATTCGCTTTTGATTCTTTTTCGAGTCGTTTTTGACTCTTTTTTTAGTAGTTTTATCATCATTTTTCTTTCTGATTATTTATTAGTCTTATTGACATTCGTTTGTGATTCTTTTTTGAGTCGTCTATTAGTCATGGCATAAACATTTTTTATACGAATTTGTCAGTATGTTTGGGAGTCCTTTTATTGAAATTTATTTCCTTTAGTCAGTTTTTCGAGTGCTTTACACCACAGTTTATTAGACGTATGAACATTGATATATATTTAAACAATTCTGCCCCACTGTACTTTAGTTACTGGAACTACGTATTTACGATAGATGTTTCGTTTTGTATGTTTTTTTTTTTTTTTCTAAGAGTAACATCAAACTGCAATCGTTTCGCAATTTCCCCTCAAGAAATAGCAATTAACGAAAAACAACAACTTACCAAACAGAAAAAAAGAACAATAAATAAAGTGACCATGTTTAAATTTATAGAGAAAAATCGATTGATTTAATTTATGCAATTAGAAAGTTTAAACAATAATGACAATATGATACCAGATGGAAATTTAAAATATTAAGATATAAATTTTACTTTAAAAGAAATCTAGATAAAAATGAATTATGTACGAAAGATTTAACATTTTTTGTTTAATTTGCTAACTTGAAAAGATACATTTGTTCCGATATATCTAAAGATATTACTAAATTTTCCCTTAAATTTTTACACAAAACTTTATGTAAACCAAAACAATTATTTTCAGTTTTAAAAAGAAATCCTAAAAAAATTATAGATATCTTTGAAACTGCCACACTTCAAACCACTTCCAGTGCACAATATGTTTTTTAATTAACATTTTTATATTCATAGACCAGAAATTTCGGCTACGCTCTCAAAAACCTATTCACGTTGCTGCAATTTTAACCCCAATAAAAAGAAATAACAAAACAATTTCTGGCTAAAAGCAAATCGCCAGAAACAAGGTGGTAACAAAACAAAAAAATTGCTTGGGAAAATAGCAAATACAAAAAAAAAAATTGTTTTAAAAATCATCTTTTAAAAATGTTTTGAACGCGTCACTGCAAGTGATAAGACAATTATTCTCTAAATGACACTTCTGTCAATTATAAACAAATTTTTTTCCAAGCTCTTTTTTTTGTTTTTTTTCCATAGCACAAATAAAAGAAACCAAAATCCTTTTTTATTTTTGATGATTTTTTCATGGCTACAGAATTGGAAACTTGTATGCCTTGCAAACATTGAGAAGATAATATTGTCGTTTCTCATCCAAAACGTGATTAAGGGGTGACCTGCAGAGGATAGTTGGATATTTTTTGATGTAAAAAATAAAAAAAAATGTATATGAAATTTTTTTATAAGAAATTTTTATGAATAAAAAAATTTTTGTATACAATTTTTCATATAAAAATTTTTTATATAGAAAATTTTTCGTTTTAAAAACTATTTATATAGAACAATTTTCGGTACAAAAATTGTTCGGTATAAAAATTTTTTATATAGAAAATTTTTCGGTATAAAAATTTTTTATATAGAAAATTTTTCAGTATAAAAATTTTTTATATAGAAAATTTTTGGTATAAAAATTTTTCATATACAAAATTTTTGGGTATAAAAATTTTCAATATAGAAAATTTTTCATTATAAAAGTTTTCAATATAGAAAATTTTTTGGTATAAAAATTTTTTATATAGAAAATTTTTCGGTATAAAAATTTTTTATATTGAAAATTTTTCGGTATAAAAATTTTTTGTATAGAAAATGTTTATACCAAAAAAATTTTTTCCGTATAAAATTTTTTATATAGAAAATTTTTCGGTATAAAAATTTTTTATGCAGAAAATATTTCGGTATTAAAAATGTTTAATATAGAAAATTTTTCGAATAAAAATTTGTTATATGGAAAATTTTTTGGTGTAGAAAAGTTTTCGTATTTATATTTTTTTTTATATTGTATAAAAACGATTTCAACATAAAGGTTTTTTATATAGAAAACTTTTCAATTAATAATCTTTTCATATCGAAAATTTTTAAGTATAAAAATTTTTATATAGAAAATTTTTCGGCATACAAATTTTTTATATAGAAAATTTTTCGGTATAAACATTTTTTAAATATAAAAATTTTCGGTATAAAAAATTTTTATGTAGAAAATTTTTCGGTATAAACATTTTTTATATAGAAAAATTTTGGGTATAAAAATTTTTAAGATAGACAATTTTTCGTATAAAAACTTTTCATAAAGAAAATTTTTCGGTATAAAAATTTTTCATATAAAACATTTTTCGGTATAAAAATTTTTTATCTAGAAAATTTTTCAGTATAAAATTTTTTTAGCTAGAAAATTTTTCGGTATAAAAATTTTTTATTTAGAAAATTTTTCGGTATAAAAATTTTTCATATAGAAATTTTTTAGGTATAAAAATTTTCAATATAAAATTTTTTTCTCTAGAAAATTTTTCGGTATAAAAATTGTTTGTTTAGAAAATGTATCGTTTAAAAAATTTTTCTATAGAAAATTTTTCGGTATCAAAATTTATTATACAGAAAATTTTTTGGTATTAAAAATTTTGAATATAGAAAATATTAATATTTCGAATAAAAAATTCTTATATGAAAAATTTTTTGGTATAGAAAAATTTTCGTATTAAAAAACTTTATATAGAAAAGTTTTCAACATAAAAATTTTTTATATAGACAAATTTCGTTGAAAATTTTTTATATAGAAAATTTTTTGGTATAAAAAATTTTTATATAGAAAATTTTTCGGTATAAAAATTTTTTATATAGAAAATTTTTCGGTATAAAAATTTTTTATATAGAAAATTTTTTGGTATAAAAATTTTTTATATAGAAAATCTTTCGGTATAAAAATTTTTTATATAGAAAATTTTTCGGTATAAAAATTTTTCATATAGAAAATTTTTCGGTATAAACATTTTTTATATAGAAAATTTTTCGGTATAAAAATTTTTTATATAGAAAATTTTTCGGTATAAAAATTTTTTATATAGAAAATTTTTCGGTATAAAAATTTTTTATATAGAAAATTTTTCGGTATAAAAATTTTTTATATAGAAAATTTTTCGATATAAAAATTTTTTATATAGAAAATTTTTCGGTATAAAAATTTTTTATATAGAAAATTTTTCGGTATAAAAATTTTTTATATAGAAAATTTTTCGGTATAAATATTTTTTATATAGAAAATTTTTCGGTATAAAAATTTTTTATATAGAAAGTTTTTCGGTATAAAAATTTTTTATATAGAAAATTTTTCGGTATAAAAATTTTTTATATAGAAAATTATTCGGTATAAAAATTTTTTATATAGAAAATTTTTCGGTATAAAACTTTTTCATATAGAAAATTTTTCGGTATAAAAATTTTTTATATAGAAAATTTTTCGGTATAAAAATTTTTCATATAGAAAATTTTTCGGTATAAAAATTTTTTATATAGAAAATTTTTCGGTATAAAAATTTTTTATATAGAAAATTTTTCGGTATAAAAATTTTTTATATAGAAAATTTTTCATATAGAAAATTTTTTGGTATAAAAATTTTTTATATAGAAAATTTTTCGGTATAAAAATTTTTTATATAGAAAATTTTTCGGTATAAAAATTTTTTATATAGAAAATTTTTCGGTATAAAAATTTTTTATATAGAAAATTTTTAGGTATAAAAATTTTTTATATAGAAAATTTTTCGGTATAAAAATTTTTTATATAGAAATTTTTTCAGTATAAAATTTTTTATATAGAAAATTTTTCGGTATAAAAATTTTTTATGTAGAAAATTTTTCGGTATAAAAATTTTTTATATAGAAAATTTTTTGGTATAAAAATTTTTTATATAGAAAATTTTTCGGTATAAAAATTTTTTATACAGAAAATTTTTCGGTATAAAAATTTTTTATATAGAAAATTTTTCGGTATAAAAATTTTTTATATAGAAAATTTTTCGGTATAAAATTTTTTTATATAGAAAATTTTTCGTTTTAAAAATTTTTTATATACAAAATTTTTCGTTATAAAAATTTTTTATATAAAAAATCTTTCTGTATAAAAATTTTTTATATAGAAAATTTTTCGGTATAAAAATTTTTTATATAGAAAATTTTTCGGTATAAAAATTTTTTATATAGAAAATTTTTCGGTATAAAAATTTTTATATAGACAATTTTTCGGTATAAAAATTTTTTATATAGAAAATTTTTCGGTATAAAAATTTTTTATATAGAAAATTTTTCGGTATAAAAATTTTTTATATAGAAAATTTTTCGGTATAAAAATTTTTTATATAGAAAATTTTTCGGTATAAAAATTTTTTATATAGAAAATTTTTCGGTATAAAAATTTTTTATATAGAAAATTTTTCGGTATAAAAATTTTTTATATAGAAAATTTTTCGGTATAAAAATTTTTTATATAGAAAATTTTTCGGTATAAAAATTTTTTATATAGAAAATTTTTCGGTATAAAAATTTTTTATATAGAAAATTTTTCGGTATAAAAATTTTTTATATAGAAAATTTTTCGGTATAAAAATTTTTTATATAGAAAATTTTTCGGTATAAAAATTTTTTATATAGAAATTTTTTCCGTATAAAATTTTTTATATAGAAATTTTTTCGGTATAAAAATTTTTTATATAGAAAGTTTTTCGGTATAAAAATTTTCGGAAATAAAAATTTTTTATATAGAAAATTTTTCGTTTTTAAAATTTTTTATATACAAAATTTTTCGTTATAAAAATTTTTTATATAGAAAATCTTTCGGTATAAAAATTTTTTATATATAAAATTTTTCGGTATAGACATTTTTTATATAGAAAATTTTTCGTTTTTAAAATTTTTTATATAGAAAATTTTTCGGTATAAAAATTTTTTATATAGAAAATTTTTCGGTATAAAAATTTTTATATAGAAAATTTTTCGATATAAAAATGTTTTATATAGAAAATTTTTCGGTATAAAAATTTTTTATTAAAAAAAAAAAATTTTTACCGAAAAATTTTCTGTATAAAATTGTTTATGGAAAGCACTTTTTACATAAAGAAATATAAATCCGGTACTGAGTACCGGACATAGGCTTCCAAGTCATCCGCTATTAAAAATGCTTGTGAGTATAGACTTACAACGAAATATATCTGATTTTTGTATGTGTGTGTGTTTTTTTTGTATGTATGTATTTTATGGTTGGAATCTAATTTGGTTTGGTGCTGGCTCACAAAAGAAAATGACATATAGTAATAGTGGCTGTGAAAGAGGCTACTAAAGCTTCACCGTTGTGGTCACGGTCATTTGCTTCGCTACGAGAATCTTGCCATTTTTTTTTAGCGATTTGCTCAGAATTTTTGTTTATTTTTAGCTGTCCTTTTTTCTCCATTATCTATGTTCTTCTATTTGCGGAAGTTGGCGTTTTGTTTAGATGAATATATAAATATTTTTTGGTTGAAAATAAGAGAAAAGCGAAAACCTTTAGTTTAGAAGAGTAGGAAAAAGAATTTGCATGAAATAAAAGCAATTTTTATAGAGCTCGTAAAATTGCAACAACGACTCGTTGGTCATAAGGACAGATTTTTTAGTCAACTCCGTTGATGTTGTTGTTGCCTTTTGTCGTCGCCGATGTTGTTGTTGTTATTTGTATTTGGTTGATTGTTTGTTGGTGTTGTTCGCTTAAACATTTATGTTATTATTGCAATTGTTGTTACTGTTTTCATTTCCTTTTCCTTGCTCTCCATGTCCTTGTGCCTGAACATTTAGCCTTTTTGCATTCAGTTCCACAAAAAGGAGAGATGCTGGATTTTGATAGTATAGTAACTATTGTTTATTTAATGCCAGTTTTAAGCCTTTAAAGTCGTAATGATTATTATGGCTTTTGCTAAAAGTGAAATTGAACTATAATTTATATGGCTTTCGATGCGTACACAAAATGTTAATGCAGTAGAAAATTGTTAAATGAAAAAGCACTTCCAGCAGCAGTCAATAGTTTTTTTTTCTGTACCGGTAATAGCAAGAATACAAATTTAAATTTATTAAAATAATAAAGCTTCTAGTTAGCTTAAATTTTTTGCGCGTGACAAATATATGCAGAAAACCAATATAGCCCCTTTCATTTACGATGATGAAGAGTATAACAAATTTACAAAAAAATATATGAAATAGATTTGTGGGCATATAAATATAAAAAATGATTCACTCTAAGTCAAATATGATCCTCTTTAGTATATGACTTTTTCCTAGTTTAAAGGTAATTGTTTTACTCTAACTCTAGCATCAAAAATTTAAGAAATTTGATACAATTTTATTGGTTTACATTTTTCATTTTTGACTTACATAAATTTCATGAAAAAATATTGATATTTGTGGCCAAAATATTAATTGCGGGAAGTGGGAGGTACCATAAATAACCGTCCGATTTTGACGAATTTCAATAGCCATGGTCCCACTATCAAAAACATGATCTGTGCAAATTTCATCAAATTATCTTTGGAATTGAGACCTGTAATTTAATTACATGGTTAACATGGGGGTCCAGCCAGCCAACCCTCCAGCCCGCTAGCCGGACGGACGGACTGACATCGCTAAATCGACTCAGAAAGTGATTCTATTGGTTTACTTAAAGTTTCATGAGCCTTTTATAGTAGAGAAGGTATTTTGTAGCTTTTTCTGAAGATGTAAACAATGAGCTGCTGTCATCGGTTGTACCAACAATGCGGCTTACGAATATTCATGCATGTTCCAACACATTCTCACATGATCAACAAAACACTCACCAATACGTTGTTCAAATGAATTAACTGAAGTTTACATCAACAAAACAAAGATAGAGAGAGACTGTAGATAAAAGAGAAAAATGGTGCTCCACTCTTATAGCAAAGCATGTAAGAGAAAAATGATTCTCTACTTATAGACACAAGCAGAACAACAACACTAACAGAAATATTCTAGAAAATGAGGGGAAGAATTATAAGCTGTGATCGTGAAATCGTAGGTCTGTAGTCTTTCGATCCAGCGGGCAAGCTGATCTTCTGGTTATTTAAATTATAATATCCATGTGAGTGCAGAATGATCGGTTCTTTGTTGAAACTTCTGACTATATAAGTACTTATGATAGTGCTTCACACAATCGACTACTGCCAGAAGTTCACGTCTTGTTACACAGTAGTTTCTTTCGGGCTTTAAAAGAATTCGAGTATAGTAGACAATCACTAGCTCTGTTCCCCCAATTCCGCACGTGCTTGCATCGGTGTCGAGTACGAATTTCTCTCCGACCACAGGATACGCCAATATTTTTCTCTAGAAAAAATTTTCGATAAACAATTTTCTACAAACATTTTTTATAGAAAAATTACCGATAAGAAATTTGTTACTATAGAAAATTTTTCGAAAGAAAATTGTTTTTATAGAAAAATTTTCGATAGCAAATTGTTTCTATAGAAAAATTTTGGAAAAAAATTGTTGATAAAAAAGTTCCTACAGAAACATTTTTGATAAAAAGATTTTCTATAGAAAAATTTGTGATAAAAAAATTTTCTATAGAAAAATGTTTGATAAAAAATTTCTATATATTTCAATACCAAAATTTTTTAACAAAAAAAATGTATATAAAAAAAAAATTCAATTAAAAAATTTTTCTATAGAAACATTTTCAATATTCATCGAAAAATTTTCTATAGAAAAATTTAAAAAAAAAAATGTTCTCTAGAAATATTTTGGATAAACAAATTTTCTATAGAAAAATTTTTGATTAAAATTTTCTGTAGACAAATTTTGGATAAAAAAATTTTTTATAGACAAATTTGTGATAAAAAATTTCCTACAGAATAATTTTTAATAAAAACAAGCCTATAGAAAAATTAATGATAATAAAATTTTTAAAATAAAATTTATTGAAATAATAATTTTTGATAATAAAATTTACTGTAGACAAATTTTCGATAAAAATTTTTTTCTAAAGAAAAATTTTTGATGAACAAATTTTCTATGGAACAGGGCATATTTCTTGGCACTTAAGGTGAGGCCCAGTCTCTGCTATGCATTTAAGGACTTCTTCCAGATTCTTCAAGTGTTCATCGACGGTTTTTTTATGAGGATGATATAGTTATATTATTTGTTTTGTTCCTTTTATGAACCTGAAACGATAATTTATAATTTGTAGCATTTATTAAATAAAATTTTCAAAAAATCAAAAAATTATTTTTGAAATCGACCTGTGAAAAAAGTAAAATTTTCGAATATGAAAAAAACTATGTAAATTTAATCAAGGCTCATTTATACAGGTTAACACATGGCTACAACAAATACAACAAGCCAAAAACATCATAGATTTTGTTGTTGGATAATAAGTTTTTTAATGCCAACATTTAAAACAACAATTCGACAATTCAGAATAACAACAATAATTTGACATTAGAAAACTTAAACAAATTTTAAACTAGAACAAAATTTTGAAAAACAGCTGACGAGTTGCAGTCACTTGATATAATTACACTATGAATTTAACAATATTTTGACAAGAATCTGCTATTTAGTACTTACAGTAAATCGTGTCTTATTTTTGAATTTGTATAGTATAGAGTATTAATTAAGTAATTTACAATGAAAGTTAAAAATCAGGTGTTTTGCAAATTTTGGTCGTGCACGCTTTACACCTTCCTATTGACCTCTAATTTTCAAAGAGTTTTTTTTAACGTTTCGAACAAATTATAAGGTTGGCAGGAAAAAATTCAACGATATATGCTATTGGCATATATGGGGAAGTAAACTTACAACAATATTTAAAAAAGTTTAAAACATAACCTGTTGTTGCCTTTAAGAACAGAAATCTTGCTTGGTAATGAAAAAAATTTCCTGGAAACATTTAAACACGAATTTTTATTTCTCGTTTTTTACATATAAAAAGAAAAATATTTAAGTATTTTACAAGTATTTATTTCGATTGTGGAATTTTTTCCGTAGAAAGAAAACATGAACAATGATAAACTTCACAGCAATTCTTGCAGCCACTAGCATCCATACATACACAGATACACAACCATACATGAGATCATATTGGATCCAAATATTTTCCTTTATAACAGCATCCATTTTAAACATACATACATTTATATAAAATTGTAGTTGCACTCTCGAAGCACAATGCCAAACTTTATAGTCCATAGAGTATAAATTGCCAAAGTCACCAGAAAAATTTTAAACATTAAATAAAAAAAGTAAAGAATTTTTTTATATAAAAACATTTTTTGTTTGTTTTCGAAATAAAAAGAAACTAATAAAACTTCGTTTATTTTCTCACAGACTTAAATTATTTTTCGCATTGATGGCTACTAAAAAATAAAAGAAGAACAAAAAATAAAAAAGGGGTAAATGCAGACGCCTTTTTTATGATGCACACTAAAAATTCCATTTAATGAACATTTAAAAGACACACTTTCCTCAAAGACATATAAAATACTTAGGAATTGCGACAGTAAAAATATTTCTGTATAAAAACAGGTTCTTTCATAAACTAGGTGTAAATTTAAACTATTGACAAATGGAACTATGTTATTTCATGTTATGTTTA